>CM033646.1:87573339-88045250 GCA_019512145.1 Engystomops pustulosus | reverse complement strand
CTTCTTCCTTTTAGGGTTGGCACGATGTTAATTTGAAGAATTGGATGACCAGTCAACCATTCAACAACCGTTTGGGTTGTGATCAACACACTGCACTAGATGACAACGGCAGTTCTGGCCTCACCAGAGTCACCACTGTGCGGACATCCCCTTAATGTGATGCAACTCTGCCTGCTCCACATGCCACCTTTCGTGACTAGTGATTTGTAAACTACGTGGATTAACAGTAATCTGGCTGTAAACTAGAGCCCCCAAAGGTATTGCAAGTGCGTTATACAGATACCCCACAACTGACAGTGTAATTTCAGGAAATTCACTGTATAAACTATGTGGATTCACACGTAAATATGGCTGTAAACTAGAGCCCCCAAAAGGTATTGCAATGTGCGTTATACAGATACCCACAACTGACAGTGTAATTTCAGCGAAAATCACTAGTATAAAAGATGTGGATTTCACACGATAAATATGGCTGTAAACTAGAGCCCCAAAAGGTATTGCAATGTGCGTTATACAGATACCCACAAACTTGACAGTGTAATTTCAGCGAAAATCACTGTATAAAACTACGTGGATTTCACACATAAATCTGGTGTAAACTAGAGCCCCCAAAAGGTTATTGCAATGTGCGTTATACAGATACCCCACAAACGACAGTGTAATTTCAGCGAAAATCACTGTATAAAACTAGTGGATTTCACACGTAAATCTGGCTGTAAACTAGAGCCCCCAAAAGGTATTGCAATGTGCGTTATACAGATACCCCACAACTGACAGTGTAATTTCAGCGGAAAATCACTGTATAAAAGTAAGTGGATTTCACACGTAAATCTGGCTGTAAACTAGAGCCCCCAAAAGGTATTGCAATGTGCGTTATACAGATACCCCACAACTGACAGTGTAATTTCAGCGAAAATCACTATATAAAAGTGTGGTTTCACACGTAAATCTGGCTGTTAAACTAGAGCCCCAAAAGGTTTGCAATGGCGTTATACAGATACCCCAAACTGACAGTGTAATTCAGCGAAAATCACTGTATAAAACTATGGATTTCACAGTAAATCTGGCTGTAAAACTAAGCCCCAAAAGGTATTGCAATGTGCGTTTTCAGATTACCCCACAACTGACAGTGTAATTCAGCGTAAATCACTGTATAAACTACGTGGATTTCACGCGTAAATCTGGCTGTAAACTAGAGCCCCCAAAAGGTATTGCAATGTGCGTTTTACAGATACCCCACAACTGACAGTGTAATTTCAGCGAAAATCACTGTATAAACTACGTGGATTTCACGCGTAAATCTGGCTGTAAACTAGAGCCCCCAAAAGGTATTGCAATGTGCGTTATACAGATACCCCACAACTGACAGTGTAATTTCAGCGAAAATCACTGTATAAACTATGTGGATTTGACACGTGAATCTGGCTGTAAACTAGAGCCCCCAAAAGGTATTGCAATGTGCGTTATACAGATACCCCACAACTGACAGTGTAATTCCAGCGAAAATCACTGTATAAACTATGTGGATTTCACACGTAAATCTGGCTGTAAACTAAAGCCCCCAAAAGGTATTGCAATGTGCGTTATACAGAGCTCTGTGATGACTTGTTTTCTGCTTAACAAATTGAAGTTCATTGTGATGGTATTTATTCTTCCATGCCATGTACTGGGAAAAGGGAAAAAAATTCAAAATGCTGTGAAATTGGTGAAAAAAAAACGCATTTGCGGCGTTTCCTTGTTGGCCTGGAATTTACTGTGTGCCACAAATGACATGTCTACTTTATTCTTTGGGTTGGTGCGACCACGGGGATACCAAATTTGTATAGGTTTTATAATGTTTTCATACATTTACAAAAATTAAAAACTCGTGTAAATTTTTTTTTTTTTAATTTTGCCATCTTCTGGCGCTGATAACTTTTTTAGACTTCGGTGTACAGAGCTGTGCGTGATATTATTTTTTGCTAAATTTGATTACGTTTTCAATTATACCATTTTTAGGACTGTACAACCTTTTGATTACTTTTTATTGATTTTTTTATATTTTTCAAAATGGCAAAAAAGTGCCATTTTCGACTTTGGGTGCTGTTATGGGGTTTAATGCAGTGAAAAATGGTTATTATATTTTTATAGAACGGGCATTTTTTGATGCGGCGATACCTAATGGTTTTGTTATTTAGATTTATATCAGTTCTAGGAAAAGGGGGGTGATTTGAATTTTTAGGGTTTTTTAAACTTTTTTAAACTTTTTTTTTTTTAATTTTTACTTTTACTATTTTTAAGACTCCCTAGGGTACTTTAACCCTAGGTTGTCCGATTGATCCTACCATATACTGCTATACTACTGTATGGCAGTATATGGGGATTTTCCTCCTCATTTATTACAATGTGCAAATAGCACATTGTAATCAATGGAATGAAATGAGACAGCCTCGGGTCTTCAGAAGACCTGAGGCTGTCATGGCAATGGATCACCGCTCCTCAATGACGTCACAGGGAGCGGCGGCCTCCAACAAAGTGAGCAGGAATGACATCCGATAATCTGTATGATGCAAAAAAGACTGTTACTATTTAACTGTATGATGCAAACAGTGCTAAGACTGATACTGTAATTTTACACTGTATGATGCTGTAAATGCAAATAGCATTAAGACTTGACCTTCACTATAACAACCTATGAACAACAACATGCAGTTATTCAGAGGGCACTTATTTCAGATTTGCAACTGTCCCTTATTGCAGCAGCCTCCTCTCCCTACTTAATTGCCGTGAAATTGGCAATTTTTCATTTTCTAACTTATGCTATCTATATCACCAGCCTCTCCCTCGCTTTATCTCCACTCTGTAATGGTGCTGGGAAATGTGACCCTCCCTCTTATACAAGATGGTCAAATGTAGTGCCTGGCCTATCAAAGCAATTCACAGTGCATGGTTGTGGCTATGTGCAGGTCAACTCAACACTAATTATGACATCATTGCACTTTGGGGATCTTGGGATGAAGACATCAGTGGTGGAGATGTGAGTATTTTCTTTCTTTATTTGCCTACCTTTTGTCACTGTGACCATGGGCTTAAGGTGTTCACTGTGACTATTGGTTAATAAGGACTGTCCTCTTATTTTGGGCTACTGTGAGGCCATTCTGATTTTTTGCTACAGTGTAGGATACTGACTATTTGCTTCTGTGCGATGACTCTACCTATGCGCTACTCTGGTGGCACTCTGACAACTGATGGGGGTAGTCTGAATATTGGCTACTGAAAACATTGTGACAACATTGGCTACTGAGAGGGCACTCTGACTATGGGCTACTGGGGGAGTCCTGATTATTGGCTACTGGGGAGGTACTGTTTGGCATTGTTACAATATTGGCTACTTTGTGGGCACTGTGACTGTTGGTTACTGTGTGGGCACTGTGACTTGGCTACTGTAAGACAATATAACTATATTGGCTTCTGTGGGCATACTGTAAATATGGACTACTGTGGTGGCACTCTTACTATATTGGCTACAGTGGGGGTGGGGGGGACAGTTCCTATATAGGCTTCTGTGGGTGTATAAAAGTGACCTCTAGAGCAGAAATAGAACAATATCTCGTATCTATTTGGTTTGGTCTCGTCTGGTATCATATCTATGTAGTCATCCTAGTTCTGGTAACATATCTATGTAGTAAGCTTGGTTCTGCAGCAGTAGCTTTGCAATAATATTAGTTTTGGTACTGACTCCATGTAATTTGTTTAGTAATGTTATGGTTTCTATACAAACAAGTTTTGTTATATTACTGTTTTATGCACTAAATGCCAGATAATTTAAAAAAAACATTGGGGAGGTCACAATCTCTATACAGGTTTTTTGGAAATAAAGGTTTATCCAGCACCGTGTTAAAAGTATTTTCACACTTTATTATTCATATTTTAAAAAATTATTTCCATACATGATACACACATTGTAACTCAGTGTGTGTATCATGTACGGAAATGATTTTTTGGAGAGAAAAATGAGGAGCACAGTATGTATATGCCACATAAAGATTTCAAACAACTGGCTAAAGCAGTAGCCAGAGAACTGATTCCAAAATTAGGCAGCACTGTGGATGAAGCAATCAGTAAAAGCTTCCAACATTTACGTGTGGAATTAAGTGGACAGCAATCAAAATTAGAAGAACATGGTGCAGAGAATCGCAAATTTAGAAGTTAAAGTAGAGTACCTTCATGCCAAACAAGCAGAATTAGAAAAGTCAAATAAGACTTTGATGGAAAAGAATGAAGAACTTGAGAACATATTGGGAATAAACAGTATCCGCATAGTAGGAGTATTGGAAGCCCTGCAATACATTGACTTATTAACCCCTGTGTCAAGAAAGATACCTGAGGTACTAGGCTTAGTCTCCCTGATATGAGTTGAAAGAGCCCATCACATTGGATCCTAACAGCAATGCAATGCTCATAAATCTAGAACAGTGATTGCACGACTACTTAACTTCCAGGACAAAGAAACAATAATACAAAACTACAAGAGCAAGAAAGGACTAATAGTGTACAACAATAAATGCATGATCCAGGACTACTTGGCAAACCCCAGCAAAAAGAGACAATATTCTAAAACATAATAATAATAATAATAATGCCTTTACTTATATAGCACACACAAATCAGAGCTTCCCAAACTAGACCCTTTCCCCATGGGGCTCACAATCGAATCAACCTACCAGCATGTTTTTGAGTGTGGGAGGAAACCGGAGGACTCTTTGCAGATATTGACCTGGATGGGACTTGAACCCAGGACCCCAGCGCTGAAAGGCTGTGAGTCAATAGACACAGGGGAATATGTAAATACATTTTCCAAGGTGGAAAATTTGCATATTTTTCAGAATTCCCTAGTGGAGAATCAATGACTTTAGGTCTCCACATGTCTATAAGGCGGCCTTAATTGGCAAACTTTCCATAAGGAGAACTCTTACTTCCTGACCTTGGAGACAAATGAATCCTGCATAAAGAGACTATACCTTCTTTTTCAGCGTCCATGGATGTATGTCCCGTCTGGACTGATCAGAACTTATTCTCAACCCTAAACCCCTTAAGGACGTATCCATTTTATAGCCTAAAGGGGTATTCTCACCTGAGCATTGACATTTCATTTAACTCATCTACTATATACATACACACACTTCTTTGATTGGATGTTATTAAAATCTATGTACCTCTGTGACAAATGTTTTCCCATAACTGTAGTAATTTTGTTCCTCAGAAACAAGATGCTAGTCCTTGGTTACGACCACCACTGATTCAGTGATTAAACAAAAATAAATTGCTTTTGCATATGAAATGTCCAGGAGTTATTGCTTTTCCCACAGCCATTCAGGAATGCTTAATCCAGGTGGTCAGGCAGGACTGAATAGCACATGTCTGTCCACTGCTGCCCCTGGTGCGGGGTGGTTGTATCCATGGAAAGTATCTGGTTTCTAAGGGACAACATGCCTACATTTATGGGAAATTTTCATCACACAGGGTTTTTTTTAATAACATCCAATTGAAGAAATATATGGGAAATAAATGAAATGTGATTGCCCAGGTTAGAACACCCCTTTAAGGCTGATAAGTTTTGCATTTTTTTACAAAAAAAAAAGAAAAAAGTTTTGAAATTCAAAATCATTGCGTTTTCAGGTAGATAGTTTGACCACCTAAAAAGTTGCTGAATAAAATTCCCATATGTCTACTTTACATTTTCGTATTTTTTTTAATGTCTGTATCATTTATTTTAATGTCACGCAGCTTACAAATCGAATATTGCTTTTCCGTATTTTCAGAATTGACTATTTTGGAGATTAATAGTGTTCTGAATTAAATTTTTATTATATATTTAGCATTAAAACCCCCTATATAATAAACCCATTTTCAAATCTGCACCACTCAAACTATCAGAAACAGCTTTTAGGAAGATTGTTAAACCCTTGAGATCTTCATAGTAATTACCATACATATTCAAGTATAAGACAACCTGAGTATAAGCCGAGACCCCTAACTTTACCACCAAAAATTAGGAAAACCTATTGACTCGAGTATAAGCCGAGGGTGGGAAATGCATTGGTCACAGTCTCTCAGTATATGGCCAGCCAGCCCCCTGTAGTATATAGCCAGCCAGCCCCCAGTAGTATACAGCCAGCCAGCCCCCAGTAGTATACAGCCAGCCCCATGTAGTATATAACGAGCCAGACTGCAATTTGCCAAGCACATAAAAAACAAGCTTACATATTCACCTTTGGGCGCAGCTCCGTGATGCTCTGGTCCCCGCGGCTCCTCTTCTTTCTTCTCTTTCTTCTCTCTGCTGTAACAGCGTACATGTGATCTGAGACGCGTACATGTGATATGCTGGTCTGCGCATGGACGCGTCTCTGCCGGATAATACAGCATAGTGGAGCCGCCAGGAACGGTTATATGTTCATTTAGCCCTAAATTTAAACATTTCAAAAAGATAAGAAAAGAAAACCCATCTTAAAATTTGTTATGCAATTTCTCCCGAGTACAGAGACGCCCCACATGTGGCTGTTACTTGTTTTATGGGTGCATAGCAAAGCACAGAAGGGAAGGAAAGCCCTGCAGCTGCCAGGATTTTAGTTTTCTCAGTGACCCTTTTTGTAGGCTATACAATTTTAGCTTTTTACGCTATTGGGGCCATGTGATGCCATTTTTTTGTGGGATGAGATGCTTTTTCGAGTGTTACCATCTTGGGGTTGGTATCTCCCATTGTTGAAAATGTATTAACTTTTTTTTAGGTCAGGGGTAGAAAAGCATCAATTCTATACTGGATTGTTTCGTCTTTTTTTTGGGGTTGATACGATTATGGGGCTACCATACCCCAAACAAAATCTGCCAAACAAAACCCTAATGTGGTGAAAAATCTATCGTCTTCCGAGTGACATAACAATTTTAGTTTTTTGGCTACAGAGCTGATTGATGGCTTGTTTTTTGCAAGACATGTTTTACATTGAAGCAATATCATTCTGGAGTACATATTTTTTATCACTTTGCATTTTTTGTGGGATTAAATAGGTAAAAATCATAATTTTGGGGTTTTTAACAGTTTTTTTTTATGGCGTTCATCGTATGGCTTCAATAATATTTTTTTTTCACATTTTTATTTCTACCACCAAGGGACATGTACAAGCAATCATCTGATTACTTGTTCATGATAATACTCTGCAATACTGATGTATTGCAGGGTATTAGCTTTGTCAGCCTATGCACATGCATAGGCTGGCAGGGTGCTTTTAAGATGACCTCATAGAGCCCATCTCCAGCGCTGCCATAGGAGCAATTGGCACCCCCGAAGAAGGCGAGCGGGGGAGGAAGGGGGCAGAGGCAATCGTGAGGCAGAGACCCCTGGCAGGCAAGTTAAATGCTGTCACTCTGACCGCGGGTGTTACTCCGGGATGTCAGTGGAAGATTACTGCTGACAACCAGTGACCCCCGATGCCGGCTTGACAACGGTGCACAGCCAAACTGTCATCAGCTCAGCGCCATACTAGTACTGAGATCAGTGTTAATAGTGGGAATGCACTGTAAACGTTAAAAGAAGCAATTAGAAAATTTCTATATATATATATATATATATATAAGAAGGACGGAAGCTTCGTTTGGAAGGTGGGGAAGTGTATACTAAGAAGAAAAATTTCAGATTACATAAAAACATTAAATGAAGCAATTTATTATAAAATTTCTATGCTCATTCCAGGGAATAAAGAGATTCTTTTAAGAAATTCAAAAATGATCCATTTAAAAACAATAAAAACATTATGGTAAAAGCCAATGTCCCTGTCTCCAGCGTCACCTGTGTTCCTTTTTGTCTCCTGTGCTCCAGTGTCCTGCATCCTACCTTGACTGCCACTGCGGGGCTAGTCGCACCTGCAGAACGACCTGGTGTCCCCTGCCGCAGCAAGTCCATCCTGCTTTGCGGCGGGCACTGGGGAAGACCAGGTGCCACTTAGACTTCGGTCCCAGGTTGCGGTTAGCATCAACTCCCGTGGTGGTACAAAGGGTCCGAAGACTCTTCCCCAAAAAACTTTTCCCTTACACACTTGTCCCTACAAGTGTGTCCCCTGACAGTAAGATCCGGCCATAGACCAAGTCAAGGCCATGGATCCTGTCAAGGTCATGGACTGTTCCAAGGACTCAGACCAGTTGCTTGCAGATGTTCTCGCCTAGCAGTCTCAACTGATTTTTTCTTGGGGAGAGGATTTGAGCAGGGTTGCCACCCTGCTCCAACAGCTGCTAGATTCCCTGCTGCCGCAGGCTCCATTTCTGCAGCTTCCCAATGAGCTTTCCAAGAGCCACTCGAGCTTGTCTCCATGCCTCAGCAGCTATTTGATTGCCAACAACTACAAGGCCGTCTTCCACACCTGCCTCAATTGTCTCCAGCTTTCCAAAAGCCACTCCAGCCCTCGCAGTTTCCCAGCGTAGCTCCGGCTTTCCCAGAGCTGCTCCAGCCTCCGGCTTTCCCAGAGCTGCTCCAGCCTCCGGCTTTCCCAGAGCCACTCCAGCCTCTGGCTCTCCTAGAGCCGCTCCAGCCTCTGGCTCTCCTAGAGCCACTCCAGCCTCCGGCTTTCCTAGAGCTGCTCCATCCTCTGGTTTTGCAAGAGCCGCTCCAGCCTCTGGTTTTCCAAGAGCCGCTCCTGCCTCCGGCTTTCCAAGAGCCGCTCCAGTTTTCGGCTTTCCTGAAGCCAATCCAGTCTCCAGCTTTCCAAGAGCCACTCCAGTCTTCGGCCTCCCAAGTGCCATTCCAGGTTCCATGTCTGGCAGTCCCTGTCCTCCTACAGAGGTGTCCCGTCACCTTGAAGAATTGGAGGAGGCAGAATAAGAAGAGGATCCCTAAAGGAGGTGGGTACTGTCAGGACCGAACCCATGATCCTAGGGGGCTAATCAGGCTCAGCCCTTATAATCCAGCACCCCCCTTCACTCCCCGCCGGATCTTCTCCTAGGATCTCCTATGGTTTCCATACCAGGCTTCCCTAAGCCATTCCTGAGGAAGAGAAAGCCATCCTGCATTCCTACTGTTCCTATGTGTTCCTCCGTGTTCCTGTCTCCAGCGTTACCAGCGTTCCTCCGTGTTCCTGTCTCCAGCATCACCTGTGTTCCTCTGTGTCTCCTGTGCTCCAGCGTCCCTACGCTATTATGTCCTTCATCCTACCTTGACTGCCACGAGGGACTAGTTGCACCAGTGGAACGGCCTGGTGGCCCCTGCCACAGCAAGTCCATCCTGCTGCCAGGTGCCACTTAGACTCTGGGCCCAGGTTGCGGTTAGCATCAACTCTGCATCAAGCGGTTAGCTTCCCAGTCCGGCTACGGCTTTCCAAGATCCACTCGAGCCTGTCTCCATGCCTCAGTGGCGGTTTGATTGCCAGCAACTACAAGGCCGGCTTCCACGCCTGCCATGATTGGCTTCAGCTTTCCAAAAGCTTACCTGTCCGAGGAGTTCACCGAAAGTGCATTGTTCCGATGATAATACACTGTGGTACAGGTGTTGCTTCTCCACTCAGGTCTGCCAGAGTTCCCCTTCTTCTTCCTGGTGCATGTAAGTAATTAATCTTACGACACAATTTTAAAGTTAAATCCCGCGCTCAATCCAAATCCGTCGGCCCGCCCCCCAATTTCTGTCCAATCGTGCACAACACAATCCCCAGTTAAATACCTGTCCCAGTGCCGCAAATCCTGAAAACGTCAGAAAACCCGACTAAAATGCGGCCGTGGACCCTCAGTAAATAAGCGCCATTATGTCTGTATTTAGTAAATATTATAAACTCCTTTACACCTTCCAAGAAGTAGATATAGAAAAGGGTAAAGTGTCCCTCAAAAAGATAGCGCTACCCAAGATCAGCCGAGATCAGTTAAGTTAGTTGAATTCCACCATAACAGACCAAGAACTACAGCAAGTATTTAAAAAATACATTAATGGAAAAGCGGTGGGGTTGGATGTATACACCACTGATTTTTTATAAAATTCTGAAAGATAAAATTGAAAAACAGCATTAGTAAAGATAATTCATAAATCCGGAAGAGATCCCTTTTAGCCCTCTTCACATAGGTCTTTGGCTATGATATGTCAGGACCTATAATCTAAGGAAAATAGTGAGCTATAGAATGGCAGAAATCGCATCAACATTGGTCGCTTACAATCAGACAGGCTTTCTGAAGGGCAGAATCAGAGCAACCAACATGCAAAGTATACTGTCGATACTAGACTGGGCCAATGTCCAAAGTCATTTTGGACATATAATTTTGAGCCTGAAATAAGTCTTTTGCTCTACTATTGTATGGTCCTACTACCTGTAGCACACGGCAATGGCGGATCTTCATAGAGCATACACGGGCCCTATATGAAGATCCGCCATCAGTCTAAAAGAAAAATTTATACTCACCTTCCGGCTTTCTCCCCCCTCCCCTGCGGCTATGTGTCCTCTTCCGACCTGCGCGCATAACTTTGACGCGGGAAGATGAATAGACGGAACCGCAAGGAGAAGACAGAGCCATGGGGCTAGGTAGAAGAAGTCTAAGGTCAGTATAGATTTATTATTTCAAGAGGGCCCTGCTGCTGGTGGACATTTCTGTAAAGGGGGAATCTGCTGGTGGACATTTCTGTATAGGGGGAATCTGCTGGCGGACGATTCTGTAAATGGGGACCCTGCTGGTGGACGTTTTTGTATAGGGGGAATCTGCTGGTGGATGTCTATGTAAAGAGTGAATCTGCCGGTGGAGTTTTCTGTAAAGGGGGACCCTGCTGGTGGATATTTCTGTATAGGGGGAATCTGCTGGTAGACGTTTCTGCTGGTGGACAATATTGTATAGGGGGAATCTGCTGGTGGACAATTCTGTAATGGGAGACTCTGCCATGGACATTTTATTAGAGGCTGCATTTCCCACCCTAGAGCTTATACAGTCAATAACTTTTTCCATTTTTTATGGTAAAATTAGGAGTCTTGGCTTAGAAATTAAAAAAGTTTTTAAAAAATTGATAAAAATTAGGTTAGGGTTTTTTTAAGTTCTGCTTTTCTGCATTAAGAGGATGTAGAAGCAGGATTTAAAGCTTTAATTACTACACCAATAAAACACCTAGATAAGCTGGCACTGCAGCTCAGGGCAGCCAGACAAGTAGTTGATTAAATATATATGCAAGAACAGCAAGAGATAAACATCTGCTCCAGGTCCAGTTGTGGCTACTGATTCTGCTTTATGCTTAGAATGGTCAACTCTTTTCAACTGTTTTAGGAGTGGTCTCAATGTACATCAGCCAGCAGGGTGGGAGCAGTGGCTGAAGCAAAACTTGATCGGCAGTGTGCCAATTCCACATTAATCTCCTTGTTTTTATACATTTTTTGGGATAAAATATGGATTTTTAGCCTTTTTACGGGTAGAAATACTCTTCTGGCCTGTATGTGATTCTCCCATCGAATTGATTTAGTTGTCTAAATCATCAAGACAGCAAATTTTAAACAATTATTTCCCAATAATAACATTTTAAAAACTTACTAATAAACTAGTCAGAAAAAGAAAACAATAAATTAATTTTTAAGAAAAAATAATATACCAGACTTAGACACATTGGGGCACATTTGTCCATGTATAAAGCAATGTGCCGCAATTCACTAACATTGTGCGCTGGATATCCTGCATGTGTCACTTCCCGCTCAGGTCTGACAAAGTTCTCCATCTTTTTAGTGGTGCATGTAAGTGCTTGGGCTTGCAACACAATTTGAATTTTCAATCCTGCGTACAGTCTAAATCAGTCAGTCTGTCCGACGTCATGACCCCCAAATTGTGCCGCATGGAAGCCAACGCTGCTGCACCAAAAAATGATTATGTGCGACACAATCCCAGCGCAGACACCTGTCAAATACCTGTCAAAGCTGTGTAATCCCTGAAAAAGGTGAAGAGTTCGACAGAAGTGAGCAGCGCAACCCTTATTAAATGAACCCCATTATATGCAGGGACTTCATATCTATTTGATTCTGGGATCTGTGTGACTCTTTGGCTTCTGGAGGTTGCATAACTGCTGGCTATAGGGGGCATGGTGAATACTAGCTACTGGGGTCTCCATGACTATTTGTCTGCTTGACTATTAGCTACTGTGAACTTCTTAACTGTGGGTTGCTGGGGGCTGTGTGTGACAGATGGGTGACAGATGGCAGTGCTGTATAATGGAGGGGTTGCTGTATAGAAGGTGTGTTCTGTATGGCCTCAGGCCTGCTTATAAATTTATGGGGTGTGCTGTATATAAGGGGGGCTGTTTATAACTTATGAGGGGGCACTGTCTTCTATGGGGTTTCTGTATAGCAGGAGTGAATATGAATATGGAGTACACTGTATATCGTCGATATTCTTTAGAAGGGGTGCTGCATGTAACTTGTTTAATGAGATGCTATTCATAACTTCATCCAGGGGACACTATACTGTAAGTTAATTAGGTATTTTAGGGGTGCAATGTGGAGATATACTGTAATAAACAAAGACACCTGTTGGCAAATTCTGCAGAAATACATCAGAGCCAGAAGGAGTTATTATGGAGGGACCATACGTGGGGGAGTAGAGGCTACAATGTGTGCTATGATGTGTGTGGGCCGCATTGTTAATGTTTGGTCCTGGTTCAATGATACTATTGCTAAGAAGATTACTGTTCAACATCTGTGAATATATACTTGTAGTCGTATGGAGATAGAATATGGAAATAAATATAGAGAACAATAAGTCCTATGTAACGCATTAAAGGTGCATGTAAAAAAAAAGTTTTACCAGTACATCTTTTTCCATTTTTCTTTTTTTTAATCCTGACATTTGCTATGGGCTCCATGATTTCAATGTACACCCCTGCTTCTATATATACCAAAATGTTAAGTAGAATATATATAATAACTTTCAATAGTATTGAAATATTTGAGTATATTAAACAAGTTTTTTACAAATCAAAACTTTAATTATACCATACAGTGGTTTACAGTTGTTGCATTAAATAAAAAGGTATGGCATCTAATTTTATTTTTTTTTAATATTGCTGATTAAGTTTAAAGAAATCTTATTTAATTACATAGATACATACACATGCATACATTTATGCACAAAACATTATTTCATCCATTTTTTCAGTCCGCAACACAAAGCTGCATTGAGTCGTCTTCATATATACCAGCATCTAATGCTTTCCGAAGCTTGAACCAGAAGAATTCATTGCCCTCGGGCTCTTCGGGCCAGTTAATGTATGTATTCTGCTTTATCAGCTTCCTTAATTTGTGATAGGCAGAAAGTCTAAAAAAATTAAAAAACACAATAAGCTGTGATGATCTCTGGCTAAGATGTTTTCATCAGACAAAGGCCTCAATGGCTTTTTTTACTAATGGGATTTCTAAAAGCTAAATTATCACGAAACAGGACCTGAGAGAAGGCAAACAAGAAATAAAGCAGTTGAAATCTCTCTACAAGAGTTCATCAGAGGTCCCAATTCACATGATGGAGAGATTTAATGATCAAACAATTCTTCTTTAAATAATTCACTTGAAATATCCAATCCCTTTAGAATTGGGTCTAAGAATGCATCAAATTTTCACATGTTCTTTCTTCTATTGTATAAATGGAGCTAAAAACCCCATTTAGCATCTCTGCCTTCTTTTGGTCTCCAGTCACCAAAGCCCAATTTTTTTTCGCATTGATATACTTAAAAAAATTCTTGGTATTTGTTTTGCTATCTTTGACGACCTGTCTTTCATATTGTAATCAGGCTGATCAGTTTTATATTTTTGAATACCCTCTTTTTATTAATTGCCATTTTAAGTGTAGCTGTAAGCCACGCGGGGTGTAATCTTTCCCGTCTATACTTGTTACTTATTATCCACTATAGATTTGAATATCTTCCATTAGTATCATCATCTGACAGTATCTGCTTTTAGTCTATATCCTGTAGTGAAGCCCTGAATTTCGGGAAATTAGCCTTCTTAAATTTCAATGTTTTTGATTCTCCTACATGTGTTTGCTTTTTACAGTTTAATAGGAAAATAATTACTGTATATACTCAACCATAAGCTGACCCGAGTATAAGCCGAGACCCCTAGTTTTACCACCAAAAACTGGGAAAAACCTATTGACTCGAGTGTAAGCCGAGGATGTAGTATACAGCTAGCCAGCCCCCATGTAGTATACAGCCAGCCCCCATGTTGTATACAGCCAGCCCCCATGTTGTATACAGCCAGCCACCATGTAGTATACAGCCAGCCCCCATGTTGTATACAGCTAGCCCACACGTAGTATATCAACGAATAATATGAGATAAGAAAAGGACGGCACTCACCAATCTTTGGTATCTTCAAGTGTTCTTTATTTATTTACATAAAGACATACTCACAGAGTGTACATGTATGTGAGAAAGATGCAAGCAGAAAGCCCTCCTACAGGCTTTCTGCTTGCACCTCCCCCACATATATGTATACTCTGTGAGTATGTCTTTATGTAAATAAAGAAAGAACACTTGAAGATACCGAAGATTGGTGAGTGCCGTCCTTTTCCTTATCTCATATCATTAGTTGATGATAACTGACACACATTTAAAGGCTTGAGCACCACCATAGACTGTATTGTGATCTCCATAAACCTTCCTCTGCTGAACAAAAGAGAATATACCAGGACTAGACACTAGGTGGTACCATTGGATTCTTGTATACCCATAGTGTATATACATGTATGTGATGGTGATTTGCTGCAGTGTATATACATGTATGTGGCGGTGATGTGCTACAGTCTATATACAAGTATGCGGTGATGATGAGCTGCAGTGTATATACCAGTATGTAGCGGTGATGTGCTGCAGTGTATATACCTGTATGCGGCGGTAATGAGCTGCAGTGTATATAGATTTATATTGCGGTGATGTGATGCACTGTATATACATGTATGCGGTGGTGAAGTGCTGCAGTGTGTTTACCTGTATGTGGCGGCAATGTGCTGCAGTGTATATACCTGTATGTGGTGGCAATGTGCTAATAATAATTATAATTCTTTTATTTATTTAGTGCACACAGAGCTTGCCAAATTGGTCCCTGCCCCATGGGGCTCACAATCTAAACAACCTACCGTATGTTTTGTAATATGATAGAAAACCGGAGGACCTAAAGGAAACCCACACAAAAATGGAGAGAACATAAACCGCACATCATAGTCGGCAAAGCTGCCGGTGGCTTCAAAAAGATGGCGGTGCCAAGGATCCTTGCGGCAATCCATCGCCATGAAAGCATCGGGTCTCCCGAAGACCTGAGGTTGCCTCGTTTGATCGCACATTGCAGTGAGGGACACTACCGCCATACAGTGAGGAATACAGCCATACAGTGAGGAACACTACAGCCATACAGTGAGGAACACTACAGCCATACAGAGAAGAACACTATGGCCATACAGAGAAGAAAACTACAGCCATACAGTGAAGAATACAGCCACACAGTGAGGGACACTATCGGCACACTGTGAGGGACACTACTGCCATACAGTGAGGAACACTACCGACATGCAGTGAGGAACACTACCGCCACACAGTGAGGGACAGTGCCACCACACAGTGAGGAATACAGCCATACAGTGAGGAACACTACAGCCATATAGTGAAGAACACTAACGCCATACAATGAGGACACAATACTGCCATACAGTGAGGAACACTACTGCCATATAGTGAGGAACACTACTGCCATACGGTGAGGAACACTACCGCCATACAGTGAGGAACACTACTGCCATACAGTGAGGGACACTACCACCAAACAGTGAAGAACACTACCCCCATACAGTGAGGAACACTACCGCCACAAAGTGAGGAATACTACCGTCATACAGTGAGGGACACTACCGCCATACAGTGAGGAACACTACTGCCATACAGTGAGGGACACTACCGCCAAACAGTAAAGAACACTACTCCCATACAGTGAGGAACACTACCGCCACAAAGTGCGGAATACTACCGCCATACAGTGAGGAATACTACCGTCCTACAGTGAGGGACACTACCGCCATACTGTGAGGGACACTACAGCCATACAGTGAGGGACACTACCGGCATACAGTGAGGAACACTACCGCTACAAAGTGAGGAATACTACCGCCATACAGTGAGGGACACTACTGCCATACAGTGAGGGACACTACCACCATACAGTGAGGAACACTACCGCCACAAAGTGAGGAATACTACCGCCATACAGTGAGGGACACTACCCTCATACAGTGAGGAACACTACCACCATACAGTGAGGAACACTACGCCATACGGTGAAGAACACACCACCACAAAGTGAGGAATACTACCGTCATACAGTGAGGAACACTACTGCCATACAGTGAGGGACACTACCGCCATACAGTGAGAGAGATTATAACATACAGTGAGGAACACTACCCCCATACAGTGAGAGACCCTATAGCCATACAGTGAGGAACACTACCCCCATACAATGAGGAGCAATACCTCCATACAGTGAGGGACACTACCATCATACAGTGAGGGATACTACCCCCATACAGTGAGGGATACTACCCCCATACAGTGAGGAAGACTACCGCCATACAGTTTGGAACACTACCGCCATACATTGAGGGACACTACCGTCATTCAGTGAGGAATACTACCCCATACTGTGAGGAACACTACCGCCATAATGTGAGGAACACTACCGCCATACAGTGAGGAATACTACCGCCATACAGTGAGGAACACTACCACCATACAGTGAGGAACACTACCACCATACAGTGAAGAACACTACACCTATACAGTGAGGAACAGTATTGCCATGTTCCTTTCTTCTTCCCAGAGTTCTCTTCTGCCCCACGTAACACGTTATGCTTGTGGCCATTTTGCTAATAAAGGAAAAATTTTAATAAAAAATTTGATCCCACGAATCACTGTAAACTTCAGATTCGTGACGAACCTAATTTTTTCTGGAATTCTAAATGGCTTTAGAATTGTTAGAATCGATTCGCCCATCACTAGCTGCAGTGATGTGCAGCAGTGTTTATACCTGTAAGTGGGGTTGATGTGCTGCAGTGTATATTCCTGTACGTGGCAGTTATGTGCTGTTGATGTGCTGTGATGTGCTGCCATGTATATACATGTATGTGGTAGTGATGTGCTGCAGTGTATATACATGAATGTGGTGGTGATGTGCTGCAATGTATATACATTTAAAGGTTGGACTTGGTGGACTTGCGTCTTTTTCCAGCCTTATATACTATGATACTATTATTATATACTATGATACATGTATGTGGCAGTGATGTGCTGCAGTATATATACCTGTATGCGGTGGTAATGTGCTGCAGTTTATATAGATGTATATGGCAGTGATGTGATGCAATGTAGATACATGTATGCAGAAGTGAAGTGCTGCAGTGTATATGCCTGTATATATTATATACATTAATGTGTATGATAAAGTAACTTATTTTAATTGACACTGCTCACTTTGTGGAATAAACACGTTAACATTTTTTGAAAGTGACTTCGGTTCCAGTGAACCTGATTTGTATTGCTTTTTTTATTGCTTGATATTTTACAATAAAAAAACAATTATGGTGCATTCACACGGCGGTATAACAGGCTCTATCTTTTCCTCATGTATGGCACGGAATAGTGCCACACATGTGTGGCACCGTACCGGCGCCACACATGTAAGAATTTTTTATGGGGTTCACCAAATGGAATAATTTGTTAAGATTTACAGTACATTTTGGGTCATCACAGACATAGTTGCCTAATATGTCATGTTTATTATTTTATTTTAATATTTCTGTACAACAATATTCTCTCAGTGTCGGAAAAGGATGGGAAGTTGTATCTTAGGTTTGTCCAGGGAACAAGTTTGTTTTTATAGTTTTATTTTTTTATATATATATATGGTTTTAATGATGTTGAGTGATATGCCTTCATATAGTATAGTCTTCCACTCATTAGGTGTTGCAGAATTACAGTAGTAGTCACACATAGGTCCTAGTGACTGATAGACAGGGACATTAAGCCTCATCCACCATGGAACTGGATTAAAGTGTTTTGTTTTGTGTGTAGTGGAGTCAAGCAGCCTCATATAATGTCTTCTGAGATTTCAATGAATAGCTAAAGCTTTAATGTGGTGTCTCTATATATTGTAATACATGGCATCACCATTGTCTTTACTATGATCTCCAAAGCTATCATTTCAAGCATCATAATACCCTTACCTAAAATCTGGGATTTCTTCCAAAAACACCACAAGCAATACATCCTCCTTTTCATAAAAGACTCTTGAACATGCAATTTCAGCTTCCACCTTGCACCATTGACTTTTCAGATAATTTCTGCTGACTATACAAATAGTCTTGCGGCTGTTTTTAATGGCAGCCTGGATGTTATCAATATGGTAGATTCCCGGAGTAAAATCTCTTGGTTTGAAGCAAATGTTGTACTTGTGTCGGTCCTGGCTTTCCAGATGTGGCAATAATTCTTCTGTGACCCAGTCTTCATCATCTGAACAGTATGAGATGTAAGCATCATACATATACAGTCTCTTTTCCCTTTGTATTTTCCATTGAAGCCAAACTTTTATCATGTGATAGATGTACAGTACGGACCATTTCATTTTAACCACTACAAGACTTATGACCAGGAAGAGTAATGTGAATACAAATGACACAGAGAAAAATAAAGATGATAAGTCATTTTTACAAAAACTTAAATCCTGGTTTATGAAATTAATTTCATAGGCTACTTGGCCAAAACAGGTGTAGGATTTTAAAAATGGTATCTGCACCTGAGTGTTAAATTCTGACCAATTGTGGAACCAGTAGTTTTCACAATAACATAAGAGTGGATTCATAGACAGATCCAAATTTCTTAACTGCAACAATGGTTTCACAAACTTTTCACTAATGTTTCTCAGTTTGTTCTTTTTCAGAGAAAGTTTTTCCAGCAAGTTAAAACCAGTGAATATATCTTCAGGTAGATTAGTGATTTCATTGTTATCAAGGTGAAGATATCTTGTTTGATTACATTTTTGGATTAATGCCACAGAAGAATTAAAATCAGATCTTTGAAATGTTTCAGACATATCAAAGTCTGTCAAATTGGACAAAAATGTAAAAGATACATTAATGAAAAAGGAGCTTGGAATACCTTGAACATTGAGTTTCTTAAGGGATTGTAGGCCTTTAAAAAGTGTTTTTGAAACAGGATCCTTATAGCGTTGGTTTTGGTAGCTCATGTCCAGAGATTCAAGATGCTTAAGATTTATAAATGGATTTTTAGTATCACGTTTATTAAAATTAAGCTCATTTCCACTAATATTGAGAATTCTAAGAGCTTTACAATTGAAAGTTTTATCAGAAATCCTATAGAGTGCATTATTAGATATATCTAGCCACTTGAGTGACTTGAGATTTTTAAGACTATCACCTTGCAATGAATGCAGTTTATTTCCTGATAATAAAAGTGTCTCAAGTCTAGTCAGACTGTAAAAATACATTTTCCTAATTCTTGATATACAGTTGTCCTGCATGTCCAAAAAGGTTAGACTCCCTAAATATATGAAGTTTTTTGTCTTAATGACTGCTATTTTGCAGTCCTTCAGAATAAGGGTTTTTAGATTTCTCAAGCCTTCAAATGCTTCATTGTTTATGTAAGTTAAGCTATTTTTTGACAGGTCCAAATACTCAAGACCAATAAGCGGACTGAATAATTTGTCTTGTAGAAATGCAAGTTCATTTCTCTCTAGAATCAAGGTATGGAGTGATACAAGACCAATCCATGTGCCATTCCAGATTGTATTTATTTTGCACTTGTTAAGATAAAGAACCTTAAGGTACCTAAATTTCTGAAAGTTCCCTTTTGACAGTACCCTAAGACCACTTGTTGAAAGAATCAGTGATGTTAGATTGGTGCATTCACCAATTTGCCCAATTTTGGAAGATGAAATCTTTGAGTGCATTATATATAAGACTTGTAATTTTGGTAAAGACTGGAAAACTTGACATGGAATAGACAAATTATCATCAAGTTGGGGTCTCATGCTTGACCAGTGCAGTTCAGTTAGATATGGGAGCTGGATTCCCAGAAGAAAGGAAATGTTTAATGGGTTTTTATCAAAGTTGATCATAGCTAATTTTGGTACACTGTTAAACGAACTAGCATTTATAGCCCTCATGTTGTTTTGCATGATCATTAGACTTTTGAGATTGGGCATGTACAAATAACTAAGGTCTAAGTCACCAATTGAATTGTAACTGAGGTCTAAAACGTTCAATGACTGAAGCGCTCTCAACCTCTGGCTGTTAGACAAATTGGATATCGTATTAGCACTTAGGTTCAGACTGGATAACTCAGTTAAATTATTTACAGCTTCTGCCACAGTTGTAAAGTTGGTTATTTTGTTTAAAGACAAATCGAGTTCTTGTAAATGATGTAAAGGCGTTAAACTTGTGCTTTGTATAGTACTGATTTTATTATGCTGAATGTCTAGAATCCTTAGATTTCTCAGGTCACTCATATCCCAATTGTCCAAACTTTGTATTTCATTATAACTCAGGTCCAGTATATGAAGATTCTTTAAATTGTGGAATGCCCCAGACTGAACAGTGTGGATGTTATTTCTGCTTAGCAGAAGCTCAAGAAGACTGGGAAAATGGAGAAAAGTGCTGTTTCCCACTATTTCTATGACATTTTGTGATACATTAAGCCATTGTGTTGTATTGGGGAGATTTTGAACAGCCTTGATCAAATTCACAATCCCTTGTCCTATACAATTTGCATACTGCAAAGGCCAAGAAACACTTATAATACCCAAAAGCTAATAATGGAGGTGCAATATGTATTAATATTGATAATATTATTATTTGTTTGGCTAAACAATGATATGCCATGTTGAATAGTTTCTTTTCCTGCAACAAAAGAAAAAAAATCATAGTGATTTACAACTACATAAACTGAAATCATTGCATACAATAGTTACACAATATCCCATACTTATGATTACAAAAGTTTGTCACACAAATATAATTACATCCGTGGAGATTTTTACTGAAGAATTTATGTTTGGAAAACCTTGTCCAAAGATTTGATGGAAATTTTATGTGTACCATTCTTACAATAGGCAGTGATATAAGCTCTAACCTTGCTGGTGTAAGAGCATTATTAGGTATTGTGTATCAAATAGAAATGCCAGATAGCTGAAACACTTTGAATGTAGATTTTTTAAAAATTACAGGAGTGGTCTGATTAAGACCTCTTGTGCTTCCCCTGCTGCCCTTTATAAATGCTCACAGAGGCTACTTTTGGGTAGAGCACTTTATGGTGAGAGATTGTTAACTGATAGACATGGCTCTACAATAAACTAAAAACATTTTCCCAGTTCGCAGACTTTGAGAAGCGCACATCATTAGAATGCAAGCAGCAGGATGGTCATTTCAAATAATTGCCTGACTTCTAAGCTATTATGACCTAGCTCCAGGAAACCAAGACAGACCACTACTAGAGAGTAATCTTTGATCCATTGAACGCATTACAGCTTGATTTTAAGGTTGCCATTCTTCATTCATTCTGGATCCCTTTGCAACATTTAATACTAGTGACCTCCACTCTATTGCTTTACTAAAGCTTCCCTCTGTCAGTGGTGGGGAAGTAAGAGCTCTCCTTACGGAGACTTTGCAAACTAAGGCCGCTGTATCCTTATCCCATACTGGAAAGCATATTTGCATATTTCCCTCACTCTGTTAACCTAAGGTCACAGCTATTTCTTAATTTTCCTAGCTCTCTAGATTTCTGTTTTCCTCAGGGCTCTGTCCAGGGTCTTCTCCTCTTTTCCTTCTACTATCAGCAGGCCGAGTTTTAAGCACCATCTGTATGCTGATAATTCCCAAACAGAACACCAGTGATTGTTTGCTCACTCTAACATTATATTCTCTATAACTGAAATTAAAAAAAACAACATACATGGCCAAAATACACTTCTGTGTTCTTGTCCTTCTTGATCTATCTGCTACCTTAAACACTGTTGATCGTCTCCTCTTTAACAAATAATTATCCTCTGGTTGTTTCCTGGATGTCTTTGTGTTTTGGGCAATACAATGAAGGCTATGACTAAGGGCATTTCATTTCCTGAAAAGTGTCAGCAAAACCGGTATTTTGGTCAATGACTCTTAATCCTTTTTTTAAGGAGTTTGTGGAAAATTTTCACCATTATTTGCCATTGTGAATTGTACTATTTTGACATGTACAAATAAAACCAAAATTACAACATAAAGAATCATACTAAAATATATAAAACCCTATATTTCCTGGAAGCAGACACTGGTTACATTTTAAAAATTGTGTTTAGGAGTTTATATACTTCAAATATTAAATACATTTTTTATAAAAAATGCATAAGAAATTGTTTTTGATGTCAAAACATTTGCCACAAACAGAACAAAATAGGTTTCATCTTCTCAATGTAAAAGATGAACATGTATAAATTTCATACATAGTTAATAAGCCTATGTTCACATGAATAAATCATCATAAAATCAGTAAAACTGGTCAGTGTGGCCTGGCAATGGCAATGTGAAGACCCATCTTCAGACCTCTTTTGCCCAGCCAGTGATAATCCTCCTCTATAACCCCTGATGGCAGAGACCTTGTTCACCACCTCTCAGGAGTGAAGTTGGCCCCCACCTTGTTCAAATCAACAGAATTGGTGTCAAACATTTGTGCTACGTTTGTGCTGGTTTGTTCCGCAAAAATCCTTGTTTGTGCCGCAATAATTTTTACGCTATTAATAAAAGTTTCCAGAGGTCATCAGAGGTCAACCAGTCCCCCCACGTTACTCAAATCAAACAAAACTGGTGTCAATCAATTCTTTTATGTTTTTGCTGTATTTGTTTTGAAGATATTAACTAATTTGTAAAGTTCAAAACGTCAACCAGCACACCCACATTAAATGAATCGAACAAAAGTGGTTTCAAAAGTTTGTGCTACATTTGTGCAGCAAAATGCAAAAAACACAAAAGGTAGCAATGAGGTGTTACAGGATTAAGGCCGCAAAAATAGAGACTGAGAGTAATATTCCCAAAGAAAGCAAAATTAATCCCAAATTACTTTCCAGGTACATAAATGATAAGAAACTAAAAAACAGAGAGTGTGGGCCCTTTGAGGAATTACCTGGTGGTCGTGGTGGAAGGAAATGAGGAAAGTGGCAATCTACTGTATGTCACCTTCTCGACTGTCTTTACCCAGGAAAATCCCCTGGTGGAAGGCATGTTGTAAATTCTCTTTGGAATGTCAAAAGTTTAACCCAGGAATAGCTACGGCACCGCCTCACAACCACTAAGACAAATCACATGGGCCAGATGGCATACACCCCCGGATTCTGCATGAACTATGTACCGTGATAAACAGACCATTATTTTTAATATTTGAAGATTGCCTGAGGACTGGTTCTGTTCCACAGGACTGATGCAAAGCAAATGTGGTACGAATATACAAAAAAGGATCAAAAAGCAATCCTGGAAACTACAGACCTGTGAGCCTAACTTCTGTTGTGGGGAAAATATTTGAAACGTTTGTTAGAGATGCTACCCCAGAGTATATCACTGCACACAACCTTATAACCCCCCCCCCCCCCCCCCCAGCATCAGCATGGTTTTATGCGGGATCAGTCCTGTCAGACTAATCTGATTGGCTTCTGTGAGGAAGTAAGTTCCAGACTGGATCTGGAGGAGGCTGTGGAAGTTGTGTATCTGGACAAAGGCATTTGACACAGTGCTGCATAAATGGTTGGTACATAAAATGAGATTGCTGGGACTAGGGGAAAATCTGTAAATTTGGGTAAGTAATTGGCTTAGTGATAGAAAACAGAGGGTTGTCATTAATGGTACATTATCAGATTGGGTTGACTTTACCAGTGAAGTCCCATGGGGTCTTTTTAATATTTTTTATTAATGATCTTGTAGTGAGCTTACACAGTCAAATTTCAATATTTGCAGATGATACTAAGCTGTGTAAAGTAATTAATACTGAGGTCGATAGTTTAGCATTACAGATGGATTTGTGGAAGCTTGAGGAGTGAATAAATGTAAAGTTATGCAATTGGGACATTAAAAAAAAGGATAATATGTTCTAAACAGTCAATTACTTGGTAAAACTGCAGCTGAAAAAGACTTGGGGTATTGGTGGATGGTAAACTTAAAGGGGTTGTCCGTGTTTTGAAAAAAAATATATATATGTGGCCGGGAGCGGGCTGACTAAAATAATAAAGATGTACTTACCCTTCCCCGGTAGCCTCCTCCGATCCGAATGCGTCGCTACCCGGTCTCAGGCGCGCCATGGTAACAAAACGATGGCGCACCCCAGAGCAGCAGCGGCCGCATCCCCAGGCTTCCGCCGTCCATGAACGCAACTTCCGGCCCCCCCTACCATGCTCGTGTAGGGACGGCTGGCGTACCCCCGCCACGGCCGGCCGGAAGCTGCTCATGCGATCCGGGAGCGGCACGGCCGAGGTAAGTACTCTTATATTTTAGTCCGCCGGCCCCAGGCCCACCACTATATATTATTTTTATTTAAACCGGCAACCCCTTTAATTTCGGACCCGGCCAGGGCGGCAGTGCAAGGCAGGGGCGCCGGTGCTGCTCCCGCGCCCTGGAAACCGCATAGAGGGAGGCGTGGAAGCTGTGT
The DNA here is from genome assembly GCA_019512145.1 of Engystomops pustulosus. Lineage (NCBI taxonomy): Eukaryota > Metazoa > Chordata > Amphibia > Anura > Leptodactylidae > Engystomops > Engystomops pustulosus. The sequence goes on along the minus strand of CM033646.1, from coordinate 88,020,559 downwards.
CGTCGGAGCGCCGGCCGCGGACGGGAAGACCCTGCAGACTGTGATGCCATGAGTGCCCGCGGGCATAGCCCCGGTGCTGTTTCACAGCACCCCCCCAGGCAAGCCAACAACACAAACGAAGCAACGGGGCGTGCGGCCCGAGGACCCGGCAGCGCACCCCCCCCCACTCCGACCTAGTACCTGCGGGACACACTGTCATGGTGTACGCGTGAGTGAGGAGGCCACCAGAGAGCCTCACCCCTGCAGTAGGGCTCATCACTATGGTCGGGGCCGGCGCTGCGGGGCGCCCCCCCGCAGACCGCGGGTGACCGCAGTCGTACACGTGCGCCTAGCCAGGAGGTCGGCACTCACAGCGCTCCCCTGTGTGACACGCCACACAACACCCGCTCACTCGTGGATGCCCTCTGCGCTAGATCGTCCCCCGCTTTGGGCGGGGTGACCGCCATGGGCAGACCGGGTCCGAGAGGCGGGGGACCGGGGGCCACGGCTGCCGCTGGGAGCGGACGTAGAGAATCCCACGACCCGCTAGGCCCCCCAGAAACGGGCGCCACTGAACTAGCCTACGACATGGCCGCCGCCCTGTCGCCCAGCGCGACAGCCCTATGCATGGACGACCGTCGCACTTGCCGAATACAACGTTTCTAGTGTCACCGAGCCATTGTCCCTGAGACCTTCTAGCGGAGATGGAGCGCCGGGTTGACGCACCGTTCTAGAGCAGACGCTGCAGCCCCCTTTATCTCCGCCAGAACCCCCGGCGCCGGCCCCTAGGGGAGCCGGACGTCGGTGTACCATGACGACCCGACCACCACCTGAATTTTCCTGTCAGAACAACGCGCCGGGCACCGTGCGTGAGCCTGCCCCGCGTCAGTGTCGCAAGTTATGCGACCACCATTTTGTTGGTGCGCCGGGAAATTTCTGCATGGTCTCTTGTTGTAGACGACATCATATTTTCCAATGTTGAACATAATAGGCTTTGTTGGCCCCGTTTCTGAATCCGCGGCCGCACCCGATGGTAAAGCAGCCGGCTGTAACACCGCAAAGACTGCTATGCTGTTGGATGGGGAGTTAACAGCAGATATAGTGGGTAAGGTAAACTCGACCCACACTGAGGACAGCTCACCGCTACTGACTGCGCCGTCAAGCGACATAGGTAAGTACAGGAGGAGGCTGAACCGAAGAGGTAGCAGGTTACATGGGCTGGCGTAGACGCTAAATGGTGAAGTAGCTAACAACTAGGGGGGGCGCCGTGTCTACATGACAGCCCTCTAGGCAGCGGAATACAAACACCAGCCAAGCCAGTCAAGGACGTACCTTGAACCATCGTCGAGAATGAAGAGCATCGGCAACGGCCGACGCACTGAGGAGCCTGCGGCCTGTAGCCCACTTGAACATCCGGAGAGCACGACGGCACGAGACAGCAGGCACGCAAGCGGGGGCAGAACGTCCTCGCATCCCGTGCATATAAAGACGAGGCGATAGCAAGTGGAACTGAATAGGGAAGAGAGACGCTCGGAGGGGGAAGAGAAGGAGGACGGATAGGACAAGAGGTGAACGGCAGGGTGCCAAGTGCGATGAGAGCAGATACGGGTCAGTGTTAAGCTGGTGACACGGAGGAGGAATTGTCAGGGAGAGTGTCGTGGGCCCGGCAGTGGTCGGTGCGTAACAGTGAGCCCAGTGGCTCATGGATGAATGAAATGCATGCAAAAATGCATAGATTATGCAATAAGCAAAACGTATCTGCACGTGACTATAGCAAGACTTAGGGTAGGAGAAAGATTGAAGACATCATGAGGGGTTAGTGTAAATGGGATGGGTCACCGTGGCGGGAAAAATATACGGGATAGCTGAAAACGTGGGGAGGTGACTTGCTAGTGAGCGCGATAATCCGACGGAGTAGCGGGCAACATAGATATTACCTGCCGGCGGAAGCGAAAGACAAAAGTAGGAAAGGGGGGGAGATAAGAGGATGTCCACTAGGGTAAGGGCCGAGACAACAATGAGTTGGACTAGGGTCAAGAGCAGCTAGACTATCAGTGGAAAAAAAAGAAAAGAAAAAAAAAAATGAATAGGAACATAACATATACATATCAGTAATGAGGCGCACAGACTCTGTGCAAAATAAGGAGTGTTGCCTGGGTGTAGCAAATGAAACTTTTCGGCAGACCGATTTTGCAAAAAGTAGAAAAAAAAAAAATACCTCCTAGCACCATCTCCGTGCCCACAAGTATGAAAAAGGTTACAGATTAAGCGTCACGAAGATGGATCAAAAAAGTAGTTTTTCTTGTGTTTGTACACATTCGTTTAATTTTTGAAAATGTATTAAAACACAATAAACCCTATATACATTTGGTATCACCGGATTCGCACTGAACCAAAGAATAAAGCTGATGGTTAGTTTGGTGCACCAGTCACAGTCGAGAAAAAAAATGAGCCCACAAGAACGTGAACGTGCATTTTTTTTTTCAGTTTTCACATTTGGAATTTTTTTCACGCTGTTCGCCAGTACACGGATGGCTAAATAAATAACATACGGAAAGTAAAATTGTAGCACAAAATAAAGCCCTCACACAGGTCTGTCACGGAAAAATGAAAAAGTTAGTGGATGTTTAGAGTGTGAGGAGCGAGAGGAGCAATGAGCGGAAAAACCCTGCGTCCTTAAGGGGTTTAAGTTCTGTTTCTAGGTGTTTAATTTATGCCATGTATGATCTGACTGTTTATAGAAGGGATACCTGACAACATTAGTAGGTCATGAACGAACTATAACATCCCGAATGTATGTAGCCCGTTATTGATGTTCAAGAGAGGCCTGGATGCCTTCTGAGAAAAAAATATCACGGGTTATGGGGAAAAAAACATTTTATCAATCCGGACTTGATGGACTTGGTCTTTTTCCTCCTATACTATCATGATATTCTGATGCTTGAAATGTTTGAAATAGTTTAAATTAGTATAATGAATGATAAAGATGTTTTTAAATATAGAAGTTCTTATGAAATCTATTAAAGACATACAAAATACATTTTTTTTACATATTTCAAGTGGACTGATGGATTGAATGAAAAATAGCATAGTGAATAGTGTTTGAAATTGGATAAATTAGTTCCAACTAAACAGATTCCTAGGTAGGGGAAAATAGGCGCTGTTAATAAATATGATACTGGAAGTAACAGCTCTTAGGTCTAGACATTAGATGACCACTACTACCTTCAGGAGAGCCCCCACCTAAAAACAATCTTGCCCCTTCAAAACTTAAAGCTTTAGACAGTAAACACCACTCAAAATGAACCATAATAATCACACATACCAAAGGGGTGTACCACTTAATAGCAATCAATGTTAATTGCAATCATATCAAAACATTGCACCCTGCACCCTACAAATGTAGGATGCAAAAGCGAATCCTTAGAGAGAGAGTATGAATATGCATAGGAGACATTACTAAGCCGGTTACACATTACACAACACATGTGTCCCGGCATTCCAAAACAATTATAATAATCTTAATTTAATGACACTCATCCCATAGAACAAGTCCAGATCTCATCCAGCCTCAATATCTCAATACTACAATTCGATATTTCCTACTATCTTAATTTTGTATACCAGTGCAATCCATTTATTTATTACATTTTCATATCGTCAATGCAATAATCAAACTCTTTCTTTATTATAACCCATTTAATGATTAATTGTCTATTTCATTTATTTCTACCTAAATTATCAATCCAGTTCTGATATTTCTACATCTCTTAGCAATTTTATACACTTGTACATTTATGTAATTCATTTTATTACAATTAATCCAATTTAGCGATCCTTTTGTTTAACTCCTTCATGTTTCTAATTATTCACACATAGGCTAATTTACATATTGCATTATTCACATCCTAAATATCAAGTCATCTCTGATATTTGTTACCATTTCTATCACCAGTTAACCATTAATTTATTAATTTCTTTATTATTCATTTATTACCATTTGATCCACATTATCAATCTCTGTCATTATCACCCATAATTCTAATATTCACACATTAAATTAATTGCCATATTCATGTATTAAACCCTAATCATTAATCCAATTCTGAATTCCCTACCATCTATATAAGTTTCTATACCAAGGTTTACACCGTGTTAATTATTTATCAATTCATTTTTTATTACCAGTAACAATCCATTTATTATAAAGCATTACAATCTCGTTATAACTGGCAGTCCCAACCACATTCACGCTGGCAATTAGCAACATTTTGGCCAGAGTGATTGGGATCCGCGATGCATCAGTTTCATTCTTAATAAAGCCCTGGCGCTGTGGGCAATGGGATAGCACACAGCGCTCTACTTGCGGCCTGCAACTCTTACTATTAAGTAAGTTTATATTCACCAAATATTACTCGAGTATAAGCCGACCCGAGCCTATAAGCGATGTAGCCCAATTTTAAAAAAAAAACCTCTTAAAACCTATTGACTGAAGTTATTAAGCGAGGGAGGCGCGAAAAGCATTGGTCACAGCGTCCCAGCATATAGCTAGCCAGCCCCCTAGTATATAGCTAGCCAGCCCCTGTAGTCTATAGCTGCGGCCCTTGTAGTACATTGCTAGCCCCCGTTAATATCATAGGCTGCCAGCCCCTGTTAGTACGTTGCCGCCCCTGTGATATAAGCTTGTAAGCCCCTGTAGTATCAACATACCAGCCACCCATGTAGTAAAAAAAAAAAATAAAAAAATTACGCACAATACCACCACATTATCGTCACCTCCTTTCCACATGCCAATCAGGCATCCTGTTAGTCCTCTTCTGTGTCTTCGTGACATGTCTTTAGCTCCTTTCGGGTCTTCGTGCCTTCGCCGTCACGACCAAATGGACGTCCGCCGCTGCCAACATCATCAAATTGTGAGCCACTGGCATTCAGGGGAGACACGAAGTGAAGCGAAGTCCCAAATAGGAGCGGAAGAACCAGAGAGGATTCCCGGGCACCTGAGGCGGCACCTGGAGCAGAAAGAGGACCTATGGGGGCGTCGGAAAGGTGCAGTAAAGTTCATTTTTTATAGAACTCGAGTATAAGCCGAGTTAGAGTTTTCACGCACAATTTTGTGCTGAAAAATTAGGTTTGTACTCGAGTTTATATGGTAGTTTTTGTATTTGCTTCTCTAACCTAATACCAATACTCAATTAACTCCTTAACCTCCAGTTCAGTCCCTTTTCCACCCAGGTCCGTTATCATTGGAACTTACACCCAGGGGCAACCTTACATACAAGAGTTCACTGAAAGAGTGCAAGTGTCCGGCTGAAATAATGCTGGTGCATCGATTTCTAAGATTGTGCGAGCTGAATCACTGTGTGTGCTTCCCATCGGTCGGACAGAGTTCACACCATCTTTTTTTGTGGACTTTAACAATGGGGGATGCAACACAATGTCAAAGTTAAATACAGTGCTCGGTCCAAGTCAGTCTGACCATCCGACGGGCACGCCCCCCTAATTTGGGTTGCACGGAAGCCAGCGCAGCTGCACCACTAAAGGGTGCGACCACATAGCAGCAGAAGAGTTTCTAAATATCTGTCAATTTTAGCCATGAAGAACGCGCAGTCTGACTCAAGTGCACCGTGCAACCACTTAGTAAATAGAGCACCACAGTTCCGTGTCTTTGAGGGGTCAGTCCTCACACTACACTTGTGCACATCTTTTACATAATACTGCCATCTAGTGTCTACAACCTAAGAACTGTTACCTCAGTATCATTATATCATACACAATTTTAGTGTAGTTTATTTAGTTGTAACTAATTATCACCAAGTTTCAAACACTTATTTATTCACTCATTTCTACCAATTCATCAGGTCTACCACGTGAATATGTATAAAACTTATTACTTCTATATATCAATAATTTACAGAAGAAACTTGTATGAACTTAAAAACATATTTATCTTTACACTCAACCAAACCACAGGGTGTCAGATAAATATGTTTAAGTTCATACAAAGTTCTTATAAAAATTATTAAAAATATAAAGTAATAGATATGTTTATTGTTGTTTTTTTGCAGGTTATTTTTGTATGAGAAGAATCCAAGCATACCTGGAACTACGTGACAACGCAAATGACCAATATGGCAATCTGTAACACTAGGATGATAATAGACAAATGCAAGAAATAATGTATTGTACACTTAATGACAGAGAAAGGTGAACTTGCGCTTCTAGATTTGATATCTGCTCTAGGATACTACCATCCCCAAGTACATGTTAAAAATACTCGTAAAAAAGTCAGACCAAAACGTTGGTCTATGTGCATTATGCTCTCTTTTGTTCAATAAAATGTTAAAAAAACAAACAAAAAACATTTATCGTTGTATATTGTATTCTATGATTGTAAGATGGGTTTCAGTAATATCTGCTATGAGCTGGTACTTGGACCAGATGAAGAGCACAGTGGTTCTACAAAATGATTGGGCCCTCATTATCTAAGGGCCCGCGGACTGCACCTTTCGCGGAATTCCTGACGATTTCTATTTTGCAGCATCGGGTAGGGATTTGTAAGGGTTTTGTGGCAGCCACACAATCAGATTTTGCTGTGCAGTGGCCGCCGGCTTTCATGCGACACAAATCGGGGGGTGGGCTGTACGAACGATCCAAATGGATCGGACAAACTGGAATTTAACCTAAATTGTGTTGCAAGCCATGCATTACATGCAGTGGGGAGGGAGATGGTGAAATCCGGCGGACCTGATCGGGGGGGAACGACACATCGCAGAGTTATCCTCGTCGGACAGCCGGCAGCGGGATCGCACAGGACTGGGTAAGTTAATGGGCCCTTCCTTTTGCTAATTAATAAAAAATGTCAATCTGATGCACCAATTAAACAGCTTGTCATACCTGGATTCGCACCTCACCAATAGTCCCATATTGTTTTATCCAAGAATCCTTTGGACCACCATGAGACCTGCAATTTCATCACTTTCTTACCCGTTAATTAGATACTTATTCTTACTTGAAGTGTTTGTGTTCTGTCGTGACTAGCTGCGCTGTGTACAGCCGTTTGGCCTTGGTCCAGTCTTGTTTGCCGCCTTTTCGCGCCTCCTTCATCTCACCCATTCTCATTCCGTGACCTCTGGCAGGTAGAAGTTGGCCTCTGGAGTCGTAACCCACTACAATTTCTTCATCTGTATACCTTTTCTACTATCTAGGAGAAGAGTGGGTATGGTTTGATAGACTATTACCACTCTCAGGGCCGGCGGTGTGCTAGAACAAAGTGGGGACCTGGGCAAAACTAAAAGTGGGGGACCCAAAATAAACTTTTTTATGACCAGTAACGTCCGCAAGAGGTGAAACACTATGGTTTCAAAACAATAAAGTCTAATATTGGAGAACGTGTATAGGAGTTAGGATCAGATGGGCAGACACAATGGACTCGCACAGTGTTAGCACTATTACAGAAGCTTTTCACTCAGGAATCAAACACAAAAACCAAGGGTATCAACCTGTCAACGCCCAGCAGTCTGGACTATTGGTCCACTGTAATTGACAAAGCAATCACTTTACAATTTGAGTTTAAAAATAAAATGCAGAAATTACAGCAAAACGAATTAAATTAAAAGAGTAAACCAACAGACACAATTTTCTGAAACGACCAGAACGTGCCCCATTTTCAAAACACTGGCATTCAAAAACGTTTCATGGCAACAGCGCTTTAAAGCGTTCGCCAAAATGTCCGATCTAAAAGAGGTACCATCCAGAATAATCTTATATAATAAACGAATCATAGACACTTCCTAAAACAGCACAAATCAATAAGGCGAGTGAGGGAGGCAGCTCATACAGACCCCAAATGTGAATGACCACGAAAAATATGAAGCAAGTCACCCAAGGGAATGTTACATACAGGGGACAACAACGCGTGACACCTCTCACAGACCTATCATTGTTTCTACTCTTTTACCAATATCGGAAACCAAATAATAAAACTATATATCATACCACAAGTAATGAGATAACAAAAGCACCTTTAGATGTGGGCCCAATGTATTTAGCCGCACAATAACAGAAACACTCCGAGCTTCCAAGAATGAGAGGAGAATGTTAGGGCTGTAACTCATGGAGGACTGGTGTATGCAATGGCAAGGAAAAGACAGATAAAAATACTTATCGGGAAGTGTGGTGTGTTTTTGCGGTACATATAACTTTAGGGACATCAGTGGCTACACACCAACCAGCAGCCGTAGCGCGTTCGTACGGGGCCCGTGAGGGTTACACGGGGCAGGGGATGCAAGGACTCGTGTGTCTCTGTCTAGTGTCGGTTGCATGCCGGATTGTGCCCCCGCACCCCTACCTCGGGTACACTACTAAACCCGCCCCTCAGTGATGTGCCGCCCCCTGCCTCCGTGAGCCGGTCCCGCCACTGGCACAGGTGACGGACCCGGACCCCCGACAAAGCAGTGACCTCCCCACCATTCTTCCTGAATGCTGGAGCGGACCCGCTGTACAGAGAAGGGAAGGATGCGCCCTTCTAAAGCCAGTTAACAATCCCCCGTGCGGCGGCGACCGGACCGACACGCAGATGCGCACCCGATCCCAAACCCTCACCATCACGAAATACACCGTCAAACCCCCTTCCTACCCGCCAACCCACCGTTACCCCGAAATAACCGACCTAGCCGCAAGAACACCAAACTGAACACCGTCTCAAGCCAGCAGCGGTGGCTCACCACAGAAAGCTCAAAGATCCCGAAAAGGTAAGGTAAGTAGTATACAATGTATTTATTGCTGTGGGTATGTCTGCTCTTTACTCCTGTCTACTAGTGATTCCCCGTGTATATATGTCTATCGGGTCTTTGCATCTCTGGTGCTTTTGTTCTAGTGGATATATTGTGATCTGGCCGCTATAACTTGTGTCGATTACAGTGCTAGTGTATCTCCGGTGTATATGTGATATCATGTGTATAATCTGTATATGTGTACATCACTTGTTGTTATATGTGTATCTACATCTACTTGTATATGTGTATATACTGTGTATTATTGTCTATGTGTCATACCCTGTGTATATGGGTCTATCCTGTTTATACGCACCTCGGTTCGGAAATCCACGCCGCCCGCCTTCGCGTGAAAAAACGGTTACTTCTTTTATTCCCTCATTTCAAAAGTACACCACCACGTATGGCGACATTTCGGCTCAATAGGCCTTTTTCACACCTGGAAATCAAGACGGACCATATTTTTTTCACCTTCGATCCGGCCCGTCGCTGTGCGGTCTGTATACGAGCTATCTAATGTGTGTGCTGTTCTGTCTTTTTTCCTTTCAGTACCATATGTGTAACTACCTGATATACTGTGTCTATGGTGTCTACCACATGCAAGCTACTTATTCTACAATACCCAATTTAATACCATATCACTATGGGCACCTTTAAATTCAAAATCTATGCCACATATATGAATGTCACTGTGGTGTTTTGGCAGTAATGCTGTGTCTATGGAACCTCGGTGTCTGTATATGCTCTATATGACTATGACAGGCTTGTGTGCGGGATTCCCCACCTATGTGCTGGTATATGCTGATGTGTGTAATTCTGTATGTAATATGCAAGCAGTGTGATCCTGGCATTGTGATACGGCCCGTCTGTGTATTATTGGCGTGTACACTGTGTGTTTAATTATATATGTATTCAGTATGATATATGCCACGTATGCATATGTGTGATGTGTATATACCGTCTGGGTGTATATTCTATGAGTTTGTATATACAGTCGTTAGACAGAGTGCCATATAAATTTGTGTGGTCCGTGTATACTTTGTCTGTATATAGGTCGCGAGGGAGGAGTATATGAGTGTAGAAAACAGTTGTATTGTAGTGTGTCGCACTTGGTGTTGTTATATTAAGTATATAATGTATGTATATATGACGTCTCGAAAGGTGTTCTATGATAAACATGTCTGTCTAAGGGTTACCCATATCACAAGAACAAGTGTGAACGGGTCGTATATCTGGCGCAAATTTCATGCAGTTAACTCCCCATAGGCAGTCCTATAGCTCTGGGCTCGGTGCCGGTGGAGCACAACAGCTACCACCTGTTTTAGTTGCCGTGGCAAAAGAAAGAGAGAATGATCTATGGCTTAAGATACCCGACCATGTGGCTCGATTTCTATGGAGCGGGAGAGGGGGTGAGCCGCTATACCCTTCCTTCTCTCCAGCGGCGAACCAGATATGTAGCCTGCCTGGCTACCTAGCGCTGCAGCGCACACAGTTATGTGAATCGCATCCTAAATATGTATATTTTGGGGGGGGAAGGGGGGCGCCGATGCTAACAACGTCTGCTATGGGGCCCACCTCGCTAGTTACGCCCCTGATGGACATGTATCTGGTCTGGCGGCGTTAACCTCCTAAGGACGCAGGGTTTTTTTGCTCATTTCTCGCTCTCACTTCAAAAAATCCATAACAGTTCTTTCATTTTACGGTACAGACGCGCTTCGTCTATAGTGAGGCGTTTTTATGGAGTAACAATTGTAACTTTCCCGTAATGTTATTTGATCTTTACAATGCCATGGCTCATGTAACACGAATCTGCAGAAGCCAGATCAGACTGGGTCAAACGAAGACCCGATCTAACATGGCAGCAACCGATCTCGCCCCCCGATGACGTTCGTGAGGCGGGGGCGGTGATCGTAAAAAGTGGCGGCGCGCCGTGGCGCACGCCCGTCTTTTTTAAGCCACCGGCGCACTTTGGCGGCGGCAAGAACGGGTTTAATAGCCACGGTTATTAGCGGTGGGCGTTTGTGGCAATATGCAACAACACCCCACCTTTGTAGAGGCAGAGTGACAGCCCGTTAGCACTCTTCATACTTTCCTGTACTCAGCGCGTACGAGCTACAGCCGCAGCTGGCGCGTTAAGGGGTAATGCCGCCACATGTAGGCGAAGAGGATCGAATTTCTTGTATCAGTCAATTTTCGAAAAAAACAACAATCACGAAAAATACAAGGTAATAAAGAGGAAAGTGTGTTCTTGATAGTTCCGCATAGAGAAGGGTTAAAATCATGCAATTTAGTGATATATTCCTTCTCCAAATCAGTAAACATATAAAGTAAATATTTCCATTATCTGAGGTGCAGCAGCTCACCTGTGTGCAGCAAATTCCCTGTAGACATGATGCGTAAGAATCTGGAGGTGGGGGGGGGGAGCACACCTCAGGGGGCTGATGTCAGGCTGCGGTGACACATAGAACTCTGTCTCTATATGAAGGTTGTTTCTAAGTGTTAGGAAACAGAGATATTAACTGTTAACGTGCCATCGGGCAGTGAGGTTAATATAAAAATGGCACCTGAGATTCTCACTAACCTGACTATCTGGATCCATAGCCACCTGAAATAAAATCAGATTCATTTGAAAGAGAGATTCTCTTGCCTACCCATAGCGCGGCCCCTGACCACTCTACGCTTGGTTTATTCTTTTTTTTTTTTTTTTGTGTGTGTTTCATTCTGTTCGGTCTGATATTAGACTTCCATTTGACCAGTTTTAACAATCTGCCAGGAAAGGTGCCCAGCTCTGTGTGATAAAAATCCAGGGGAAGTCTGTTGTTCAGAGGAAGCTTGGTTCTTGAGCCTGAGTTAGACATTGACACTCCGGCGGAGGGGTCACCAGGAAGGGGGGTGATGAAAAGAAGCAGCAGGACGGTAGTTTTTTCCTCCAAATTTAGACAAAGGGATATCATAGTCTCCATAACTGGGGCATAAATTCAATAATTATGGCCCCAGTTCACAGGACAGTTAGGATTCTAGACACACTCCTGGAGCGGAAAATCAGAAGTTAGCTGAATGGGGAAGGCAGCCACATAGCAGGAACACCCTGCTATTAGGCTAGGAACCCCGCGTTTGGTATGGGGTTATGGGAATAACGTACCCATTTGGTTGGAAGCAATGGCACAATTGTGCCAAAAAAAAGTTAAAAAAAAAGTGTTTTGATAAAAACCCAGACCCAAAAAGTAACTCATGATGGGAGGGGGATAGAAAACTCCCCCATCACAGTGAACTCACAGCCAGGGCTGGGGGTCAAAATACCCCTGGTTATGCTTTAATTAGTGAAGCAGACAACTGCTGTTTTCAGTTGGGTGACTCTATATACACCTAGAAGAGTGGATATCGATGTCTATGACCAGTCCTCGGGCCAAAGAATTTCTTTCCTATTTCATAGCAAGTTTTTTTGTTTCTTTCTTCCCTACTGTTTTGTAAGTATCGTAGTGTATTGTTTAATCTTTCTTATTATATGACAATTTAATTCTTGAGTGTACGCATTTTTTATGAATTAATTCTTTTAAAAGTCTCGAGTTGTAGCCTTAAAGAATCTGAGTCTCTGAAGGAATCACATTACCAGAGGTTATTGTTAGCATAATCAATGTAAGCGATTGCATGTGCGGTGTAATCATTAGGGTGGCATTGTCTGTGTGGTTGAAGTGCCTAGGCCTTCTTTGCATAGTAACTCGTGGGTGGTTGGCCAGGGATTGGGCTGAGGGGCTGAGTTCTGTGGAGTAAATTAGTGTTAGGACGCCATTTTGTGGAAGTGGGCGGAGCTAAAGGGCTATTCTGGGACTCACTGAGTATGGTACGGGAGTGTGGACTCCGGTGCCGTGAGTCGGTTCATGCCGTCAGGGCTTCTCCACTTTTCCATTAGTTTAGGGTATCGTTTTGTAATGTTTCTGTAATTGTTTCCTGAGGGCTGGCAAAAACCCATGGGCAAGTTAGGCAATTTCCTATTCACTAGCAAGTTTTTTGTCTTTCTTCCCTAACTGTTTGTAAGTATCGTATGTGTATTGATTTTAATCTTTTCATTTTATCTGACAATTTAATTCTGTGAGTTGACTGCTTATTTTATTGAAATTAAATTTTTTATAAGTCTCTGCTTGTAGCCTTAAAGAATCTGAGTCCTGAAGGGAATCACTACCAGATGGTCCGTTGCATAATCATGTAGTACAGCGATTGACATGTGCTGCGTATTATTAGGGTGCATGTCTGCTGTGGCTTGAACGAGTGCCTACGGGCCTTCTTGCATAAGTATCGTGGGTCGTGGCGTGCGATTGATGCTGACGGGCTGTATATCTTGCCCTTGGAGTAACTTTACATGTCGGGCGAGCCATTGTGTGGAAGTGGCGGAACCTAACGGACTAAATTCGTGACTCCATATAGTAGTACCGGTGAGTGGTGGATCCGGTGAGTCGGCGTGCGCGCGGGTTCCTGACAGTCAGGGTCCTTCCCACTTTTCCAGTTAGTTTAGGGTATGTTTTTGTTAATGTTTCGGTATTGTGTTCATGGGGTGCAAAAACCCATGGGCAAAGTAGGCAATTGCCCACAGCCATTGTCTGATGAGGTGAATGTGCAGGTGAGGTGACTTGTGCACCTGCCCGAATCAGGTGCCATTGATATTCAAAGCGGAGCAGACACTTCTGTCTGCCCCTCTCTGTACACTATGGAGGACCAAGGTGTCATATAATGATGTCACAGAGTCGGGACCAATCAGAAGAGATGGAAGAAGTATGAGGCTGTGTGAGAAAAATTAGGTAAGTATTTATTTTATTATTTTATGAATTGCCACATGGGGGTATTGTATAATTGGAGGTTCTCAACCTGTGGGTCGCGACCCCAGTGGGGGTCGAACGACCAAAACACAGGGGTTGCAATTCTATTGCATTTTTGCTGCGATTCGCGGCAAAAAGGGAATAAAACGTGTGTAATAAGAACTCACTGCTTGAGGACCTATCGGCTTCTGTATACAGGGGAACCCAGAGGACCTGTGGTGATGTCATCATCACATGACCCTCTTGCTCCTCCTCTATACAGACACCCGCGGAACAGGCTGCTTTGCTCACACTGAGTAGAAACTGCAGCTTGAAGCAGCATGGGTACACCAAAACTGGGGGCAGGAGGGGGGCACTACAACTGGGGCAGCAAAGGAGGAACCAGAACTGGGGGCAGCAGGGGGTAACTAGACCTGGGGGCATCAGGGGAGGGCAAGAACTGGGGGCAGCAGGGGAGGGCAAGAACTAGAACAAGGGGGCAGTGTTATAGTAGTTATATTCTTGTACATAGGGGGCAGTGTTATAGTAATTATATTCTTGTACATTGCGGGCAGTATTATAGTAGCTATATTATTGTACATAGGGGGCAGTATTATAGTAGCTATATTCTTGTACATAGGGGGCAGTGTTATAATAGTTATATTCTTGTACATAGGGGGCAGTATTATAGTAGTTATATTCTTGTACATAGGGGCAGTATTATAGTAGTTATATTCTTGTACATAGGGGGCTGTATTATAGTAGTTATATTCTTTTACATAGGGGCAGTATTATAGTAGTTATTTTCTTATACATAGGGGGCAGTATTATAGTAGTTATATTTTTGTACATAGGGAGCAGTGTTATAGTAGAAAAGTCCATGTGGCAAGTGTGTTTTGAAGGAAATCCTTACACCTGTGAGTATTTGGTAATCCTCCCCCTCCTCTTGAAAGTGCAAAAGGATACACCCTCTGGTTGCAGGTTTTTGCAGGCAATGAAAAAGATTCAAACGATCCAGCACTTTTTTATGAAAAAATTCAAAATTGGAACCAAAGAGAGGCTGATGATGTCACAGATTGAAAAAACAGACACTTGCAATCTGTGACATCATCCGCCTCTCTTTGGTTCCAATTTTGTTTTAAATACGACATTAGCAATAGTACATATTAGCCATGATAAAGAGTTTTTTTACTCGAAACGCATAGCTGTTTGTGGATACCACTATGTGCTGATCGATTTTATATGATGATTCAATAAAGAAGCAAGAATTTTTTCATAAAAAAGTGCTGGATTGTTTGAATCTTTTTCATTGTCAGCAGTGTTATAGTAGTTATATTCTTGCACATAGGGGGCAGTATTATAGTAGTTATATCCTTGTACAGAGGGGGCAGTATTATAGTAGTTATATTCTTGTACATAGGGGGCAGTATTATAGTAGTTATATTCCTGTACATAGGGGGCAGCATTATAGTAGTTATATTCTTGTACATAGGGGCAGCGTTATAGTCGGTATATTCTTGTACATAGGGGCAGCATTATAGTCGGTATATTCTTGTACATAGGGGGCAGCGTTATAGTCGTTATATTCTTGTACATTGTTTGAGGTCATGGCTACATGAGGAATTGTATTGCGGGGTCACAGCAGTAGAAAGGATGAGAACCACTGAGTTAAAAGATGCATATAAACTGAGGGGGGGGGGGCTTAACATAGCTTGAGGGGGCTGTATACAGACACATGGGGTGGGGGGGAAGCTGTATATAGACAGTGGGGGCTGTATGAAGACTAATGTGGCTATGGTCAAATTATACATTTCTATTGTATTTTGAAATGCATTGGTAGAAAAATATCATAATACACATATGTGCTATATTAGTAGCAATATGTTTTACATTGTTAATTGTTATTATAATTGTTAAAAGACAAAACACACTTTGTTACTTATATAAATAAGAAAATAAGTTTTCCAGGATGGGATAAGGAAAACCATGTATCTTTTAGCTACCTTGTAAGGCAGCTCCCTTGACATCAAGCATGACCTTCATGAAGCCTTATGACATGATGCAGAATTAAAACCAAACAAGTGTATCGATTCCAGAAGGAACAGATTCCCAACTGTAGACAGCAATGTTGCGACCTGGTTGGGTCTCTTCAGTAGAGCGAAGGTAATTGATTTGTCTTTTAAAGTCAGAGGCTTTTAAAAAGAACCTGAAACCTGTATCTGAGCCTGTATGCTGTCTGATCAGGAATCCAGAACCCCAAACCTGATCTGGAAACTCGTACCAGAGCCTGAATCTAGCCTAAATCCTGAACCCTCTTTCTGTTCCCCGGTTATATTGTGTCTGTATATTTATCTGTTAATTCTGTTCTGACAACATACTAAAAGTAGGGATTGTCAACCAGTAGTTTCTTACCAGTAGGGTTTTTTGAGGATATTAGGTAGGGAATTGGGGTTGTAAATGAATTCAGGGCCTCAACCCTTTTCGCACCCTTAACAAAATAACCAACCACACCATCCTACTCTGGTATGGAGAACATTGAGACTTTTGTTTATCAGTTGCAGAGCATGGTTCTAATGGTTTTGAGCCTAGCTGAATGTTTGCAGTTGACAGAGCGGATTCCCTTATCTCTTCTGGTTGTGCGTTTTGTGGAAAGCCTATTGTTTCTTCTTGTTTATGAGCTATGGGTTTTCAGTTGTGGGTTGAAGATCAGGAGAGCCAGTCAGCAGTGAGGGCAACGTCCAGGCAACACCTTAAATTTCCAATCCTCAGTTTACTCAAGGCTTGTTATGTCATGCATTGATAAGTCATTGGGGCACATTTACTTACCCGGCCCTATCGCGATCCAGCAGCGTGTTCTCCGTCGAGGATTCGGGTCTTCCGGCGATTCACTAAGGTCGTGCGCCCGATGTCCCCAAGGTGTTGCTGCTGCGCCGCGGTCCGCCGGAGTTCACCAACCTATTCCTGGTGCATGTAAACACATGTCAAGCGACACATTCTTTTTTTTAAAATACTGCGGTTTTTCCGAATCCGGCGGGTTTTCCGACGGCCACGCCCCGATTTCTGTCGCATGCATGCCGACGCCGATGCGCCACAATCCGATCGCGTGTGTCAAAAACCCGGGGCAATTCGCTGCAAACCGGTTACAAAGAAAGACGTAAAAGAGCGATTCGGACCCTTAGTAAATGTGCCCCATTGTGATTTACTTGTCGCATGCCTGTATAAACACACACTTTGCTTGTTGGCAGTTTTGGAGTTATTTGGTGTAGTGTGGAATTACTTGAATGGTGGTCAGAGTGTTCTTCTCATTGCATTTATTTGCTTATTTTCAAACTGTCAGATAGAGAAGTATATTGCCTGAGTATATTTCGGATTGTGAAATTTTTTTGGACAGGAAGTCTGCACCCCCACATAGGTCTCACAACTGTAAGATTGATATTATCCTGGGGTCTAACTGTCCAAAGAAGATGATTCAGGTGAGGAATGTGAGAAGGTCATGTGGTCAGGTGAGGACCTGAGTGAGCAGTGTCTGCACACTTGTTCAAGAACCAAATATTGTCACTTCTTGAATGTCTCTGAAACCACAAATACAACTTTATTCTTTACAGTAGTAGTGTCCTGTGCTCTCAATTTTATTTTTATAGTTTGCATCATTCTTCCCAAAATAAGTTGTACTAAAGGCCTCCGCCTCCTCTGCTCAACTTCATAGTAACAACCCTCAGTGCTTAATGAGTTAAGGTCTTCAGAGTTTTGCCCTCTGTTTCTGCGTTCCTGTGTAAACAGTTCTTAAGAAGAACTTTTTCAGTCAGCTTCTCTACACCAACAAGTAAGGGCAATGTCAGCTCCATTGTCTTCAAATAATATACCTGCCACCAATTGCACAACTGACTAATCTACTCCTTGTTGCCAGTTTTTGGCAATTGAAGTTCTTTGAAGATGATAATCTATTTTAAATGAAAAAAATGCACAAATCACTGCACTCATGTATCTTTTAAATTAGGGTAATAACTGTATGGTCATAGGTCTAATGCTACACTGTACCTGTAATACTGAATAATTTATGCATAGGAATGACCTGGTCATAGGAGAACATACTAGTGCAACCATTTCCTTGTCTCTAGATCACTGGGAAACAGAAAAAGTATCTCTGTAGAACCTATGCATTTGCTCCCCTCCTTCCAAAGACCCTAACTTATTTTCTTTTCTATTTACATAGAGAGACATATGAGGGTATGTTAGCTTCAGGGCAAATTGTACTTTCTGGTGGCACCAATCAATATTCAATTTAATGCATGTGGAAGCTGTAGAAGAATTCAAAGTGCATTAAAATAGACATAATTGTTTTCCCACAGCGTTATTTGTATAGCTTTCCCTGTGCAACTTTGTATATCCATATTGTTAAACCTTTTTATAGCAAGTTTTCTTGTGGGACCATGATACCATTTTGGGAATTGTGCAACCTTAATTTTTTATTCCAATCATAATATGTAGTTCAGTATACAGGTGGTCCCCTACTTAAGAACACCTGACTTACATAAGACCCCTTGTTACAAACGGACCTCTGGATGTTGGTAATTTACTGTACTTTAGCCTTAGACTACAATGATCAGCTATAACAGTTATCACAGGTGTCTACAATTAAGCTTTATTGTTAATCCTGGTTCTAATGACAATCCAACATTTTTAAAAATCAAATTGTCACAGAGACCAAAAAAAATGTGACTGGGGTTACAATGATAAAGTATACAGTTCCGACTTACATACAAATTCAACTTAAGAACAAACCTACAGACCCTATCTTGTATGTAACCCGGGTACTGCCTGTATTGTACATTTACTGGTTTTCTATTACACTCCGCTCATGCCCATGCGCATTTGCAAAGCTAATGTTTAAATACTGAGTATGTGTTAAAACGTGCTCCAATTGGGGTGTTAAATGCAGTTCTCTGATTCCCAGCTCGGGTCAGGAATTAGTTTTTTTTCTCTTTCTGCCTTGTCTCTGTATGAATTAGTTTATAGGTATTAAGTAGCTGAATCTTTGCTGATGTAGTAGCAATACATTCGTCAGTGCTTGATATATATTTCCACCACTCATTGTTCCCAGTAGGGCTTGTAATCCAAATTCCCAATCAACATATCTTCGTATGTTTCTTTTTACCCATTATTTAAATATGCACATCACATTTCTATGGGGAGATATTACATATTCTTTTAGCATTGTTCTTTTATGGGTAGGTAGGAGCAGAGGTCGCATTAACGCCTCACCACGCGTCATAGACGCGTGATGAGGCGCCATTACCCCCCAAAATAATTGCCATGCGTAAAGTTACGCTTGGCAATTATTCCCTGTAGCGCGCAGGCTGAGCGGTTCAGCGCGCGCCGCAAAGGAGAGAAATATCAGTAGCGCGATCACAGCGCGCGCTGGACCGCTCAGCGGGACACATGACTAGGGGCGGGCCGGAGTGAGAGCACCCGCCCCAGGGGAGACGTGTGGGCAGTGGCGTACCGTCCGCGGTCGCCATTGAGACGGCCCATCAGAATATCTTCGTATGTTTCTTTTTACCCATTATTTAAATATGCACATCATATTTCTATGGGGAGATATCACATATTCTTTTAGCATTGTTCTTTTATGGGTAGGTAGGAGTAAAATATTGATTATAAGTATAGCCCATCACTTTTTGATGTGTTGTGTGGGATTGACCCGCAGCCCTCTGTCAGTAGAATGAAGGGGCACAATAGCTTTGCTTCATTTAAAAGTATAAGGGAGATGGACTTACCGTAAAATGCAGAAATGTTATCTTCTCTATTGTTCTCTTTTTCATGTACCAGGGAAAAGATGCAGTAATATATTCTTCAGATTCAGTTTTAAAACTGTATAATACATCCGGACTTCCTTAAAAAAAAAAAAAAAAAACACTTACAATAAATGTAACAACAGAAGTGAAATTAAAGCCACTCCTCTTCTGCATTTTGTGATGGACTGTTCATGATTCTCACGTTGATCAAATTAGTTGTAAGCTGTTGTAACAGAATCATTACCAGAACACATTCAAAGATCACCTGATGTTTTCTGCACAAATATTGCGGGTATTTTACATGTCATTATGACATTATGACATGGTATTTTTTTATTTAGTTTTCATTTACAGAAAATCTATGGTGCTTCCTAGTCTGCAGGAATTTTGCTATGCAACAGTTTAAACTCTTAAACAATTAGTATATGGGAGGAAGCTGAAATATTTGTTCAGTTTCCTGTTTAAACAGGACAATTCAAGAACTTTAAAAGTGAGTAAGGTTAATCTCAGCCGGCACCTGAACTCTACATTTGGCGTTTTTATCAGGAATTGCAGAAAGAGTATAAATCTAATGTAGCTTTAACAAAGAAAGCAAATATAATCTTTTTTCAAGAATATGAATAGATGGGTAGCCTAAGTACAAGCCAGCAATGTATGATTAGTGCACGACCGATGCCCGATTGAAGCCTAATGCCAGGACTGATGCAGCCAGTGTAACTGTTCTTTTTATACTTTTCCAGACATAATGGAACAATCATATCAAATATCATCCATACTATGCCTATTGACTTGCTTTGTGGGTTGCAATGTCTCAGTTTGTGCTGTTGTCAATACAGAAAAATTGTGCAATGTCTGTCCCTGCCTATTTGCCAGGCCCTGAACTAAACCACTTTCAGAGTGCCTACTCTGGCTATGGTCACAGTACAGATGACAAACAAACAGAAAGACAGACATAAGCAAAGTCAGAATAATCAGATTGAAACAAAGATGATGGCAGGGCACAGAATCGTTAAAGAAGAGGCAAAGAAAAGTCAATGAAAAAGCAGCCCTAACTGGCGTGAGGAGTGGACATATATGGAGTTTTAGACACCTCCCAGCCATCCATCACTCAAACCACACCTGAAACACATGCCTGGCTCCAATATATAGCCAGATAAATGCAAAACTAGTGAAAATAAGTACTAAAGAGATGCAGCAGATTTTTATTGAGGCTTTCAACTTCTGCAATGGGAAGTTTAAAAGTAAAAAATTAAAACCACAGGAGCGACCCCAGTGGGTACCACCTACGCATCTTTCAATGCTAATAAAATATTGGTAGAAAGCATTAACCTTGCTGTTTCTATGAAGATGCCTGTGAGTGTCAGTATTTGGTCAGTGTTTGTTCTTAAATTTCTTTCATTGGGAGATAACTGTTTTTCTGTCACCTCTTTAAGGTATCTGTGCTGATTGGCCTTGGGCAATCTGTCCCCATCCACCTTTTCTGCACCAGAGGACTATCTTCCCATTTGTTTTCATAGCAGCACCCAGAACAAGCACATTGGTAAAGAGATGATGTTACTGAAAGACTGGGACATGCAATTAAGAAAGATTCCTTTAAAGGGCACTATCACCAGATTTTAGCCCTCTTTTATGTGAAACCTCACCCAAATACCTATATAAAATGTCCTCCAAAGTCATGTGAAAATGAGCAGAGAAGAGTCATATTTTGCCTAAGCCAAGCTTAGAGGCTGCATGGGGAGTGTCTTCAGCTGTCTTCAGCTCTATAGTACCTATAAACATGTGTTGGTGTCCTATTAAAGATAAGAATCTCATCTTTCATCTGTGGCTCTGTAAGCCACAGGTCTTTATCTACAGCTTGCAGATGTGATTTGAAAGATGATACTCTTGTTTTTAATATGACATGTCACGTATGCATTAGCGTCTTCCTTAATTAGCCCTGGTAGGTTGAGGAGACATTGGAGCACATTTACTTACGTATCTGCTGGAGTTCACCGAAAGTGCATTGTCCGACGATAATGCACTGTGCCACGATTCACAAGATCATGACCCGATATCCTGCATATGTTGCTCAGGTCCGCCAGAGTTCACCATGTTTTTAGTGGGGCATCTAAGTGCTTGGGCCTGTGACACAGTTTAAAAGTTAAATCCCGCGATCAGTCCGAATCAGTCAGACAGTCCGACGGCACATCCCCTAAATTGTGTCTCATGGAAGCCAGCGCATCTGCGCCACAAAAGGATTGTGTGCTAAAATCCCCATGCAGACACTTCCTAAATACCTGTGCAAGCCGTGTAATCCCCGAAAAAGGTGCACAGTCCGTTGAAGTGAGCAGCACAACCCTTAGTAATTGAGCCCCATTGAGTTTTCTATTATTCACTTGTCCGGCAGTCTGTCCTGGGTTTTAGTGGCTAACTGAACTGATTTCTGATATAACCTCTCTCTCTGCACTATCTGTCTGGCTTCATTCACACTTGTTCTGTACTCTTTTCTGATTTTCTTCTGGTACCTGACCTCTGGCTTGAACCTCTTACTACCCTTTGGATCTCGATTTCGTCATTGTTTGCTCCCGCAGATGCTGACCTTATTGTGTTTTTTATTTGTTTGTTTTTCTCTGTGCATGCACAAGAATGTAAGGATGGATTGTCTCCTAGTTGTCCTGGGTCATTAGGACTAAAGAGTAGAGATGAGCGAACACACTCGTCACACTTGTGATCCAATCACAAACCAGGAGACTCTGCACTCCACCCAGCATGACGTGGTACCCTTACACGTCGATAGCAATGGTTGGCTGGCCTGATCAGATGACCTTGGAATAGAATAGCCCCTGCCCGCGCTGCTCGCATCATTCTCTGTCTGGATGCCGTTAGGGAGAGAGCAGCTGTTGCTGCAGGGATAGCGTTAGGGTGTTATATTAGCTTACTGTTAGGCAGGAGTGAGTCTACAAGAACCCAACAGCCCTTCTTAGGGCTAGAATAACGTTATATATATTTTTTTTTTGTTTGCTTGTGGCTGGGCTTGTTGGCACTAGTAGTGCAGCTAGTACCATATTGTGGGGAATTTGCAGGGAGACTTGGGAACGTTCTATTTAGCTCTTAGTGACACACATATCCATCTCAAACACCTAAGTGGGACAATTTATTAGGGGTTTGATTGAATTAGGCACAGTCTGACGATTTTTTTTTTTTTCAAAACGTAAAGTGACTTAAAATCCAGTTGTGTGCTGTCAGTGTAGGTTAGAAACTAGGCATACAAGAGCCCAACTGGCTTTCTTAGGGCTACAATAGCATTATATATATATTTTGTTGATTTGCTTGTGGCTGGCCTTGCTGGCACTAGTAGTGCAGCAAGTACCATATTGTGAAGAATTTGCAGGGAGACCTGCGAACGTTATATTTAGCTCTTAGTGACACACATATCTATCTCAAACACCTAAGTGGGACAATTTATCAGGGTTTTGATTGAATTAGGCACAGTCTGTTTTTTTTTTTTTTTTTTTTTTTTAAAACTAAAAGTCATCAGGCACAGCACAAAATCCTGTTGTGTGCTGTCAGTGTAGGTTAGAAACTAGCCATAGCAATAGGATAGCATCGTTTTGTTAAAAAAAAAAAAAAACCCAAAAAAACACACAAAAACACACACAAAAAAAAGAAATTTACAGTTTACACTTAATTTTGAAAATGTTGAACCCGAGGGCTAAGGGTAGAGGACGAGGGCGTGGGCGTGGGCGTCCAACTACTGCAGGGGTCAGGGGCCATGGTCCTGGGCGGGGTGAGACACCACCTGATGATGGGGGAGCAGGGGAACGCCGCAGAGCTACACTCCCTAGGTTCATGTCTCAAGTTACTGGGACTCGTGGTAGAGCACTGTTGAGGCCAGAACAGTGCGAACAGGTGATGTCGTGGATTGCGGACAATGCTTCTAGCCATTTGTGCACCAGTCAGTCTTCCACGCAGTCCACCCATGTCACCGAAATCAGCACTCCTCCAGCTCCTCCACCTCAGCCTCCTTCCCCCCAGTCTGCCCCCTCCCAGGAAAATTTGGCATTTGAACCGAGGAACTGTTTTCTGGACCCTTCCCAGAGTCACAAACCACTTGTCTGGTTGCTGCTGAGCTCTTTTCCGATGCCCAGGTTTTCCACCGGTTGCAGTCTGTGGGTGATGATGACATTGTTGACGTAGTGGAAGAAGTGTGTAAAGAGGTGTCGGACGATGAGGAGACACGGTTGTCAGACAGTGGTGAAGTTGTTATCAGGGCAGGAAGTCCGAGGGGGGAGCAGACTGAGGGATTGGAGGATGATGAGGTGCCAGACCTAAGCTGGGTTGATAGGCCGGGTGAACACAGTGCTTCTGAGATGGAGGCGAGTCCTCGACGAGAACAGGTTGGAAGAGGCAGTGGTGGGGCCAGACGGAGAGGCAGGGTCAGAGCTGGTGCATCAGCGCCAAATGTTTCACGTAGTGAAGCTCCCATGGCGAGGGCTAGATTTTCAGAAGTCTGGAGGTTCTTTAAAGAAACACCGGATGACCGACGGACTGTGGTGTGCAACCTGTGCCACACTAGGATCAGCAGGGGTTCCCGACCCTACCCTCCATCAACGTCACCACAGTATGCGTCGGGCAGGAATATGATTGCTAAACACCCCACTCAATGGAACCAAGGCCGTTCCACCTCCGGCCGGGCACACCATGACTCCTTCCCCTGTGTCATTGCTGCCTCTGCTAGTCAGCCCCCCGCCCTAGGACTCCAGCCAAACACCTCCATGTTAAACGCACACCTTTGTCTCCCCGATCCTCACAGCATCCACCAATGTCTCCATGCACAGCGTTCAGCATCCTCCAATACCCAAGACGCTGGAGCGCAAGAGGAAGTACAGTGCAACCACGCCACCCCACACCCCCAGACGCTTAACGTCCACTATCTCCAAACTCTTAGCTGGAGATGCTGCCCTATAGGCATGGTTAGAGACGGAGGCCTTTCACAACCCTCATGCGGCGGCCACACCCTTGGGTATTCGGTCCCAAGCCGCCATCTTACTTTCCATGTGCCTCCCAGCCCTGCAAAAGCACGTGTCAGACAACATCATCCGTGCCCTGACCAACGCCGTTTCTGACAAGGTCAACCTGACCACAGCAGTGGACGAGTGCTGCGGCAGGGCCACATGTACGCTGACGGCATAAAAAGAAGAAAACAAAATGGAAAACATATGTAAAAATAGGATAAACTTGGTGGACGGGCTGGGACCGAGTCTAGCCCTGGGGTGGTGATATACTGCCGACGCCGGGATTGCGGGCTCACCACCTCGGTCCTCAGTCTCGATCAGTAGTACTATGCCTCCTCCTCCTCCCCACCCCTCCTCCACCTCTCCTCGCTCGAATTACCATCCGTGGGCATGGTTCACATCAGTCGGTAGCTCTAGCACAGCAGCAGTGCCATTGCTAAGGCGACAGCAGGCGTGCTCAGACTGCTGAGCCATAGGCGATAAAAGGCAACCCGCCAAAGAAGCTATTAACAGGGCATATGGCGAGACTGATCTGTGGTGGCACTGCTGAACTGAAGCCAGAGCATGGTTTTGTGTGTGACACGGCCTAACGGGCTGGTGGCGGCTTTTCCTCTCCATGCAGCAGACTGACACATGTGCCATGCATGGCCCATGTGTTAAATCTCATAGTTCAGCGGTTCCCCAAGACATACCCCAATCTGTCTGATTTGCTCACGAAGGTGTGCCGCATCTGTGCACATTTCAGGAAGTCCCGCACAGATGCTGCCACTCTCAGGGCAGCGCCGCCTCCAACTGCCGCTCACCGACTGGTGTGCGACAGTGCCCACGAGGTGGAATTCAACGTTAGCCATGTTTGCCAGAGTTTACCAGCAGCGCAGAGCGATTGTAACTGCCAGATTCCAACTTCCACCAGAACTGGTTTAGTCAGGTAGTCAGCTTCCTCAAGTCTACAATGAGGGGTGGATGTCTGATATCTGTCAGGTTCTGAGTAACTTTGAGGAGTCAACACAAGTGTCAGTTGGCGATGCAGCCATCATACAGCCACACCATTCCGCTGCTGGGGCCGTTGAAAAGGCTCTGCTGGTCAGCATGAAATCAGAGCTTTGCGCGCTCGTCACAAGATCGGGCGAAGAAGTTCCCTTGTTGATAGCCAAGCACCCTCAGTTCTGTTGTCTCAGCGCATATCGGGGAGGGAGGTGAGAAGGATGAGAGGAAGAGGAGGAGAATGTTGGCGAGACAGAAAGAGGGGAGCTCTTGCTCAGTCCTTCACTGTTCAGTGTGTGTATGGGTAGAAGGAAGAGGAGTTGGAGGAGGAGGAAATGGACAGTCAGGCCAGTGAGGGGAGTGAATTCCTTGGAGTTGGGACTCTGCTGGCCATATGCAGATTTCATGCTAGGCTGCCTATCCCGTTACCCTCCGCGTCCAAAGAATTTATTCCAGCACTGATTACTGGGTATTCACTCCTCCTGGACCCACAGTACCAGCAAATTTTCCACTTCATCCCTGGAGAGGAAAGGAGTTTGAGAATGCATGAATACCAGCATGCCCTGTGCACAAGCTGAAAACGTTTTCCTTCTGACAGCGCTAGCGGCAGAGGGCTTACTTCTGCGGGACAAGTAGCGAGGGAGAGTAGGCGAGCAGCAGCTTGTCAGCACTGGCAGGGGTGACCATTACAAGGCTTGCCAGTTTATGTCACCCCAGCAAGACAACTGTCACCTGTCCCAGTCTCGGCAGAGTACGGCTGATCTTTAGACAGAAAGATGGTGAGGGAGTACATAGCTGACCATACCATTGTCCTAAATGATCAACAGCTCCCAAAGCTCCCTACATACTGGGTTTCAAGCTGGACATGTGGCACAAACTGGCGCTGTACGCCTGGAGGTTCTTGCTCCGCCGCTGCCGCTATGTTGTCTGAGTGGGTTTAATGTGAGGTCTGCCAGCATCTGTTGATCAATCATTGATAATGTGGTGTCGGTCTAGTAATAAATGTGGTGGCAGTAAGTATAATGTTGATACTAGTCAGTATAAATGGTGGGGGCAGTCATTGATAAATGTGGTGCGGTCAGGTAATAAAATCTGAGCAGTCAGTAAAAATGTGTGCAGACAGATTAAATGTGGAGCAGTTAAATAAATGTGATGCAGTCAGTAAAAATGTGTTGCGGTCATAGTAATAAATGTGGAGCATCAGTCATAATAAATGTGGGCGGATCAGTATAATGTGAGCAGCTGTGCAGTAATAAATGTGTGAGCAGTCACTTAATAAAATGTGATGCAGTCAGTAAATAAATGTGTACTAGCCAGTCAGTGAATAAATGTGGAGCAGTCAGTTATAAATGTGTGTTCAGTAATAAATGTGAGCAGTCAGTAATAAATGTGACGCAGTCAGTAATAATTGTGCATCATATAATGTGATGTAGTCAGTAATAAATGTGATCAGAGTCAGTAATAAATGTGGAGCAGTCAGTAATAAATGTGAAGTAGTCAGTAATAAATGTGATACAGTCAGTAATAAATGTGGAGCAGTCAGTAATAAATGTGGTGCAGTCATAAATGTGATGCATCGTAATAAATTGGTGCAGTCAGTAATAATGTGTGGTGCAGTCATAATAATGTGATGCACGTTCAGACTAAGCGTAACAGCCCGTCGCCCTTTAGGTGACATTATTCTGTCTTGATTTGTGTATTATATAGTTCTGCAACAGCTTAAGTGTAATAGGGAGGTTCTGCAGCAGCTGGCTCGTGTGTTGGGGGGGTTCCGTCGGCAGTGTGGCTCGTGTATTGGGGGGTTTGCAGCGGGTGGTGCATGTGTCGGGGTGGTTCTGCAGCGGGTTGGTGCGCTGTATCGGGGGTTCTGCAGTGGGTGGTGCAGTATCGGGGGTTCTGCAGCGGGTAGTGCATGTATGCGGGGGTTCTGCAGCGGTAGTGGCATGTATCGGGGGGTTCTGCAGCGGGTGGTGCATGTTCGGGGTTCTCAGCGGGTGGTGCATGTATCGGGGTTCTGCGGGGTGGTCATGTACGGGGGTTCTGCACGGTGGTGCATTATCGGGGGTTCTGCAGCGGGGGGTGCATGTATCAGATGTTCATGCAGCATTATTATTACATCATTAATACAGTAAACAGGGTATAAGGAGACCTCCTGCAGAGCTTCATCCACTGCCGGTGTCTGTTATTCCCCTCCATTATAGAAAAAGATAGTGGAGACCTATGGTTGCATGGGGCCCCAGCCAAAAATTTGCTATGGGGCCCACTCATTCCTAGTTACGCCACTGGCCTCCATACATCGTTCCCTTAGCAAACGAGCTGTGTCAGGCAGAATTTTGGGTTGCTATCATGGCTTCCACATCAAACTTGTTAACTTTGTTGCCACCCTGCTGTGTTATCCACAAAATATATTGGCAAACTTTTATCATTTACCGATATTATTTCAGCGCTTCTTGTGCATCTGTTTACATTCCCAAAACTTATAAGAACAGTACTACACTTGATCTTATACAAAAGGTTCTTAGAAGTGCTGTTTGTAGCCCCCGCCTGCTTTGAAAATTATAATTTTTTCAAAGTGAACGCTTATGGGACCGCCAGCTCCATCCCAAGATTAGGCAGCCTCAGAGGCATCCATGCATACTGCCCCTGCTGTTTCCTGTCCATTTGTCCTCCACGATCCTCCACAGCGTCCACCAATGTCTCCATGCGCAACTTCAACTGTCTATACCCCAGACGCTGGAGCACGAAGGATATACAGCACTTCATCCCCTTATCAACGAGCTGTGTCAGGCGAATTTTCAGGTGTTTCACCAGATACATAATGGAACTCGGCCCATCTGTCGCTGCCCTGCTGAGACCTGAAGTTGCAATCATAGCAGCGCTATTGGTGCCCCCATACTGTCGCTCTAATCATGGAAACCATTTACGAAAAAACAATTAAAATAGACCGCACATGCTATTCCATATTCCTAGATGAAAATTCAAACGCCCCCTCTTGAAAATTATAATTTTTTCAAAGTAATGCTTCTGGCCCCCAGGCCCATTTTGGGTGGGGAGAGGCCGAGAGACAGGGGGGGCTTGACGAGCGAAAGCTCGCCTGGCAGCGACCGCCAGCTCCATCCCGAGATTAGGCAGCCTCAGAGCATCCATGCATACTGCCCCTGCTGTTTGCTGTCCATTTCGCCTCCACGATCCTCCCCCACCATGTCTCCATCGCCACATTCAACTGTCTTATACCCCAGACGCTGGACGGCAGAGGATATGCGCACATCATCCCCTTATCAACAGAGCTGTGTCAGCAGAATTTTCGGGTGTTTCAACAGATACATAATGGAACTCGGCGCATCTGTTCGCTGCCATGCTGGAACCGAGGTTTCAATCATAGCAGCGCAATATTGATGCCCCGTACTGTCGCTCTTAATCATGGAAGTCGTCTCCATGGCTGTCGTCCCCTTATCAAATGTGCGGTGTCAGGCTCATTTTTCGGGTGTTTCACCAGATACGTTATGGAACTTGGTCACTATGTCGTTACCATGCTGTGTTATCGACTAATAACCGTCAACCTTTTGTTCACATAGGAAATCATTCAGCTCTTCTTGCCACCTCCTTTGGTGCCTCCGGTCGCCACTAGGCAAAATACTGATACATACAGTGCTATAACGTTATCCTCGCCAAAAGGAATTTTTAAATTGGTTTGAAGCCATTTGGGGTATGTCGCCATGACACTCTCTAGCCTGAGCCGCGTGCCGACGCGGCCTCTGCATCCATCTCTATGGTGTCGGGTCATAATTGGATTTTTAGATGCTATCTGCCTCATTCGGTCATCGCCATGCTGTTGCCCATAATTTTGGCATAAGGTACGATTAGGCAGCCTCAGAGCAGCCATACATGCTGCCCCTGCTGTTTCCTGTCCTTTCCGTGGTGTTTCCATCATTTTCTGAGGTTTCCAGGCGTTTGGCCAAGCTTCCCTGTGCAGACCCTTGGTCCCCTTGAAAAGGGGAAAAGTTCGTCTCGAATAACGAGCACTCGAGCATTTTAGTGCTCTCTCATCTCTACTAAAGAGTATGTTTTTAGCTAGTATAGAACCAAAGATAGGGGCAGTTGACGAAACACTCTCTGTAGTCTCTAAGCTTGAATTATGACTCTTCTCTGCACATTTTCACATGACTTTGGAGGAGATTTTTTAAAGGTGAAATGCTACTATAAATTGAAGTAAACACACCTCATGTATGTTTCAAACACATCCGACTGACTCCTACATAAAATTGTGAAATACCATGGCATGCATTAGCGTATTCTGTGGTTAAGAAAATACAACCACCATTAAATCAACTATTCATAAGGGACTCTTATTTGACCACCATTACTGGTAGGGATGTGAAAAACACCATCCCTGTCAATTAACTGCTTGATTTGGTGCCGCTGATGCAACAATATTTACCTAGTACATAAGCTGAATTGCAGAACTGCTTGTGCAGGTTTCATTCATCTCTATGAAAGCTGTGTTTGCAGGTCTGCCGCCTGGCTAATATATTGCAGATGGAACTTTTCATGACTAGAAATGAGCAGGTTTGTAAAAGGTTTGGGACCCAAACACGAACTCCATAATGTTCAAGTTCCGGCAAAGTATTCTCTAACAGCACCTTTAAGATATATACGAAGTACTACAAAGTAAACACTGTATATAGTTTCTTCAATATATATGTCGTACTGCAAAGTATTCACTGACAGCACCATCAAAGGAAACCTAACATGAGGAGTATCAGAAGTAGATCTGATGGTAGATTCCTCCTTCCTGCCTAAACCCTAATCTGTAATTTAATAATCCTGGAACCTAATCTACCTTGTTAAAACCTTTATTTTAGTAATATGTAAATTAACTGCAGAGGCCACTGGGATGTGGAATAGTCTTAGCTCCCAGTGTGCAGCCAGGCTTGTACATACCCCTGTAGCCTCTGCAATTAATTTACATATTACTAAAATAAAGTTTTTAACAAATTAGTCAAGGTTTCAGACTTATTAAATTACAGATTATGGCTACATTCAGACAGCCGTATGGGGCACGTATATACGCCTACGGGAGCAGTACAGTGCAGCACACGTGCAGTACCGTATCGCTCCGTACCCCGAGAAAAGATAGGACATGGCCATATATGCCTATAGAGAGGGGCGGGGATGAGCAGTGCTCACCTCCTCCTCTCCCCATGCGCTGCCATGTGCTTGGCGTGCAATGGTACGGCGGGCAACGGGCATCTGAATGTAGCCTATGGCAGAGGCTGACAGGAGGAATCATCCATGAGATCTACTTCTGATAGTAAACTTCCTGGATCCAAGAGTGGAGTAAGGCTTGGTGTAGTGACAGCATTTAATATCCCTTGATGTGTACTGGGAAGTGGGAAAAAAATATCAAAGGCAGTGAAATTGTTAAAAAAAATGCATTCACAACATTTTCTTGTGGGTTTGGATTTTATGGATTTGCCTGTGTGCCCCAAATGACAGGTTTCCTTTTTTCTTTGGGTCGGTACGATCACTGGGATACCAAATTTATATAGGTTTTATATAGATTTCATATATTAACAAAAATAAAAACCCATGTATGAAAAAAAATGTGCCATTTTGCCATCTTCTAGCACTAATAACTTTTTCATATTTTGGTGTATAGAGCTGTGTAAGGTGTCATTTTTTGTGAGATGAGATTAAGTTTTCAATGCTACCATTTGGGGACTGCATGGCCTTTTGATGACTTTTTTAAATTTAGCAAAATGGCAAAAAAGTTGTACACCGGGAATAACCCTAGGGCACTTTAACCCTTTACCACCGCAGCCCTTTATCGTATTTTGCGCTTTCATTTTTCACTCCCCACCTTCAAAAATCTATAACTTTTTTATTTTTCCATGTACAGAGCTGTGTTATGGCTTATTTTCTGCGTAACAAATTACACTTCAAAATGGTGGTATTTAATATTCCATGCCGTGTACTGGGAAGCGGGAAAGAAAATTCCAAATGCAGTGAAATTGGTGAAAAAAAATACATTTGTGCCATATTCTTGTGGCCTTGGATTTTACGGAATTCATTGTACGCACCAAATGACATGTCCACTTTATTCTTCGGGTCGGTACGATTACGGGGATATGAAAATTGTATTAGTTTTATAATGTTTTCATATATTTAAAAAAATGTAAACCTCCTGTACAAAATTTTTTTTGGGGAGTTTGCCGTCTTCTGGCGCTAATAACTTTTTTATACTTTGGTGTACAAAGCTTTGGGAGGTGTCTTTTTTTGCGGATTTTGATGACGTTTACAAAGGTATCATTTTTAGGACTGTGCAACCTTTTGATCACTTTGTATAGAATTTTTAATTTTTTTTTTTAATGGCAAAAAAGTGCCATTTTCGAATTTGGGGCACCATTTTCCGTAATGGGGTTAAACGCCGTGAAAAACCTTTATCATATTTTTAAAGATCAGGAATTTTCGGATGCGGCGATACCTAATGTGTTTATGATTTTTACTGTTTATTTATATCAGTTCTAGGGAAAGAGGTTGATTTGAGTTTTTAGGTTTTTTTATTATAATTTTTTTTACCACTTAAGGACAGAGGGTTTTTTCGCTCATTTCTCACTCTCCACCTTCAAAAATCCATAACTTTTTCATTTTTCCGTGTACAGAGCTGTGTGAGGGTTTATTTTGTGGGTAACAAATTTTACTTTCCGTGATGTTATTTATTATTCCATGATGTTCCGTGATGTTATTTATTATTATTTGGAAAAAAATCCAAATGTGGAAAAATTGAGAAAAAAATGCACGTGTACTCTTCGCTGCAAATAGCACCTATACTTTATTCTTTGGTTCGGTACGATCGCAGTGATACCAAATTTATACAGGTTTTATTGTGTTTTAATACATTTTCAAAAATTAAATGATTGTGTACGAAAAATGAAAAAAAAAATTCTTCTGACGCTAATAACTTTTTCATACTTTGGGTGCACGGAGCTGTGTGAGGTGTCATTTTTTGTGAAATAAGACAACGTTTTCATTGCTACCATTTTGAGGACTGTGCAACATTTTTATCACTTTTCATTACTTTTTTAAGTCATGTAAAAAGGTGTAAAAGTCGCATTTAGGGCATTTGGGCGCCATTTCCTATCTTGGAGATCACCGCCAGTTAAAACCGTTTTTATATTTTGATAGATCTGAATTTTCGGATGTGGCGATAATCTGTTTGTGATTTTTAGTCTTTATTATATTTTATATCAGTTATAGGGAAAGGGGGGTGATTTGAACTTTTAATATTTTATTAATTTTTTACATTTTTTAAACTTTTTTTTTCACTTTTGCTTAGACCGTCTAGGGTACATTAACCCTAGATGAACACCAAAAAATTTTTTTTGAACCAAAAAACAAAGAATTAGTATAACAAAGAAGTTGAAATTTTATTAGTTACAAAGGATAATAAATACAATTACAGGCAATAATGAAAAGACACAAGAACGAATAAAGTGGCAGTACAAAATATGATGGCCGGAGGAGATGTATAATCCTAAGCGGCCCAAAGGGGGTAGGTAAAACAACCCTAATAGGAGTAATATCGCGCTTTAAAAGGAAGATGAAGGCAAGAAGACCATTTCCCACTGCCAAAAAGAAAGAAAGCCTATATTGGATGGAAAGATACCATACCAAACAAGAGATGTACTCGCCACAGACCCACCCGACACGTGTTTCGCCGCTAGGCTTTCTCAAGGGGAGTGCATGTGTTGGGGGTTCCAAGTATTTAAGAGGCCATGGACCAATAGTATGGATAGATAATAAACACCTGGGAACAGGTGAAACCCTGTCAGCCGCAATAGCACCACCATAGCAGTGTGTGCTGGCATAACCGCGGTGCCCGCGGTTCGGCGCTGCAATGCGCATGCGCGAGAGACAAAGATCTCGCGAGAACATGCGATGCCGCCGGGTGACCGCGTTAGCGGGTAAATCGCATGCGCGAGAAAACAAGGGGGAGATCTGCAGGATCATGCGCATACCAGCCAGGAGCATGAGTTACCGAGGAAGATGGAATGTGCGCACGCCAAAGACCCATATAGCGGTAAGGTGCAGAATTTCGATGGTTTAAGGTGTACTAGTTATCTATACCATATATTGCACATGAGCCCTAATGATAATATATAAATAAAATAAGTGTACGAAGTGTGTATTGGTTATTATTGGGATAAAAATACTTCTATGCATTTTTATATGACACATCATTTCTTATTGTATTTTTATCCCAATAATAACCAATACACACTTCGTACACTTATTTTATTTATATATTATCATTAGGGCTCATGTGCAATATATGGTATAGATAACTAGTACACCTATACCATCGGACATTCTGCACCTTACCGCTATATGGGTCTTTGCGCGTGCGCACATTCCATCTTCCTCGGTAACTCATGCTCCTGGCTGGTATGCGCATGATCCTGCGAGATCTCCCCCTTGTTTTCTCGCGCATGCGCATTTACCCGCCTAACCGCGGTCACCCGGCGGCATTCGCATGTTCTCGCGAGATCTTTGTCTCTCGCGCATGCGCATTGCAGCGCCGAACCGCGGTCACCGCGGTTATGCCAGCACACACTGCTATGGTAGGTGCTATTGCGGCTGACAGGGTTTCACCTGTTCCCAGGTGTTTATTATCTATCCACCCTACTATTGGTCCATGGCCTCTTAAATACTTGACACCCCCAACACATAGCACTCCCCTTGAGAAAGCCTAGCGGCGAAACACGTGTCGGGGTCTGTGGCGAGTACATCTCTTGTTTGGTATGGTATCTTTTCCAATCCAATATAGGCTTTCTTTCTTTTTGGCAGTGGGAATATGGTCTTCTTGCCTTCATCTCTCCTTTAAGCCGGATAATTACTCCTATTAGGGATTGTTTTACCTACCCCCTTTGGGCCTCTTAGGGATTATACATCTCCTCCTGGCCATCATTAATTTTGTACTGCCACTTTTATTCGTTCTTGTGGTCTTTTCATTATTGCCTGTAATTGTATTTATTATCCTTTGTAACTAATAAAATTTCAACTTCTTTGTTATACTAATTCTTTGTTTTTTGGTTCAAAATTTTTTGGTGTTCATATATTGTGCCAGTGGTATGTGGTCCCCCACTGGCCTTTTCGCTTTTTGTGTATATTAACCCTAGATGGTCAGATCATTCCTACCATATACTGCAATACAACTGTATCACAGTATATGATCCACTGGCTCATTGTAGTGAATATGCAGAAGCCATTCAGCCTCAGGTCAAATGAACACTCGAGGCTGTCATGGCAACCAATCGCTGCCCCCCGATGACGTTCGGGGGAGCGACGATCGGAGGTAACATGGCGATACCCATGCGCCTCCATGCTTTCAGTGCCGCCGCTGACTTTGCCGGCGGCAAAGAAAAGTTTGTCACCCGCGATCGGTGCAAGCACCAACCGTGGGTGTTAGCTACATATCTGGTATCACTGTGTCCTGTACAATAAATCTAAAGCTGCACGGTGCACTTTGAACCTGCACGGTGAACGGCGTAAAAAAACACAAAAAAACTTCCTGTAATGTAGAATTTTTCATCAAATACCCTCACAAAAAAAATGTTTTAAAAAGCGATTAGTTACCACTTAAAATTATACAACTGAAAAGAACAACTATTTTAGCAATAAATAAGCCCTCAACCACAAATGTCAACAGAACCTACCTTCAGGAGAAATTGGGCATCAAACTTTGCAGAGCATTTCATCATTTAATTCATTGTGAAAGTGTCATTTTTGACCTAAATTAATGTATTTTCAAAAAAAAAAAAAGTTTCAGAATCGCAGTTCCATTTTGTATTAACCCAAGTGAAATAGAAGTTGTTTTACATATGTAGAGGTGTGTAGTTTCTATATTAGGGTAAATTATGGGGTTTTATTTAGGCCTTTCAAAATCACTTGAAAGCTGAGTTGTGCTTCAAAACGTGAGTTCGGGCGATTTTTATGAAAATGAACAAAACTGCACCTAAAACCGCTTCAAAACTGATACAGTTGTAACTGCAATGAGTGACCACACCCTTAGGTGCAGTTTTGTTAATTTACTTATGGTAATTAATGTGAAAGACATGATCTGGATTGGTAAATGCCATTTTGAAGGGGAAACCTGTTCCACAAATGGCTTTCACACAATAATGGAGAAGACTGCTGACGTTCTGATGTACAGAACGATGTCAACCGGTCATTTGCTGGTTTAGCTTGACTGTTTAAACAAGATCGAAGTCAGCTCAGCCGTGTACCAGGAAATTTTAGAACACTTCATGCTTTCTGTGGTCAAAACGTTTTTTGGAGAAGAAAATTTCCATCCAGCAGGACGTGGCACCTGTCCACACTGCCAAAAGTATCAATATGTAGTTTAATAACCACAGTATTGTTGTGCTTTATTGGCTAGCAAACTAGCCTGACCTTAACCCTATAGGGCAACTATAAGGGTACTGAAGATGAGACACCAAACCCAACAATGCAGATTATCTGAAGTGTGCTATCACACAATCTGTATAGGAAAGATAGAGGGTAGCGTAGAGACAAGGGGCACTCCCATAGTGAAGTCTGCTTTTGTAAAAGAGTGAGTAGTAGCAATACACAAGCCACTAACTTGGCAGGGTTGTGCAAGGAGGAACAACACCTGGTATAGTATATCCTTATCCTCCTTTGGGTTGCGTCTTCCTGCTGCCACGCTCCTGCAATTGTTCCTTCCCCAGTTTGGAGAACTAGTCACAAGTGGAAATTCCTTTACTCGTCCAATGGACTTGGCTGTGAGAGTTCAAATCCAGCGCTGGATGACCGTGATGATTCAGTTTTGTTCAAAAAACTGAAATGAAATGATAGAAAATGATAGGGTATGAAGAACGATATGACTCTAATGGCATAGTTTTTTCTATAATATTTTCACAAAACTAGTAGGTATTCTTTTCTTTTGTAATGTTTGAAAATGAACATGATGGATTATGAACAAATATGGAAATATCTGTTGTGATGATACAATCGCCACTTCTATGAACTACAACTACGGATGGGGCTTGGTATAAAAAAGGAATATGATGATGATAGCCGTGGCTAGATGTGAGAAGGATCGCTGCGTCTTATTGGTAAATATGGGGAAAAAGATGATTCTCTCTGTCTGGGGGAGCGTTGGTATCAGGATGTTTGTTTCTAGGTTTACAGAATTTGTTATTACAAATTAATTATAATAAGTTAATTATAAAATTGTTTCCATTATACAGTATTCATTAAAATAATTGAATTTACAGGATTGTTTCATTTACTTCATTGAGACCATTCGGAAACAGAGTATTTAATTTGTACATCCAATATACGTCACGCCTACAGAGCGCCTGAAATCTATTAGATGTAGTTTCAGGTATGTGATCTATATGGAGAATAGAGATAGGGAATTTTATTTTGGGGTGACAGAGTGCAGTGTTTTGAAATCCCTTGTAGAAGGAATTTTTTTTCTTTATGTTTTCCCTATGCTTATTAAGACGGCTATCCAGAGATTGTATAGTTCTACCGACATACTGTAAATGACAATGTTCAGGTTGGGTAACACAGCAGACAGCGCATAGTGTGCCCTGAGCTTCCCCCAACCTCTGTCCCTTCCTATAATCCCCCCATGCTAAACCGTGGGGCGACTACTTCAAGACTCGGAATACACTAGGTAAGTGCGGGTAAGTATAGGGCCCGTGCCCAGCTCAGTCATCCAGGGGGATTTGATGGATCAATGAGCAGACTCAGCCTTCCGGATGCTTTATAACATGTCCGCCTCGATGGGTGGATATTGATTTCAGCTTTGTCAGGAAAAATGAGTGTTGACAGCGCTTTACAGTCGGTTGTGGCCAACTGGCATTTGCATGCAGAATTGTTCCCTTGTATGGCTGGAAATCCAAACCGAGAGCTGGAACTTTAATAATTCTGACTGCATCTATACTATGGAGGGAGTCAGTGGGCTACGGTGGCATATTTGGCAAGAGGGGTCAGGGTCATTAGCAGGGGCTGACCAAAAATAAAAAAATTTACTTTATTGCACAAAAGCACCTGGGAGTAGTCATGAAAGGCATGGGGCGAGGGATACACACTTTCTGGTAACTTGCCATGAGGTTGGTTGGGAGACTGAGGCGACGAATGATACAATGATGGGAATCCTGTGGCTGTTCATGAAGGCCACGAATTTTTGTTGTTTGGTTTTTTTATCTGCCGGTTCAATGCACGACGTGCTTCCATTGTAATGGGGCCCTACTATCCTCCGTTTTAAGAGGAAAGACCATCCTCCAAATTGCAGCTATAGGGAAGGACGTGGGTACTAGAAAAAGCATGCGTCGTGGCTAGACGCTACAATCTGAGCCAGGAAGCAAAAATGCTGCTTAATGGCTTTTCACCCCTCCCGGTGTATCCATTAGTTTTTTATTTGTTTGGTGCACAAATTGACGTTCTTTCTTGTGGGACATTGTGATATGTTCAGCGTTTTTTGGATGAGTCATCCTGTAGAGTCGGGGGTTCCAATTGGATCATCCATACCATGGAGTTATTGTTTGTGGTAAAAAGGATTCAGGGAATGCTTGATTGAGCTGTTAAACTTCTTTTTTGTCACTTTGCAGATTATTTTGGCATTCTTTGGTCGGACGAGACAAAACTGAGGGCCCTGCCAGTATGCTATCCGGGGCATTTTGATTGACCAATGAGCATGACCTCAGCGTCGGCTGATAAAAACTGTCCCGCCTCGGCTGGTGATATGATTCAGCTTTTGTCAGCAAAATGAGGCTTAGCAGCTTACAGTCGGTTTGGGCCAACTGGCTTGTATGCAGAATTCTCCCTGCTATGGCGTGGACATCCAAACCGGAGCTGGAAGTAATAATTCTGACTTGCATCTATATATGGATGGGCATCAGTGGGGCACGGTGCCAGATTTGGCAAGAGGTGGTAGTCGGTCATAGAGGGGATGACAAACCTAAAAAATTTTACTTATTGCTAACAAGCACCATGCCGTAGTCATGGAAGGCATGGGCGAAGTGGATCCACTTTTGGTCACCTTGCTCTTTTGCGCAAGGCAGGGCCCCTGGACTTAACGGCGGTTAGGAAACGGCTAGAGGGGATGGCATTTGTGGTTAAATGTATGGAGGCTCCAGGATGTACAAGGATTTCCAGGTTGTTTGGTGTCTGTTAAGGGGGATTAGGGGAAGGACAGGTCTTTAGGGACTCCCTGCGGCCATTTCTTTTCTTTTCTGCATAGTTTATCGCCTGGACACAGAGATGTGTGCTCTCCTGCCTCTTTTGAGTCGTTGCTCAGTGTAGTTTTGCGCAGCTTTCTTTGGGCATTGAGTATAAGTGAGTGTGGTTATCGGATCCAGACGAGCCACATGAGGGCGTGGAGGTGAGGACTGTTCTTGTGGTGGGTGATGTCGATAAAAGTCCCAATAAAAAATCCAGTATTGATGTTTTTACATCAGGTGGTCGGTTAATGTCGGAAGACTGGAAGGCCCCTTCTGCCCAGTTTGTTTGCTAAGAGATATACGATCTCAGTCCGTAGACCCCCTCCTTTTGTGCCATTCAGAGGCCCCTGGGGCACCTTACACAGGTTTCAGTTTGACTTCATTATTAAACAAGACTCGTCTTCTGCGGGTGGTCCCCCCTTCTGATTTTCGGCCACCCATTCTTTTCGT
This sequence comes from Engystomops pustulosus, assembly GCA_019512145.1. NCBI lineage: Eukaryota > Metazoa > Chordata > Amphibia > Anura > Leptodactylidae > Engystomops > Engystomops pustulosus. The sequence continues at coordinate 87,981,543 of CM033646.1, read as the reverse complement.
GATAGGCGCTGCAATGACGCGCGAAGCGTGTGGGACTTTGATGCTGACTCATGGATTGAGGTGAGTGGAAGTCAAATTGGTTTAAAGTTATGTTAGCAATTTACTCTGGGAATAATTTGTTGTTGTTTTCAGGTTTGCCCTCGGTCTTACGGTTTTGGGTGGGTGGGCATTCGTACATTTACTGGGCTGCTCCTCGTTCAGCGGTTGACCCGGGGGTTTGACTGGGCTTTACAATGGATGACCATGTCATGAATGGACGTTAAGGGCTAAATGTCTGGCAAAATCTTCCGAGCCGTTTGGGTGGCGGGATTGGCAAGGGTCTCGGTCTAACGGTCCTCGAATAAACACTGGAGGACAATGGACATGTGCTTCGACTGTTTGGCCGAATGATAACCATCATGACAGTCCAATTTAAGCATTTTTCTGCTTTCTTTTCAGACTTAGAGGTGGTATGGTTGAATCCATGCCCAGGTATATGGAAATGCCATGCGGAACCCTGATTCAATTGAATGGGCAACGTAGGATGCCTAAACAACATGCTGACCGTCACAACATTGAGGATCAAGATGTTGGTGTTATTCGCAAGGCAGCTGGAAGGCAACACAACACCAGGACTCATGTGGGAGGATGGGTTCTTCTAATGAGATGGCTTGACTAGTTTCTCGCGGGTCTTCAGACGTCATCGAGAAGGCCTTGTCCTGTTGTTGGGGGTCGGCGCACAGTGTAGGGGTTACACTGTCCTCCAAAGTGACAGAATCTTTGACCCTCGTCGGGAGTTAGCTCCAAGATATGGGATTCAAACTAGGGCATTCCCCCACGGAAGGCGGTTGTTTTCTGGCAGTTGCTAGGGAAAGTAGGAAGGGCTAAGAGACCCCATAGTTTTTACATGTTAAAGAATTAAAGTGTGGCCGACCAACCTTTTCTCAAACATGTTGGTATGGTCTTTATTCGCGTGGGAGGTAAGGGAAGGTAATATTAGTACGGCCAGTTTTTGACCTCGTATCTCTTTGTGGATGTTTCCAGTATATTCTGAAGTAAATTGTAGGAAGATGTTATATGCGGTCATGCACAGCAACATCAAGGATACAAGTATAAGGAAACAGCAAACACTTCCATTTACAGATAAGCCACAAAAAAGTGGAACAGAACTGAAGTATATGGAAGCTGTCCTTAGCTGTAGGGTTAAGACAGATAGCAGTGACACAGATTCAAGGTATGTTGGGACAGCGTCTGTTACAGGCCTATGTGGAAGCAGAGCGTTCGTCACACCAGCAGCAGGCGCTTGTGAAAAGTTGAGACTGATTAAGTACTTAAACTGACATAAGGAAATATGATTGATAGAGTTAACGGCACAACACAAGGAGACACATTAGACAAAAAGGGAATGACCCTAGCAGATAGAGCAGCCAAGGAACGCTGCCCAGGACGTCTGTACGACTTTTAGTCGTACCCAGACTGTGTGTCAGCGAGGAGAAACCTACCTTGGTAAGTCCTAAACATGCTACACGTTCTGCAGAGGACACTCAGTTGATGAAGAATAGAAGAAAAGATTGCAGCAAGAAGAAGTATGCCAGTCTGATTGTGGACAATGGACTCATTTATTATATGGGCTCCTCTAAATTATTTTATGTCTATCCCCCTCCATTAATATTATATACTGGGGCCACAATGAATTTTGTAATGCAGTGGTGCCATTTTTATTGTTGGCTTGTAAATTTTAGGCCTCGTTCAATGTTGTAACAAATAACACTTCACTCTTTGGTATCAGTACCAATCACAGTGGATGGCTAAATTATACACGTTTTATTGAGGTTTATACATTTTAAAAAATTTGAAAACCCCATTACGAAAAAAAAGTGTTTTGGCATCTATTCTAATGCTATAACTTTTTATATATATGGTTTTGTACGGCAGCCTGTGGTTAGACGTGATTTTTTTGCCAAGATGAGGCGATTTCTTGATACTCATTTGAAGGACTATACGACATTTTTTGGTCCTTTTCTATACAAACATTTTATGTGAATTAGAAGGGAAAGAAAAAGTAAAGTAAAAAAATAGTTTTTACCTTGCAGGAGAAGACCAGTCCTCTCAATAGCGCCAGTAGTCGAGCTGATGTTCTAACTACAGCAGTCCTAGCTTCTTCAAGTTAGGGCTACAGCCTAAAAGGGATCAACCTACTACATCCACACCGATACACACCAGCAGTGGACCAGCAGTTTCAGTTCCTTAGGTAAGATTTGACATATATACAATGGCTTGTTCCTGAGAGTCACCACTGGATTTCCTTCTCCCTCACAAACTGCTTCTACTGTCAAATCTTACGGCTCACGCCACAAACAGGGCAACATTGATATATATATAATATAATATATATAATATTATATATATATATATACCTCCTCGGGATATCTCACCAACATTCTCCCCTTTCCTCTCTGTGGTCAGTCAGAACCTCTGCCTGGACCCATTGTTTCTCCACTCTGTGGACCTCCAACCAAGCAGGATCTCCCACGCAGTGAGATAAAGCCATCACCAGGATTGCTCCTTCATCGCACCCACTGGCCTCCATGTCCAGTCCTGCTAGGCAGACCCAAACTATACATTTGATCTTAATGCATTGCTGGTGGTGTCTTTTTAGCGCAGTTTTCAGCATCTAACATTACACTTGAGGCGTCTTCCCCACAAGAGAACAGCGTACAGAAACAGCCCATCTGCTCACTATCCACCTCCTCTCCCCATTTTGAACTTGATATTTGTGCACAAAATTTGTACTATAGTAAAGTAAACGACTCTCTCTAGACTTGTTCTTATTATCCTCTTTCAACTTAACCTCAGGATCATCCTTTTTCTCTTCTATCCCACTCGCTCACCCTCTCCCTAGATTTACCTCTGTATTTAATGCTCATTGGCAATATCCAGAGAGAGGAGGAGTAATGAGCATGACCAAGATTGGTAGTCTCTAGCTAAGTTGGTTGTGATGTGCAATAAATCAAGAAAACAGTAGTAAAGAAAGATAAAAACAATCAACACACACAGGTACACAGACGAGTGTGAATTACACATAAAAGGGAGAAAATGAAAAGGTTTGATGACAAATCAGGACAAGTTCAGAATTAGAAAAGCAATACAGTTTTAAACAGAACAAGTATTGTACTTTTAGTGTATAGGGTGGTTCCCCAACTTGAGAACCATCAAGCCAACTTTCCTCTTAGAGTGACATATGTTACTAAACCATTATCCAGTTTTGTAGATGAAAAATGTGCTAAATCAGCAATGTAAAATTCTCTTTTGTAATCTCAAACGAAAACATGAGGGCAATAAAATTGAATTTTAGCTTAAGCTAAGGGCCATAGGGGGGGTGATGGTTCAGGACATGCTGAAACTTTCTTAGGGGAATTGGAAGTGTTAGTTATGTAGGACCCATAAATCACAGTTGCATGATAGTACTGTGTGCAAGTTATTGGTGTTTCGTAATGACAAAGCTGGTGAGGATGATGACTCCAATGAGTGGGCTTTCTACTCCAGTGCGTGGGCACATCTAACCCTACATACGGTGCTATATAAAGACAGTGTGTATACTATGAGTCAGGTCTATGGAGGAACTTTAACTTTCACAAATTCCTCAATAATATGAATTGAGGAATCTCTTTCACTCTGGAGACTAATAAAACAGAGGATACAGTTATTAGACCGTGACATTCTTATAACAAGGAAAAGTTATTAAAAAATGGAATGGGACATACCATGTCACAATATAAAAGGGTGAGAAAAATTGCACTACAAATGACATCTTTTAAGAAACAAGCCAGGCTACTGGCAGATATATTCATCGAAAAGGGAAACCCAAAAACGAACTTTAAGAGCAAACAGAAAGTAAACCACTAAAGCAGGTCAAATGTGTTATAAAGGACTGGAAAAAATACGTAGAAAAATATGAAAATCGTATGCCGAAACAAATTTTGTCACTCGTTATTACATTCATTTTAATACAAAATAAAGAATTTTCATGCAAAATATTCGCAATATAACTATGGACGACTCTTGAAAGAATATTCCCCCAAATTCCCAAAAAATCACCTTACAGAAAAGCAGCCACTATAAGAGTTCTTTAGCTCCAAAGTTATTTAAAACCACATCAAAAACAAAAAACAAAAAACAAACAGTCTAAGGGGGAATGTATATAAATGTTGAAAATATTGCTGTTTATGCTGGTAAAAGCATTTCAACAGAGACTACACACTTAAATCCAGTAATACAAAGAATCATTTCAATTAAACACAGAGGGGTATTTACTAAGGGCAGATTCGCGTTTTTCCCGACTGTTACCCGAATGTTTGATTTGGCCGATATGTACCTGAATGTGCCCCCGGGTTTTTGGGCACTGCGATCGGATTGGCGCATCGGCGCCGGTAATGCCAGCGACGGAAATACGTGGGGGCGTGGCCAAGAGCCTAAACGAAATTAAACCGACGTATTCGGAAAAAAACCGCCGCATTTAAAAAAAAAAATTTGTGTCGCGAAAATTACTCTCACTTCATCTTGATAGGCGGTTGTGGTTATTTTCGAGGCATTCACGACGAACTTTCAGCACGCAGCAGCGCCACCTGGTGGACGTCGGAGGAGGAACTGCTTTGATGAATCCCGGCCGGCCCGAATCCAGTGAGAGAAGCGCGCTGGATCGCGAACGGACCGGGTAAGTAAAGTGTGCCCCCAGAATGTTGTGCGGTACCAAATACATTATTTATGTAATCGAGTGCAAAAATTTGTCTGTCAGGTTCGCAGGGAAGACCTTCGGCACGTCTCCGCGCAAACTCACCTCTGTCTTATGCGATCAGGGGCTCTGGTGGGCGGAGCAGTGGTGCTAAACCTTGCTGGAGTGTGGTACCTCATGTATGGCGCCTGTGATTGTGCTTGGTATTCTGCACCATGAGGGTTAATTCTCGGAAGTTGTCCAGCATCCGTTCTGGAGGTGGGTGCGGGTTGCATTAAATTGTTTAGCTTCACTAGTCACGGTGCCAGTGTTTGAATTCCCTTTCAATCGCATGCCCCTGCTGTGGTTTGATTTGCTCTTCCTTCTGAATGTGTGTATCTTGGCAGTTTTTGACCTTTGCTTACTGCTCTTGACGTACCCTTCGTTGTGACTCGGCTAGTTACTACTCTTTTGTGTTTATGTTTTGTCAGTCTGTTCGTGTTGTTCCCTTTATATGTTGTCTGTTAAACACTTTTATATGTTTACTGTTCACCATGCTTTAGTTTTTGATGCCATATTTGCACTATAATAAATATACTTGACCAAAAGTATGACTCCTATTGGCAATCTACCAGAAGAGTGTGCCTTGTCGTAGCAACAGGCCTCAAACCCTGTTTGTGAAAGGTCACTGCGGGGGGCAGGAGGCTTGTTCGGTTTTGAGGTGTGTTGGGGCCCAGACACTTTTGCTGTATGGGGCCCCGAATTTCCTGATGGCTGCCCTGAGTGCGGGAAGGGAACAACACGAACAGACTGACAAACATAAAACACAAAAGAGTAGTAAACTAGCCGGAGTCACAACGAGAGGGTACGTCAAGAGCAGTAAGGAAAAGGTTCAAAAACGAGCCAAGATCACAACAATTCAGAAGAAAGAGCAAATCAAACCAACAGCAAGGGGCATGCGATGAAAGGGAATTCAAACACTGGCACAGGTGACTAGTGAAGCTGCAATTTATGCAGCCAGAACCCCACCTCTAGAACCTGATAGGAGCTGGACAACTTCCGAGAATTAACCCTTCATGGTGCAGAATAACCAAGCACAATCACAGGCGCCATGCAGATGTACCACAACTCCCAGCAAGGTCTTAGCAACCACTGCTCCGCCCACCAGAGCGACAGACAAATTTTGCACTCGATTACATAAATAATGTATTTTGTACGGCACAACATTCTGTGTTTAATTGAAAATGATTCTTTTGTATTACTGGATTTAAATGTGTTAGTCTCTGTTGAAATGCTTTTACAGCATAAACAGCAAGATTTTCAACATTTATATACATTCCCCCTTACTTTTGTTTTTTTTTTTTGTTTTATGTGGTTTTAAAATACTTGGAGCTAAAAGACTCTTAATAGTGGCTGCTTTTCTGTAGGTGATTTTTGGATATTTGGGGGGATATTCTTTCAAGTAGTCGTCATTAGTTAATATATGCAAATATTTTTGCATGAAATATTCTTTATTTGTTTAAAATGAATGAAGTAACGAGTGACAAAATTTGTTTCGCATACAGTTTCATATTTTCTACAGGTATTTTTTCCAGGTCCTTTATTAACACATTTGACCTGACTTAGTGGTTTTACTTTCTGTTATGCTCTTTTAAGTTAGTTTTTTGGGTTTCCCTTTTCGATGAATATATCTTCCAGTATTCTGGCTTGTTTCTTAAAAGAGTCATTTGTAGTGCAATTTTTCTCACCCTTTTATATTGTGAATATGGTATGTCCTCAATCCATTTTTTATAACTTTTCCTTGTTATAAGAAATATCACGGTCTATAATGTTATCTCTGTTTTATTAGTCTCCAGAGTGAAAGAGATTCCTCAATTCATATTATTGAGGAATTTGTGAAAGTTAAAAGTTCCTTCCATAGGACCTGACCATAGTATAAAGAGGTCATTTATATAGCACCTATGTAGGGTTATGAATTGTGCCCACTCACTGGAGTGAGAAGGCCCACTCATTGGACAGGTCAATCATCTCACACAGCTTTGGTCATTAAGAAACACCAATAACTGGCACAAGTACTTATCATAGCACTTGGATTTATGGGTCATTACATAATAACACTTCAAATTCCCCTAAAGAATTCAGCAGTCCTGAGCCATCACCCCTATTGCCCTTAGCTTAGCTAAAAATTCAATTTTATTGCCCTCAGTTATCTTTATGAGATACAAAATAAGAATTTCGTACATTGCTGATTTAGCAAATTTTTCCATCTACAAAAAATGGAGTAATGTTTAGTACATGTCACTCTAAGAGGAAAGTTGTGCTTGATGGTTCTCAAGTTGGGGAACCACCCCTAATACACTAAGAAAGTATATACTTGTATCTTTTTAAACTGTATTGCTTTTTCTAATCTGAACTTGTCTGATTTGTCATCACCTTGCATTTTCCCATTTTATGTGTATATCACCTCTGTGTAACTGTGTGTTGATTTTGTTTATCTTTCTTTACTGTTTAATTGATTGTATTCCACATCACAACCAAGCTTAGCTAGGAGAGCTACCAATCTTGGTCATGCTCATTACTCCTCTCTCTGGAATAATTGGCAAATGAGAATTAAATAACAGAGGTAAATCTTAGGGAGAGGGTGAGAGAGTGATAGAAGAGAAAAAGGGATTATCCTGTGGTTAAAGTTGAAGAGGATAATAAGAACAAGTTCTAGAGAAGAGTATTTACTTTACTAGAGTACAAATTTGTGCAGAAATAATTCAAGTTAAAATAGGGGGGAGGAGGTGGAGAAAGTGAGCAGATGGGCTGTTCTGTACGCTGTCTCTGTGAGGGAAGACGCCTCAAGTGTAATGTTAGTGCTGAAAACTGCCTAAAAAGAGACCACCACAATGCAGATGAAGAAAAGATGAAGTATTGGTCTGCCTAAGCAGGGACTGGAAGCATGGAGGCAGTGGGTGCAGATGAGGAGCAATCCTGGTGATGGCATTTATCTCACTGCGGTGGGAGATCCTGCTTGGTGGAGCCACAGAGTGGAGAAACATGGGTCCAGGCAGGAGGTGCTGACTGACACAGAGAGGAAAGGGGAGAATGTGGTGAGGAGATATCCCGGAGGAGGTATATATGTTCCTACCGTTCCTTGTTTGTAGCAGTGAGCCGTGAAGATTTGACAGTAGAGCAGTTTGTGGGGGAGAAGAGAAATGCAGCGGTGACTTCAGGAACAAGCCATTGTATATATGTCAATATCTTAACCTAAGGAGAAAACTGCTGGTCACTGCTGGTGTGTATCGGTGTGGAGTAGTAGGTGTGGATCCCTTTGGCTGTAGCCCTAACTTGAAGAAGCTAGGACTGCAGTGTAGTAGAACATCAGCTCGACTACTGGCTATTGAGAAGACTTGGGTCTTCTCCTGCATAAGGTTAAAAAACTATTTTTTTACTTTCTTCCCTTCTAATATCACATAAAATGTTTTATAAAAAGTGATCAAAATGTCGTATAGTCCTCAAAATGGTAGCAAAGAAAATGTCAGCTCATCCTGCAAAAAAAATCACGTCTAACACAGCTCCGTACACCATAGTATGAAAAAGTTATTAGCATTAGAAGATGCCAAAACACTTTTTTTTCGTAATGGGGTTTTCATTTTTTAAAATGTATAAAACCTCAATAAAACGTGTATAAATTTAGCATCCATGTGATTGTACTGAACCAAAGAGTGAAGTGTTATTTTGAGTACACATTGAAAGGCCTAAAAATTTAGCCAACAAGAAAATGGCCCAATGCATATACAAAATTCATTTGGGGGCCCAGTATATTAAATAATTAATGGAGGGGGAAGTACATAAAATAATTTAGAGGAGCCCAGTATAATAAAGAGTCCATTGTCCACAGATCAGACTGGCAACTTCTTCTTGCTGCATCTTCTGTATTTCTTTCACTGATTGTCTCTGCAGAACGTGTAGCATGTTAGGACTTACCAAGGTAGAGGTTTCCTCAGCTGACAACACAGACGTCCTGGCAGCTTCCTTGGCTGCTCTATCTGCTAGGTCATTCCCTTGTGTCTATGTTCTCCTTGGTGTGTGCCTTACTCTTATCAATAGTTCCTTATGTCAGTTTAAGTAACTTAATCAGGTCTGCACTTTTCACAAGGCGCCTGCTGCTGGTGTGACGAACGCTCTGGCTTTCCACATAGGCCTGTAAACATGAGCTGTCCCAAACATACCTTGAATCTGTGGACATGCTATCTGTCTTACCCTAAGCTAAGGGACAGCTTCCAATACTTCAGTTCTGTTCCACTTTTTGTGCTTATATGTAATGGAAGTGTTTCTGTTTCTTATACTTGGTTCCTTGATGTGCTGTGCAATGACAGCATATAACATCTTACTAACATTTACTTTCAGAATAATACCTGGAAACATCCACAAAGAGTACGAGGTCAAACTGGCCGTACTAACATTACTATACTTCGCCTTACCTCCCGACGCGAAATAAGACACAGACCAACATGTTGGGAGAAAAGGGGTGGTCGGCCACAGCTTTAATCTTTAACAATGTAAAAACTATGGGGCCTCTTAGACCCTTCCTACTTTCACCTAGCATGCCAGACACCGCCTCCGTGGGGGAATGCCCTAGTTGATCCGTCAAGTAATCTTTAGCTAACTCCCGAGAGGGTCAAAGATTCTGTCACTTGGAGGACAGTGTACCCCTACACTGTGCTCCGACCCCCACACAAAAGGAACAAGGCCCTCTCGATGGCGTCCTGAAGCCCCGAAAGAAAACTATCAAGGCCAATCTCATTAAGAAGAACACCATCCTCCCACATGAGTCCTGTGTTGTTGCCTTCCAGCTGCCTGTGGCGAATAACAACCCAACATCTTGATCGCTCAAATGTTGTGACTCGCATGTTGAGCATCCTACGTGCCCATTCAATGGAATCAGGGTTCCGCATGGCATTCCATATAACCCTGGGCATGATTTCAACCATACCACCTCTAAGTCTGAAAAGAAAGCAGAAAAATGCTTAAAATTGGACTTCATGATGGATATCAGTTCGGCCAAACGAGTCGAGCACATGTCATTTCCTCCAGTGTTGTATTACGAGGACCGTTAGACCAGGAGACAACTTGCCAATCGCCACCACCTCCGGAAGAACTTGCAGACATTTTAGGCCCTTAACGTCCATTCATGAAAGGTCAGCCATTGTAAAGCCCAAATTCAAACCCCCGGGTCACACCGCTGAACGGAGAGCAGCCCAGTAAATGTACGAATGGCCAACCAGCCAAACCGTAGACCGAGGGCAACCTGAAAAACAAAACAAAATTATTCCAGCAGTAAATTAGGACGAACATAACTTTTAAAACAATTTGACTTCCACCTGCCAATACGCATGATGTCAGCATCAGAAAGTCCCACAGCTTCGGCAGTCATTGCAGCGCCTATACGGAAAGAATGGGTGCCAAAATCAGAAGGGGGGACCCCCGCAGAAGCCAAGTCTTGTTTAAATAATGAAGCAAACTGAAACTTTGTGAAAGGTGCCCCATCTGAATGGCACAAAAAGGAGGGGGCTTACGGACTGAGAGATGTAATCTCTTAGCAAACAAACTGGGCAGAAGGGGCCTTCCAGTCTTCCCACCATTAACCGGACCCCTGAACTGTAAACATCAGTACTGGATTTTTTTATGTGGACTTTTATCGCGTCACCCACAAAGAGAACATCCTCACCTCCAAGCCCTCATGTGGCTCGTCTGGATACCGATACCAACTCACTTATACGCAAAAAGAAAGCTGGCGCAAAACTACACTGAAGCAACAACTCAAAAGGCGAGGAGCACACATCTACTGTGGCCAGGCATAAACTCTGCAAGAAAGAAAAAATAAATAGGCCGCAGGGAGTCCCTAAAGACCTGTTCCTTCCCCTATCCCCTTAACAACAAAACAACCTGGAAATCCTTTGTAACATCCTGTAGCCTCCATAATTTAACCACAAATGCCAATGCAAATGGCAAATGCTAGCCGTTTCCTAACTGCCGTTAAGGCCAGGCCCTGCTTGCGCAAAAGAGCAAGGTACCAGAAAGTGGTATCCACTCGCCCCATGCCTTTCCATGACTACTCCAGGTGCTTTTTGCAATAAAGTAAAATTTTTTATTTTTTGTCAGCCCCTCTAATGACCACTGACCACCTCTTGCCAAATATGGCACCGTAGCCCACTGATCCCGTCCATATATAGATGCAAGTCAGAATTATTAAATTCCAGCTCCGGGTTTGGATGTTCCAGCCATAGCAAGGGGAAAATTCTGCATGCAAATGCCAGTTGGCCCAAAACCGACTGTAAGCGCTGTAACATCATTTTCTGACAAAAGGCTGAAATCAATATCACCAGCGAGGCGGGACAGTTTATCAGCCGGAAGGCTGAGGGTCATGCTCATTGAGTCAATCAAAATGCCCCGGATAGACATGAGCTGGGCAGGGCCCTCAGTTTTCTCGTCCGACAAAGGAATGCCAAAATAATCTGCAAAGTGACAAAAAAAGTTTAACAGTCTCAAGCATTCCCTCGAATCCTTTTTACCTACAAACAAAAAATCGTCCATGTAATGGATGACCCAATTGGAACCCGACTCTAAGAGGATGACTCAATCCAAAAAACTGCTGAACATATCAAAATGTCCACAAAGAAAGAAACGTCAAATTTGCAACCAATCAAATAAAAACACGATGGATACACCGGGAGGAGGTGAAAAGCCATTAAGCAGCATTTTTGCTTCCTGGCTCAGATGGTAGCTGTCTAGCCACGACCGCATGCTTTGTACTAGTACCGACGTCCTTCCCTATGCTGCAGATTTGGAGGATGGTTTATTCCTCTTAAAACGGAGGGATGAGTAGGCCCCATTACAAATGGAGCACTCGTGCTTGAACCGGCAGGAAAAAAAAAACCAAACAAACAAAAAATGTCAGTGGCCTTCATTGAACAGCCAACAGGATCCCATCAATTGTATCAGTCGCCTCAGTCGCCCAACCAACCTCAGGTTTAGCCGCTAATCAGCGCCTAAACTCCTCATATCTCCACCATGCAAAGCCACCGTGTAACTTCTGAGCCTTATAGATTGTGTCTACGTAAACAAAAAGATCCTGTGCACAATCTGGCTTCTGGTGCGCTATAATGCTGGCTAAGACCGCAAAGGCCTGCAGCCAATTACCAAATGCTTTGGCAACCTCCAGCTTCTTCTCCTCCCCTTTCTCAAAGAGCTTCTCCGTGTCAACCATTAATTGATCTGGAGGCAACAGCGCCCAAATATCTACAAATTCAAATTTTACAAATTTTTTCCCTCAGGTCAGCCGCCACGTGTGCACCCAAAGGGACCACACCATAGAAATAAGTATCCCTGAACAGCATCCCCGCTGACCCTGAAACCTGTGCAAGAGGCACCGATGTCGCTCCTGGGGACAACACTAAAGCACCAGCCTCCATTTTTGCTAAAACCACCCTTAGGGCGCCAACCACATCATCACCCTGTGTAGATGTTTATTTTCCAAGCATTCTCACAAGATAACTCACCCACACCCACTCACCTCACTCCAACTGGCATGCGTGGATTGGGAAGGAGATCTGGTTGAGCAGGATCAGTCCCTGTACCGTCCCTCAGGACTGAATCTTACTGGAATGGCTGTGGCCCTCATCGTCACAGTACCGCAAAACGTCAGCAGATAAAATTTGCGGGCTCATCACTGTCCAAAGATTTCAGCACACTATCTGGAAAAGAAGGGGCTAACATGTGAGGGGGCATGTGTTGTGCTTGGTGCGCTTAACATATGCTGAGCAGCCACATTAACTTGTGTGGGGGATTTTGTTGGAGGAGCAGTGGGTGGTGGGCCTGGCGCAGCAATTGCGCCAGTGCCCAGCCCAAGCGACCTGGCCAGATGGCCAGGCTGCTTGGGAGGGGGCCTAGCCCGCCTGCTATGAGCCAGATTGTCCGTGGGAGGAGATGAGGGAGTGATCATGCTCCTTCTTTCCTCACCAGGCACGGCAGGAGCTGTTCCCGCTTCTGCCCGCCCGCGTGCTGTAGCAGAAGTGTGGCAGGAAGATGTAGCAGAGTGCACTCTGCTGATGGTGCCATGGCCAGGTTCCTAGAAGGAGCCAGCTCCCGGATCTTCGTTGTAATGGGTGAGGGGCTAAGCCCACAGTTGAGCCCACTTCATCCACAGTTGGGCATCCTCTTCATTTCAGAATTTAGCAAGCATAAAAATAAAAGCATTTTCATTAAACATATAACAATACTTCACACTTTAACCCTAGATGGTCTTATTATTCCTAGCATATACTGTAATACTACTGTACATTTTTACACAGTATTCATTACAATGAGGCACTGCAGATACCATGGAGATTTTTTCAAATCTGACATGTGTCACTTTAAGTGGTCATGCCACTGATCCATCCGAATTCAGGCTTTTCTCCTCAGCAGTACTTGCTGCTTTTTCTACTGCGTCTTGCCGCACAGCGGTTCATCATCATCCTCTTTCACACCTTGCAATCCGGTAAGTATGCTCCACCACCGATGTTGGCTCATTATTACACTTGTCCAGTATCATACCTCTGATTATGTGTGCTCATTAGAGATGGGTGAATTTGTTAAAATTCGGTTCGTCCCGATTCGCCAAATTTTTCGAAAAAATTTGATTTGACCCGAATCGAATCATGACGAATCACATTAAAAAACAGGTATTTCCTGACTGTAGAGAGCCTGTATGGTGTTGTAGAATGTTTTAGCATGCTTAAATATGCTAAGGGAGCGTGGTTTGGTTTTCAAACAATGCTGTGTTTTAATATGACACGCACATGACTGCCGCCGCTCTTAGAATCGCTTCACTCTTCAATTCCATGTGCACTTACAAAGGTCAACTTCACCAAATAAGCGAAGCGGGAACACAGCCTGACAAGGTAACGTCTGTGCCTGCTCGAAAGGACTGAGCTGAGGGCCAAGATCCCACTATAACATCAAAGAGTGCACTCTTTTTACACTGACATCAGATGATTCCACAGATTATGACAGAACCTGTTCTGTTAAACGTGGATACATGTTGAAACCCCCCAAAAGAGTGCAGAGGGTCAATAATCCTTCATCAGTATTGCTGAAGCCAAAAACAAACAGGAGTGGATCCAAAACAGAGATGACCAGTAAATGGGATATTTGCATGTCCTCTGTGTTCTGTATCCACTCTTGCTTTTGGCTATCAATCCTGAAGCTTTTCATTCCTTCTGACAGATGAAATGAAGGGGGAAACTAAACAGAGTCACAACGTTATAGAGCGATGGAGGGTGAAAACAGCATTATGAAAATCACAGGGTGTTCCGGGGAGACAGCAGTTAGTTGGCAGCAGTATGAGTAGGCCACATAGTGGCACAATGACAGAGCGTGGAGGTGGCGGCAGCAGAAGCAGCAGCAGCAGGAGGCCACAAAGTGGCACAATGATAAGAGTGTGGAGGTGTGCGATAGCAGAAGCAGCAGCAGGAGCCCACAGGTGGCAACAACATGGAAAGCTACAGAGTGGCCCAATGATAGAGTGTGGAGGTGGCGGCAGCACCAGCAGCTGGAGCACACAGGTGGCAGCAACATGGTGGCAGCAACAGGGAAAACCACAGAGTGGCCCAATGATAGAGTTTGGAGGTGGCGGCAGCAATAGCAGCAGGAGCCCACAGCAGAGGAGGCCACATTGTGGCACAATGAAGAAGTTTGAAATGAAAGTTTCAAAGTTGAAATTTTCCATTCAAATTTGAATTTGATCATTTGCGAGAACGACCTGAGCCTGCTCCCATCAGTGAGCCGATGGCTTACTAAACCCCGCCCCTAAATGACTCACCACACCCCCTTAAACCCGATAATATCTGATTAAAATGGGAGTGGTGCGGGCGCCTGACCGGCCTGCGGCTACCTGTTATGTATTTAATAGGGAGCCGTTCAGGAGCCATAAGAGTCGGCTCTTCTTAGTGAGTGGAGCCTAATGAGCCAGCTCACTTAGAAGAGCTGGAATTCCCATCGCTATCACCTACTGCAAGAAGCAGCGGATTTCTGTACCACCTCTTCACTGCCAAGCAGCTGCTTACTGTCCTCATAGAGTTCGTCCTCGCTGTATAGTGGTGCTGAGACCAGAGCCGCTAGTAGATTTCTGGCTGAGGGAAATAAACAGGACAGAGGCTCGTTGAGGACAGCTGAGGGCCGCTCACCTGCTCCTGGGCCATGCCAACTAAGGGTTGTTTCTGACAAACCCACGGACTCTTTGCTGGGGTTGTCAGATGTCATTTGGAAGGAAGTGGATGACCTGGTCAACAAGTCGAGAACCTTTGGGTTGTTTATCAACACACTGCCGCTAGATGACACCAGCAGTTCTGGCCTCAGAATCACCCCTTACTTTGCTGCGACCTGTGTCTGCTCCACCTACCACCTCTCTGTCTGATATATTGGTTAATCAACTATGTGGATTTGACACAGATTTCTTGATATCTACTTTATCAACAAAAAGGCACTTGAAATGGGGGGGGGGGGTATACAGAACCACAAGAACGGACTCCCTGGACTTTGAGAAAAAATCACTCCAGCAACTATTAGGATTTGACACGGATTTCTTGATATCTATTTTATCAACAAAAAAAATGCACTTGAAATGTGGGGTATGCAGAACCGCAAGAACTGACACCCTGGATAGACAGCACACGCAGTGTGAAATGACGATATTGGAAATAGCTGTCTCTTTTTGTAGGGCTGTGACATCACATAAGCCTGCCGGTCGCTGACTAGCTTACATCCCCGCACATGTAATCAAGGGTGGTCCTTTCTTCTTCCCAGAGTAGCTAATAAATAGGGGGGGGGGGGACTTAGTTCCCATGAATCACCGTAAACTTCGGAATCGTGATTCGCCGATTTCTAATAATAACCTTTGTTAAGATACCTTCTGTTCGAGGGATCCTGTTTTATTCTGTAATATATTGAGTTATATTCAATAAACCTGAGTTGAAAACAAATATTGCATGGCTTTTATTTTTGCACTTTTGGGAGTGTAAATTCTTGTTATTGTTGTGCATAGAGATGGACGTACCCGGACCCTGAACCTGAACCCAAATGCCGGGTCCGCTCTACTGACCGGACATATTGGGGCAGATTTACTTAACCGGTCCATCCAAGATCCAGCGGCGCGTTCTCTGCGGTGGATTCGGGTCTTCTGGCGATTCACTAAGGCAGTTCCTCCAATGTCCACCAGGTGTCGCTGCTGCGCTGAAGTCCGCCGAGGCCCACCGGAGTACACGGTGCTATACTTGGTGAAGGTAAGTGCAAGTCCAGCGACACTTTTTTTTTAAAATGCGGCGGTTTCTCCGAATCCGTCGGGTTTTCGTTCGGCCACGCCCTCAGATTTCCGTCGCGTGCATGCAAGCGCCACAATCCGATCGCGTGCGACAAAAACCCGGGGCTATTCAGGGAAAATCGGCGCAAATCGGAAATATTCAGGTAACACGTCTGGAAAACGCAAATAGGGCCCTTAGTAAATGACCCCCATTATCTTTGTTCATAAAGAACCGTAAATTATTTTGCACAATGTTTGCCTCCATCTTTCCTGGGTACAGCGTGTTTACCACCAAGGCTCCCCACCATCACCCAGGGACATATTTACAGACATCGGGGGTTGCCCCATGGAAAACAAGTACATTAGCCTCTCCCTCCATATTCTGTACACATACCACTGCTGGAGACCTGACAGGCTGTGGAGAGCCCTCTGGTCCCCATACAAAGCACCATGACATCAGTGTGCTAGGCGCAAGCAAGCCTCTCCGGTATTTGGGCCCGGCTGCCTCCAGGCGCCCAAGTAAAGCTAGGCCCGGTGGGGGATGTTACAAGTGGCCTCACGAACAGGTATATTTGACTTCTGTGCCTTATATGGCATATAGACTGCCTTTATTGAAAGACTGTGCTGCCTAACGTGCTGCCTCGGGGGCAGGCTCATGTGATTTGTGTTTTACAACATAGACTATGTTATTGCAGGGGTTATCCCTGTAAAGAACTTTGTAGCTCTACTACATCTGGCACTGTAGCTGCCTAAAGCGTTTACCTTGGAAGTCTTGGCGCACGCAAGGAGCTCCAGCACCCAAAAATCCTCACTGGTGGGAAATCAGGTGACTCACCAAACTCTGACCATGTGCAAATGGCACGAACCCCCGCCTACTAACATCTGGCGGGAAGTACCAAAGCTTCAAACCCCGGTTGGGAGGACTTTTTATTCTACCTGATATAAAAGGAGAGCTCCAGCGTGCCACGTGCAGTGACCAGAAGTGTGCCTCATGGAGACACCTCGATTTCTCCCGTGGAAGACACGCCTGAAATTTGTGAGGACTTCAAGATGATTATGTGTGTGCATGCCCAACCCTCCGAGGCCTCAGAATCTCAAGTTTCAGCGAGGACTCAGCAGGGTCTCCATCTTGAGACGTATCTTACAATCTGTTACGGAGAGGCTCAATACCTGGCTGGTTCCTGCTCTCTTTCCTCTCCCGGCAAACCGCACTGGTGCCGAAAATTCCGGGCTGGAGTGCCCCCATTGTGGGCGGTTGGTGGCTGTTCCCCGTTCCAAACCGGAAGCCCTCCTGAAGTGCCTGAGCCTACGGTCAACTGCAGCAGTCTGGATGCTGAACCACCAATGGAAGTTTATGTTCCCGTACCTGAAAGGCCAGCAGTCCCAACCAGCGCCCCCGCAGCCGCTGGTCTTTGTGAGAATCTTCGCAGAAACCTGCAAGATGCGATGGCCCAGCCCAGCTTGGCTAGATGGCAGGCCCCAATGCTTCGTGGTTGGGTCAGTCCACCCAAGGTGCCTGGGTTGCAGTGGGACCGGACAACCAGGGCAGTTATGAGCCTAAATATTCAGAAGGGATACGAGTTCTCACTGAGGACTATACCGGGAGGGAGGCTCTTGTTCCCCGTTGCTCTGTCAAGCGATCCGACTTGCCTGAAAGACTCCTCAACCTTAAGACAGGCGAGTAGGTCGAATTCAGGAGGGGACAAGGGGCCCTGGCTGCCAGGGTCACCCAGATTCCAGACCCCAAGAGCACTCTATCACAGCATCCTCTGGAGGACTTCTGCTCAGATCTCCGTTTCTTCCCGGGCTGCGATCTTCAGGAGATGACCCATGTGAGTGCCCATCCACTGTGATTGTCAGGTTGGTCTCATTGCCATCCATGGACCAGGCACTGGTCCGGGGAGTACACCGACCGCGCTCCAGCACACAAGTGTGTGAATGGATCCAAGCGGTCCTCTATGCAGGAGATGGTTCTGGCGGATGAGCTCCATCCGTGGACTCCAGATGAAAGACCTCATCCGGCAGCTGCTACCAGTGGGGTTATGAACCAACCCTGGAGACTTGAGAAGAGGAGGGAGAAGGGCCCTGCCGCAGGCCCCCATTATTTGTTTATAGACCCATCTATGGTCTCAGGCCTTGACGAGCAATCAGCTGGGAGGGTCATTATCCCTGACAACCAGCGCCCCTATCCCTGATTTCAGGATACCCAGAAGGACGCTGAGGAACCTGCAGTTCCTGGAAACTGCCACTGGTTCCCCGTGGCTGCTGTCTCACCACGGGATCCAAAACTGGATCAGGATTGGATTGTCTTAGGACTCTGAGTGAGTAACCCTGATGGGCTGAATCTTCTAAATATGACTATTTTGTGGATTTTTCTGCTCCAGTTGGGCTGCGCCCACATACCCTACAAAGAGCCAGAGACTATCGTGCGACCTCCCATGCTATTTAAAGTTCAGAAATGTCCTGAACTTTCCCCAGTTGTGCTATGCTAGCACTACCTCTGCTGACGCATTACCCATGAAAGACCCTGTCATACTGAGGAGGAGACCCTTTGTTACCACAATTCCCGTATTTAGTAAGTGTTTGCTGTTAGTTTTGGTGACTTGCACTGAAAAAAAACATGAAAACTCTTGCACGTATTTATAAAGTGTCTGCATCAGTTTTGTGTTCGGAATGCACTGGATTCGACAAGAGGGAAAAAATATGCACCCTAAGGGTTGGTACTGCTTAGTCTGGAGTTTTGTGCCACACATTCTGTCTTGCGACAACAAAGTGATAAAAAAAAATGTTGTACACTTCTGAGCAGTGGCAGGGTGCACTGGATCATGAAACCATGCGCCAGTTTTGATTAATCCCTTACCTACCTGTGACATAGTATTACGTCACATGCCGGCCTGCAGGTTTATGGAGAGGGCTCACAGGCAGAGCATTCCATACAAGGTGGTGTTTGTTGCATATTTAAGCAAACACTGATCACGGGTGTGTTTACCTTGTAAATGCTCCGGCCAAGCTGGTCGGAGGCATTTAAATCTAGAGGCATCTTGGATATGATATCCCCCATCGTAGGTCATCGGGGCGGCGATTGGTTGTTTTGCACATTTATTATGTTAATAAAAAGTGACCATTTTCACGGCATTGGAATTTTTTCCTGGTTACCCAGTTCCTGACATGGGAATATTAAATACGGTCACTATGAAGTGAATTTGTTATGAGAAACAAGCCGTCATACAGCTCTTTACATGGAAAATATAAAAAGTTAAAGCATTTGAAGGTGGTGGGGAAAAAATAAAATGCAAAAATTAAAAAAGGACCTTGGCGGGAAAGGGTTAATCTACCGCACCCTGCGCACTCCACGTTTGATAATTGTCGGCCCAATGTCTGTCTTGGAGATACGCTGATTAGCAAATTTATTAACCCTGTTTAGGTGTTTTTGGAAAGTCTATTGTGCTATTGGCCAGAGTAATACTTAACATTTTGGACATGTATAAATAAAACCAAAATTACAGCATAAAGAATTATACTAAAACCAAACAAACCATTAAATCTTCTGAAAGCAGACACTTGCCCCATTTTCAAAAATGCATTAAGACATACCGTTATATACCGAGTTAAGCCGACCCGAGTATAAGCCGAGACCCCTAATTTACCACCAAAAACTGAGGAAAACCATTGACTGAGTATAAGCCGAGGGTGGGAAATGCATGGTCACATACCCCCCCAGTATATAGCCAAGCATCCCCTAAATATACAGCAATGCCCCGAAGTACTATAGCACTGCCCCCAGAAGTATCTAGCAATGCCCCCATTAGTATACAGCACTGCCCCCAGTAGTATACAGCCTTGGCCCCCAGTAGTATACAGCCACAGCCCAGAATAAAAAAATAAACGTATTACTCACCCTCCGGTGGCCCAGATGCGCAGCGCTGCTCCCCCATGTCATCGCGGCTCCTCTTTGGTTTCCCGGTTGCTCTTCTTGCTTCAGCGTGCTGGGGCGCCATCGTCATACCTGGCACCCGCCCGCAGGAAGAAAAGAACAGGGCGGCGCCCAGCACGCGAAGCAAAGAAGAGCTGGGAAGCAGAAGGAGCCACAATGACACCGGGGGAGCAGCGGCCGCATCGGGGCCACACAGAGGCGAGTATATAAGTTTATTTATTTTTTTTAGTCCATTTTTAATGAATTTTTGGTTTAGTATTACTCGGAGGGACGTTTTTTCAGCACAATTTTTGTGCTGAAAAACTCGGCTTATACACGAGTGTTATACGGTAAGCTTTTAAGCCATTTTGATTTAAATTGAGAAAAAATATAGTAAAAAAAGTATAAAAATTGATTTTGATGGCAAAAAAATATGCCCCCCAAACAGAAAATGTAATTTAATAGAGAACATATGTAGTGTTATAGATACTTCATATCATTTCATTGTCTTGATTAGCAATTGACAGCCTGTTCTACCCATGCAACTTTGTGACAAACACAAAACTATTTTTAAAAAAAAGATTGAAACATACTTTTTACATAAAACTCCAATCAAATGAAGATATACACACTATGGGGTTGTAAAAATAGTGAGCAGATTTATATATATCACTACACAAATAAAGATAAGGGGACCTGTCATATTGTCGGATTGAACACTAACAGACAATAGAGCCAAATTGCTAGCCCTTAGAACCTGCCATGGCAGATTGGCCAGGAAAAACCATGTAAAGAGCTGTATGACGGCTTGTTTTCTGCATAACAAATTGCACTTCATAGTGACCGTATTTAATATTCCAAGTCATGAACTGGGAACCAGGAAAAAAATTCCAAATGCCGTGAAAATGGTCACTTTGTATTAACATAATTAAATGTGCAAACAACCAATCGCCGCCCCCGATGACCTCATAGGAGGGGGTGATCGTATCCAAGATGCCTCTAGGATTTAAATGCCTCCGACAGCTTTGCCGGAGGCATTTACAGGGTAAACACCCGTGATCAGTGTTTGCTTAAATATGCAACAAACACCCACCTTGTATGGAGAGGCTCTGCCTGTGAGCCCTCTCCATAAACCTGCAGCCGGCATGTGACGTAATACTATGTCACAAGTAGGTAAGGGATTAATCAAAACTGGCGCATGGTCTTCATGATTCCGGTGCACCCTGCACTGCTCTAGAAGTGTACAACATTTTTTTTTATGCACTTTGTTGTCGCAAAGACAGAATTGTGTGGCACAAACTCAGACTAAGCAGTAACACAACCCTTAGGTGCATATTTTTTCCCTCTTGTCGAATACAGTGCATCCGCAACACAAAACTGATGCAGACACTTTATAAATACATGTGCAAGAAGTTTTCATGTTTTTTTCAGTGCAAAGTCAGACCGAAAACTACAGCAAACACTTACTAAATACGGGAATTGTGGTAAACAAAGGGTCTCCTCCTCAGATGAGGGACAGGGTCTTTTCATGGGGTAACTGCGTCAGCAGAGGTAGGTGCTAGCATAGCACAACTGGGGGAAAGTTCAGGACAGTTTCTGACTTTAAATAAGCAATGGGAGAGTCGCACGATAGTCTCTGGCTCTTTGTAGGGGTATGTGGGCGCAGCCCAACTGGGAGCAGAAAAATCACAAAATAGTCATATTTAGAAAGTGTCAGCCCATCAGGGGTTACTCACTATCAGAGTCCTGAAGACAATCCAGATCCTGATCCAGTTTTGGATCCCGTGGTGAGACAGCAGCCAGCTGGGGAAACCCAGTGGCATTTCCAGGAACTGCAGGTTCCTCAGCGTCCTTCTGGGTATCCTGACAATCAGGGATAGGGGCGCTGTTGTCAGGGATAATGACCTCTCCAGCTGATTGCTCGGCAAGGCCTGAGACCATAGATGGGTCTATAAACAAATAAATGGGGGCCTGCGGCAGGGCCCCTTCTCCCTCCTCTTCCTCCAAGTCTTCCAGGGTTGGTTCATCACCCCACTGGTAGGCAGCTGCCGGATGAGGGTCTTTCATTGGAGTCCACGGATGGAGCTCATCCGCCAGACCATCTCCTGCAATAGAGGACCCCTTGGATCCATTCACACTTGTGGCTGGAGAGACGGTCGGGGTACTCCCCTGGACCAGGCCTGGTCCATGGATGGCAATGAGACCAACACTGACAATCACAGTGGATGGGGCACTCACATGGGTCATCTCCTGAAGAGTCGCAGCCCGGGAAGAAACAGGAGACTCTGAGCAGAAGTCCTCCAGAGGATGGCTGTGATAGAGGTGCTCTTTGGGGTCTGGAATCTGGGTGACCCTGGCAGTCCAGGGCCCCTGTGACCCCTCCTGAATTCGACCTACTCTCCGGGCTTAAGGTTGAGGAGTCGTTCAGGCAAGTCGGATCGCTTGACAGAGCAACGGGGAACAAAGACCTCCCTCCCGGTATAGTCCTCAGTGATGAACTCGTATCCCTTCTTGATATTTAAGGCTCATAACTGCCTGGTTGTCCGGTCCCACTGCACCCAGGCACCTTGGGTGGACCGACCAACCACGAAGCGTTGGGCCTGCCATTCTAGCCAATGCTGGGCTGCCATCGCATCTTGCAGGTTCTGGCGAAGATTCTCACCAAGACCACGCGGCTGCGGGGGCGCTGGGTGGGACTGCTGGCCTTTCGGGTACGGGAACAGAAACTTCCATTGGTGGTTCAGCATCCAGGACTTGCTGCAAGTTGACCGTAGGCTCAGGCACTTCAGGGAGGGCTTCCGGTTCTGGAACGGGGGGAACAGCCACCGCCACAATGGGGGCACTCCAGCCCGGAATTTCGGCACCAGTGCGGTTGCCGGGAGAGGAAGCAGGAACCAGCCAGGTATTGAGCCTAGCTCCGTAACAGATTGTAGATACGTGCTCAAGATGGAGACCCTGCTGAGTCCTCGCTGGAAACTTTGAGATTCTGAGGGCCGTCGGATGGGTTGGGCAGCCAGCACAATAATCATCTTGAAGTCCTCCAGAAATTCAGGCGTGTCTTCCACGGGGAGCAATCGAGGTGTCTCCATGAGGCACACTTCCTGGTCACTGCACGTGGCACGCTGGAGCTCTCCTTTTATATCAAGGTAGAATAAAAAGTCCTCCCACCAGGGTTTGAAGCTTTGGTACTTCCCGCCAGAGTTAGTAGGCGGGGGTTCGTGCCATTTGCACATGGTCAGAGTTTGGTGAGTCACCTGGATTTCCCACCAGTGAGGATTTTGGTGGGCTGGAGCTCCTTGCTGCGCCACAGAGACTTCCAGAGGTAAACGCTTTAGGTGCTACAGTGCCAGATGTAGTAGAGCTTACAAAGTTCTTTAGCAGGGATTAACCTCCTGCAATAACATAGTCTATGTTGTAAAACACAAATCACATGAGCCTGCCCCCGGATGGCAGCACAGTTAGGCAGCACAGTCTTTCAATAAAAGGGCAGTCTATAGTGCCAGTATAAGGCACAGAAGTAAATATCCTGTTCGTGAGGCCACTTGTAACATCCCCCACCGGGGCCTAGCCTTTACTTGGGCGCCTGGAGGCAGCCGGGGGCCCAGAATACCGGAGAGGCTTGCTTGCGGCCTAGGCACACTGATGTCATGGTGCTTTGTATGGGGACCAGAGGGCTCTCCTACAGCCTGTCAGGTCTCCAGCAGGTGGTATGTGTAAGGAATATGGAGGGAGAGGCTAATGTACTGGTTTTCCATGGGGCAACCCCCGAGTGTCTGTAAGATATGTCCCTGGGTGATGGATGGGGAGCCTGTGGTGGTAACAGCTGT
Source organism: Engystomops pustulosus (assembly GCA_019512145.1). Lineage (NCBI taxonomy): Eukaryota > Metazoa > Chordata > Amphibia > Anura > Leptodactylidae > Engystomops > Engystomops pustulosus. Next base: position 87,957,787 of record CM033646.1, on the reverse strand, counting down.
ACCCAGGGAACAGATGGAGGCAAACATTGTGCAAAATAATTTACGGTTCTTTATTGAACAACAGCAGGCAACTGGCCTAAACAGTCTCACAGCAGATGTGACTTACTCAGTGTCGGACTGGTGTACCTTGGGCCCACCAGAGAAAATTTTCTGGAAAACGCAAATAGGGCCCTTAGTAAATGACCCCCATTATCTTCCTGGCCAATCATAGCCATGGCAGGTTTCTAAGGGCTATCAATTTGCTCTATTGTCTGTTTAGTGTCAATCCGACAATATGACAGGGTCCGCTTATCTTTATTTGTGTATTGTGATATATATAAATCTGCTCACTAATTTTTACATCCCCATTAGTGTGTATATCTTCAATTTGATGTGAGTTTTATGTAAAAATGTATGTTTTCATGCATTTTTTTAAAAATAGTTTGTGTTTGTCACAAAGTTGCATGAGGGTAGAACAGGCTGTCAATTGCTAATCAAGACAAATGAAATGAATATGAAGTATCTATAACACTACATATGTTCATCTATTAAATTACATTTTCTGTTTGGGGCATATTTTTTTGCCATCAAATGTTCATAAAGAACCGTAAATTATTTTGCACAATGTTTGCCTCCATTTTCCTGGAGTACAGCTGTTTACCACCACAGGCTCCCCACCTCACCCAGGGACATATTTACAGACATCGGGGGTTGCCCCATGGAAAACAAGTACATTAGCCTCTCCCTCCATATTCTGTACACATACCACTGCTGGAGACTGACAGGCTGTCGGAGAGCCCTCTGGTCCCCATACCAAAGCACCATGACATCAGTGTGCTAGGCGCAAGCAAGCCTCTCCGGTATTTGGGCCCGGCTGCCTCCAGGCGCCCAAGTAAAGCTAGGCCCCGGTGGGGGATGTTACAAGTGGCCTCACGAACAGGATATATTTACTTCTGTGCCTTATATGGCACTATAGACTGCCTTTATTGAAAGACTGTGCTGCCTAACGTGCTGCCTCGGGGGCAGGCTCATGTGATTTGGTTTTACAACATAGACTATGTTATTGCAGGAGGTTATCCCTGTAAGAACTTTGAGCTTACTACATCTGGCACTGTAGCACCTAAAGCGTTTACCTTGGAAGTCTTGGCGCACGCAAGGAGCTCCAGCCCACAAAATCCTCACTGGTGGGAAATCCAGGTGACTCACCAAACTCGACCATGTGCAAATGGCACGAACCCCCGCCTACTAACATCTGGCGGGAAGTACCAAAGCTTCAAACCCCGGTGGGAGGACTTTTTATTCTACCTGATATAAAAGGAGAGCTCCAGCGTGCCACGTGCAGTGACCAGTAAGTGTGCCTCATGGAGACACCCGATTTCTCCCGTGGAAGACACGCCTGAATTTTGTGAGGACTTCAAGATGATTAGTGTGTGCATGCCCAACCCTCACGGCTCAAATCTCAAGTTCAGCGAGGACTCAGCAGGTCTCCATCTTGAGACACGTATCTTACAATCTGTTACGGAGCGAGGCTCAATACCTGGCTGTTCTGTTCCTTTCCTCTCCCGGCAACCGCACTGGTGCCGAAAATTCCGGGCTGGAGTGCCCCATTGTGGCGGTGGTGGCTGTTCCCCGTTCAGAACGGAAGCCCTCCTGAAGTGCTGAGCCTACGGTCAACCTTGGCAGAGTCCTGGATGCTGAACCACCAATGGAAGTTTGTTCCGTACCTGAAAGGCCAGCAGTCCCAACCAGCGCCCCCGCAGCCGCTGGTCTTGTGTGAGAATCTTCGCAGAAACCTGCAAGATGCGATGGCCCAGCCCAGCTTGCTAGATGGCAGGCCCCAATGCTTCGTGGTGGGTCAGTCCACCCAAGGTGCCTGGGTGCAGTGGGACCGGACAACCAGGCAGTTATGAGCCTAAATATTCAGAAGGGATACGAGTTTCACTGAGGACTATACCGGGAGGGAGGCTTTGTTCCCCGTGCTCTGTCAAGCGGATCCGACTTGCCTGAAAGACTCCTCAACCTTAAGCAGGGAGTAGGTCGAATTCAGGAGGGGTAAAGGGGCCCTGGACTGCCAGGGTCACCCAGATTCCAGACCCCAAGAGCACTCTATCACAGCCATCCTCTGGAGGACTTCTGCTCAGAGTCTCGTTTCTTCCCGGGCTGCGAATCTTCAGGAGATGACCCATGTGAGTGCCCTCCACTGTGATTGTCAAGGTGTGGTCTCATTGCATCCATGACCAGGCATGGTCCGGGGAGTACACCGACCGCGCTCCAGCAACAAGGTGTGAATGGATCCAAGCGGTCCTCTATGCAGGAGATGGTTCTGGCGGATGAGCTCCCATCCGTGGACTCCAAGATGAAAGACCCTCATCCGGCAGCTGCCTACCAGTGGGGTATGATGAACCAACCCTGGAAGACTTGGAGGAAAGGAGGGAGAAGGGCCCTGCCCAGGGCCCCCATTATTTGTTTATAGACCCATCTATGGTCTCAGGCCTTGCCGAGCAATCAGCTGGGAGGGTCATTATCCCTGACAACAGCGCCCCTATCCCTGATTTCAGGATACCCAGAAGGACGCTGAGGAACCTGCAGTCCTGGAAACTGCCACTGGGTTTCCCCAGGGCTGCTGTCTCACCACGGGATCCAAAACTGGATCAGGATTGGATTGTCTTAAGGACTCTGAAGTGAGTAACCCTGATGGGCTGAATTTCTAAATATGACTATTTTGTGATTTTCTGCTCCAGTTGGGCTGCGCCCACATACCCTACAAAGAGCCAGAGACTATCGTGCGACCTCCCATTGCTATTTAAAGTTCAGAAAACTGTCCTGAACTTCCCCAGTTGTGCTATGCTAGCACTACCTCTGCTGACGCATTACCCCATGGAAAGACCCTTCTACTGAGGAGGGAGACCCTTTGTTACCACAATTCCCGTATTTAGTAAGTGTTTGCTTGTAGTTTTGGTCTGGACTTGCACTGAAAAAAAACATGAAAACTCTTGCACGTATTTATCAAGTGTCTGCATCAGTTTTGTGTTCGGAATGCACTGGATTCGACAAGAGGGAAAAAATATGCACCCTAAGGGTGTGGTTACTGCTTAGTCTGGAGTTTGTGCCACACATTCTGTCTTTGCGACAACAAAGTGATAAAAAAAAAATGTTGTACACTCTGAGCAGTGCAGGGTGCACTGGATCAGAAGACCATGGCCAGTTTTGATTAATCCCTTACCTACCTGTGACATAGTATTACGTCACATGCCGGCTGCAGGTTTATGGAGAGGGCTCACAGGAGAGCTTCCATACAAGGGGGTGTTTGTTGCATATTTAAGCAAACACTGATCACGGGTGTGTTTACCTTGTAAATGCTCCGGCCAAGCGGTCGGAGGGCATTAAATCTAGAGGCATCTTGGAATGAGTTATCACCCCATCTAGGTCACGGGGGCGGCGATTGGTTGTTTTGCACATTTATTATGTTAATAAAAAGTGACCATTTTCACGGCATTTGGAATTTTTTCCTGGTTACCAGTTCCTGACATGGGAATATTAAATACGGTCACTATGAAGTGAATTTGTTATGCAGAAAACAAGCCGTCATACAGCTCTTTACATGGAAAAATAAAAAGTTTAAAGCATTTGAAGGTGGTGGGGAAAAAATGAAAATGCAAAAATTAAAAAAGGACCTTGGCGGGGAAAGGGTTAATCTACCGCACCCTGCGCACTCCACCGTTTGATAATTGTGGCCCAATGTCTGTCTTGGAGATACGCTGATTAGCAAATTTATTAACCCTGTTTAGGTGGTTTTTGGAAAGTCTATTGTGCTATTGGCCAGAGTAATACTTACATATTTGGACATGTATAAATAAAACCAAAATTACACGCATAAAGAATTATACTAAAACCAAACAAACCATTAAATCTTCTGAAAGCAGACACTTGCCCCATTTTCAAAAATGCATTAAGACATACCGTTATATACCGAGTTTAAGCCGACCCGAGTATAAGCCGAGACCCCTAATTTACCACCAAAAACTGAGGAAAACCATTGACTGAGTATAAGCGAGGGTGGGAAATGCATGGTCACATACCCCCCCAGTATATAGCCAAGCACCCACTATAATATACAGCAATGCCCCGAAGTATATAGCACTGCCCCCAGAAGTATCTAGCAATGCCCCCATTAGTATACAGCACTGCCCCCAGTAGTATACAAGCCTTGCCCCCAGTAGTATACAGCCACAGCCCAGAATAAAAAATAAACGTATTACTCACCCTCCGGTGGCCCGATGCGCAGCGCCTGCTCCCCCATGTCATCGCGGCTCCTCTTTGGTTTCCCGGTGTCTTCTTGCTTCAGCGTGCTGCGCGCACGTCATACCTGGCACCGCCCGCAGGAGAAAGAACAGGCGGCGCCCAGCACGCGAAGCAAAGAAGAGCATGGGAAGCAGAAGGAGCCACAATGACACGGGGGAGCAGCGGCCGACATCGGGGCCACAGAGGCGAGTATATAAGTTTATTTATTTTTTTTAGTCCATTTTTAATTAATTTTTGGTTTAGTATTGACTCGGAGGGACGTTTTTTCAGCACATTTTTGTGCTGAAAAACTCGGCTTATACACAGGGTTATACGGTAAGCTTTTCAAGCCATTTTGATTTAAATGGAAAAAATATAGTAAAAAAAGTATAAAAAACTTGATCTATTAAATTACATTTTCTGTTTGGGGCATATTTTTTTGCCATCAAAGTCAATTTTTATAACTTTTTTTATCAATTTTTTTCAATTTAAATCAAAATGGCTTGAATAAGCTTACCGTATATACACACGTGTATAAGCCGAGTTTTTCAGCACAAAAAATGTGCTGAAAAACGTCCCCTCGGGGGGGTATGTGACCAATGCATTTCCCACCCTCGGCTTATACTCAAGTCAATAGGTTTTCCCAGTTTTTGGTGGTAAAATTAGGGGTCTCGGCTTATACTCGGGTCGGCTTAAACTCGAGTATATACGGTATGTCTTAATGCAATTTTGAAAATGGGGCAAGTGTCTGCTTTCAGAAGATTTATGGTTTGTTTGGTTTTAGTATAATTCTTTATGCTGTAATTTTGGTTTTATTTATACATGTCAAAATTGTAAGTATTACTCTGGCCAATAGCACAATAGACTTTCCAAAAACACCTAACAGGGTTAATAAATTTGCTAATCAGCGTATCTCCAAAGACAGACATTGGCCGACAATTATCAAAACTGTGGAGTGCGCAGGGTGCGGTAGATTAACCCTTTCCCGCCAAGGCCTTTTTTAATTTTTGCATTTTAATTTTTCCCCACCACCTTCAAAATGCTTTAACTTTTTTATTTTTCCATGTAAAGAGCTGTATGACGGCTTGTTTTCTGCATAACAAATTGCTATACACAGGAGCTCTGCAATACTCTCATTCTCCATGAAATAACAATTCTAAGAGACTTTTTTTTCCCAAATCCTGGATTGAGCATCTGTTATTTCTCTGTATATGTATGCATAATGTGACAACTGGGTGTTTCCATTACTTGTGTTAAAGACCTATGCTCAATATACACTACAACAGTCAGTCATCGCTTGGGACACATCCTATTTGACTTCACTTAATGAGAGTTTATGTAGTGCTACATAACTATTGAGTGACAGCTGCAGCTCTCAAGCTTGAATAAAGCTCCAATGCTGTATACTGCTGTTGTATCTCCATGTATGAGTGTATACTGCTGCTGTAGCTCCATGTATGACTGTGTACTGCTGCTGTATCTCCATGTATGACTGTGTACTGCGGCTGTAGCTCCATGTATGACTGTGTACTGCGGCTGTAGCTCCATGTATGCCTGTGTTCTGCGGCTGTAGCTCCATGTATGGCTGTGTACTGCGGCTGTAGCTCCATGTATGGCTGTGTACTGCGGCTGCAGCTCCCTGTATGGCTGTATACTGCGGCTGCAGCTCCATGTATGGCTGTGTACTGCGGCTGTAGCTCCATGTATGGCTGTGTACTGCGGCTGTATCTCCGTGCAGAATACTCCAAGTTAAAATAGGGGGGGAGGGGAGGTGGGGAGGGGAAAAGGGAGCAGATGGCGGTTCTGTACGCGGTCTCTGTGAGGGGAAGACGCCTTCAAAGTGTATGGTTAGGCTGACACGGCCTAGACCGAGGACCACCACAAATGCAGATGAAAGAAAAAGACGAAGTATTGGTCTGCTAAGCAGGAATGGGAAAGCATGGGAGGCAGTGGGTGGCAGATGAGGAGCAATTCCTGGTGATGGCATTTATCTCACTGAGGTGGGAGATCCTGCTTGGTGGGAGCACAGAGTGGAGAAAAACTGGGTTCCAGGCAGGAGGTTGCTGACTGACACAGGAGAGGAAAGGGAAGAAAATGGGTGAGGAGATAATCCGGCGGAGGTATATATATATATATAATATTATAATATATATATATATATATATATATAGTATATATATATACGTGGCCCCTCGTTTTGTGCAGTGGAGCCGTGGGAAGATTGAACAGTAGAGGCAGGGTTTGTGGGGGAGGAAGAGGAAATTGCAGCGGGTGGATTTTTCAGGAAACAAAGCATTGTATATATGTCAAATATCTTTAAACTAAGGGAGAAAGAAACTGGTGGTCACTGCTGGTGTGGTATCGGTGTGGAGTGTAGGTGTGGAATCCCCCTTGGCTGTAAGCCCTAACTTGACGAAGAAGCTAGGGGACTGCAGTTGTTTAGTAGCACATCAGTCGCTATGGGCTATTGAGAAGAAAATTTGGGTCTCTCTTGCAGAAGGTTAAAAAAACTATTTTTTTATTTATTTCCCTTCTTAATATCACATACAAATTGTTTTATAAAAAAAAAGTGATCAAAAAAATGTCGTATAGTCTCAGAAAATGGTAAGCAAAAGAAAAATGTTCAGCTCATCTGCAAAAAAAATCAAGTCTAACACAGACTCCGTACAACCATAGTATGAAAGTTATTAGGGGCATTAAGAAGGATGCCAAAAAACACTTTTTTTCGTAAATTGGGGTTTTCATTTTTAAAAATGTATAAACCTCAATAAAAACGTTTGTATTTAAAAAAAATTTAGCATCCCATGTGATTGTACTGAACCAAGAAGGAGTGAAGTGTTATTTTGAGTAACCATTGAAAGGCCTAAAAATTTAGCCAAACCAAGAAAAATGGCCCAATTGCATATACAAAATTCAAATTTGGGGGCCCAGTATATTAAATAATAATGGAGGGGGAAGTAATTAAAATAATTTGAGAGGAGCCAGTATAATAAGAGTCCATTGTCCACAGATCCAGACTGGCAAATTCTTCTTGCTGCACGTCTGTATTTTCTTCACCGATTGTCTCTGCAGAACGTGTAGCATGTTAGGACTTACCAAGGTAGAGTTTTCCTAGCTTGGACAACACAGACGTCTGGCAGCTTTCTTGGCTGCTCTATTCTGCTAGGTCATTTCCCTTGTGTGGTATGTTCTCCTTGGTGTGTGACTTATCTTATCAATAGTTTCTTATGTCAGTTAAAGTAACTTAAATCAGGTCTGCATTTCAAAAAGGGCCTGCTGGCTGTGTGACAGGAAACGCTCTGGGCTTTCACATAGGCCTGGAAACATGGAGCTGGTCCCAACATTAAACTGAATTCTTGGGACAGGCATCTGGTCTTACCTAAGGGCTAAGGGACAGCTTCCCAATACTTCAGTGTCTGTCCACTTTTGTGCTTATATGTAAATGGGAAGTGTTTCTGTTTTCTTATTACTTGGTTCCTTTGATGTGTGTTGCACTGACAAGATATAAAAATCTTACAAACTTTACTTTCATAATAATACCTGGAAAACATCCACAAAAGAGTAACCAGGGTCAAAAACTGGCCGCTATAAAACATCTATACTTCGGCCTTACCTTCCGACGCGAAATAAGACACGGACCAACATGTTGGGAGAAAAAAGGGGGTGGTCGGGCACAGCCTTTAAATCTTTTAAACCAATGTAAAAAACTATGGGGCCTCTTCAGACCCTTCCTTAATTTCACCCAGCATGCCAGACAACGATCCATGGGGGATAATGGCCCCTAGGTTGAAGGTCCGTGCAAGTAATCTTAGCTAAAACTCACGAGAGGGTAAAGATTCTGGTCACTTGGAGGAACCCAGTGTACCCCACACTGTGGCTCGACCACACACAAAAAAGGAAAACAAGGGGGGGGGGGGGGCCCTCTCGATGGCGGTCTGAAGCCCCAATAAAGAAAAACTTCAAGGCCAATCTCATTAAAGAATGAACACCATCCTCCCACATGAAAGTCCTGTGTGTTGGCCTCCCAGCTGCCTGTTGGCGATACACAACCCAACATCTTGATCGCTCAAATCTTGTGACTCGGGCATGTTGAGCATCCATACGTGCCCATTCAATGGAACAGGGTTCCGCATGGCATTCATATAACCAATTGGGCATGATTCAAACCATACCCAACCTCTAAGGGTCTGAAAAAGAAAGCAGAAAAATGCTTAAAACTGGACTTCATGTGGATATTCATTCGGGCAAACGAGTCGAGCACATGTCATTCTCCAGTGTTGTATTACGGAGGACGTTAGACCAGGAGACCAAATTGCAATCCGCCCCACCACCTCCGGGGAAGAAAACTTGCAGACATTTTAGGCCTTACGTCCATTCATGGAAAAAAGGTCAGCCATTGTACAAGCCCAATTTCAAAAAAACCCCCGGGTCCAAACTGAACGGAGAGCAGCCCAGTAATGTACGAAATGGGCAACCAAAGCCAAACGTAGGACGAGGCGCAACCTGAAAAACAACAAATTATTCCAGCAGTAATTAGGACGAACATAATTTTAAAACAATTTGAATTTCAACTGCAATACGGGCTGATGTCAAGCATGCAGAAAGTCCACAGCGTCGGCAGTCATTGCAGCGGGGCCTATACGGAAAAGAATGGTGCGAAAATCAGAAGGGGGGGGACCCCCCGCAGAAGCCAAGTATTTGTTAATAATGAAGCAAACTGAAAAACTTTGTGAAAAGGTGCCCCATATGGAATGGCACACAAAGGAGGGGCTTACGGACTGAGGAGATGATAATCTCTTAGCAAAAACAAACTTGGGGCAGAAAGGCTTCCAGGTCTTACCACCATTAAACCGGGGACCCCTGAACTGTAAAAAACATCAGTACTGGACTTTTTTTAGTGGGGACTTATTCGCGTCACCCACAAATCGAGAAAAAACATCCTCACCTCCAAAAAGCCCCTCATTTTGTGGGCTCGTTCTGGATACCGAGACCAACTCACTTATAACGCAAAAGAAAGGTGCGGGCAAAAACTACATGAAGCAAACAACATCCAAAGGCGGAGGAGCAAAATCTACTGGTGAGCCAGGGGCATTAAAAACTCTGCAAGAAAGAAAAAAAATAAATAGGACCGCAGGGAGTACTAAACCTGTGTCTTCCCTATCCCCTTAACAAAAAAACAACCTGGAAATCCTTGTAACATCCTGTAGCTCATAATTAACCACAAATGCCCAAATGGCAAAATGCAAATTGCTAGCCGTTCCTAAACTTGCCGTTAAGTGACCAGGGGCCTGCTGCGCAAAAGAGCCAAGGTACCAGAAAGTGGTATCCACTCGCCCCATGCCTTCCATGGAACTAACTCCAGGTGCTTTGTTTGCAATTAAAGTAAAAAATTTTTTATTTTTTGTCAGCCCTCTAATGACCACTGACAACCTCTTGCCAAATATGGGGGCAAAACCGTAGGCCCAGATCCCGTCCATCATATAGATGCAAGTCAGAATTATTAATTCCGCTCCGGGTTTGGGATGTTTCCAGCCATAGCAAGGGGAAAATTCTGCATGCAAATGCCGTTGGCCCAAAACCGGACTGGTAGCGCTGTAACCATTCATTTTCTGACAAGGTGAAATCAATATCACCAGCGGGAAGCGGGACAGTTTTATCAGCCGGCAAAGGCTGAGGGTCCAATGCCCTGAGTCAATCACAAAATGCCCCGGATAGACATGAGGCTGGGCGGGCCCTCAGTTTTCTCGTCCGGACAAAGGAATGCCAAATAATAATCTGAAAAGGACACAAAAAACAGCTTTAACAGTCTCATAGCATTCCCTCGAATCCTTCTTTACCTACAAATCAAAAAAATCGGCCATGTAATGGATGGGACCCCAATTGGGAAACCCGACTCTAAGAGGATGACTTCAATCCAAAAAAACTGCTGAAACAATATCAAATGTCCAATAAGAAGAAAAGTCAAATTTTGCACCCAAACAAAATAAAAAAACACGATGGATACAACGGGAGGGAGGTTGAAAAAGCATTAAGCAGCATTTGCTTCCTGGCTCACGATGGTAGCTGGTCTAGCCACGACCGCATTTGTAATAGTATCGACGGTCCTTCCTTATGCTGCAGATTTGGGAGGGACATGGTCTATGCCTCTTAAAACCGGAGGATGAGGTAGCCCCTTACACTGAGAACTCGTGATGAACCGGGCAGGAAAAAAAAAAAAAAAACAAACAAACAAAAAAAAAATGTCAGTGGGCCTTCATTGAACAGCCAACAGGATCCCATCAATTGTATCAGTCGCCTCAGTCGCCAAAACCCAACCTCAGGTTTAAGCCGCTAATCAGCGCTAAACTCCTCATATTCCTCCACCCATGCCAAAGCCACCGTGTAACTTCTGAGCTTATAGAATTTGTGTCTACGGTAAACAAAAAGGATCTGTGCACAATATGGCTTCTGGTGCGCTATAATGCTGGCTAAGACCCGCCAAGGGCCTGCAGCCAAATTACAAATGCTTGGACAACTCCAGCTTCTTTCTCCTCCCTTTTTCTCAAAGAGGGTCTCCGTGTTCAACCATAAGTTGATCTGGAGGCAACAGCGCCAAATATCTACAAAATTCAAATTTTACAAATTTTCCTCAGGTCAGGCCGCCACGGGTGTGCACCAAAGGGGGACACACCATAGAAATAAGTATCCTGAACAGCATTCCCGCTGGGGACCCTGAAACCTGTGCAAGAGGCACCGATGTCGCCTGGGGGACAAACACTTAAGACCCGGCCTCCATTTTTGGCTAAACACCCTTAGGGGCGCAAAACCACATCATCACCATGTGCAGAGTTTATTTCCAAGCATCTTACAAGATAAACTCACCCACACCCCCCACCCACCCTCACTCAACTGCATTGCGTGGCTTGGGGAAGGGAGATCTGGTTGAGCAGGATCAGTCCTGTAACCGTCCCCCTAAGGACTGCATCTTACTGGAAATGGCTGTGGCCCCTCATCGTCGCAGTACCGCAAAAACGTCGGCAGATAAAATTTGCGGGGTCATCATGTCAAAGATTCAGACCTATCTGGAAAAGGAAGGGCTAAAAACATGTGAGGGGGGGCATGTGTTGTGCTTGGTGCGCTTAACAAATGCTGAGCAGCCACATTAAAACTGTGTGGGGGGATTGTTGGAGGAGAGTGGGTGGTGGGGCCTGAGCGCAAGCACTTGGGCCAGTGCCCAGGCCCAAGGGACCTGGCCAGAGGGGGGTTGCTGGGAGGGGGGACTAGCCTGGCTGCTATGAGCAGAGTTGTCCGTGGGAGGAGATGAGGGGAGTGATCATGGGCTCCTTCTTCCTTCCAAGCGGCACGGGGCAGGAGCTGTTCCCGTTTGCCCCCCGCGTGCTGTAGCAGGAAGTGTGGGGCAAGGAAGATGTAGCAGAGTGCAAGCCATAAAAATAAAAAGAATTTTCATAAAAAACATATAACAATACTTCACACTTTAAAACCCAAGAGTGGTCTTATTATTCCTAGCATTATACTGTAATACTACTGTACATTTTTACAACAGTATTTCATTACAAATGAGGCACCCTGGCAGATACCATGGAGATTTTTCAAAATCTGGACATGTGTCACTTTACAGTGGTCATGCCACTGATCCATCCGAAATTTCAGGCTTTTTCTCCGCAGAATGCTGCTTTTTCTATGCGGTTCTTGCCGCACAGCGGTTCTCATCATCCTCTTTCACACCTGCAATCCGGTTAGTATGCTACCACCACCGCTGGTGGCTTAATATTACACTTGTCAGTATCATGACCTTGATTATGTGTTGCTCCATTAGGGAGAGGGTGAATTGTTAAAATTCGAAAAAAGATGGTGACCCGACCAGCGAATCCTAACGACTCACATTAAAAAACAGGTTATTTCCTGACTGTAGAGAGGCCGGTATTGGGTGTTGTGAAGTTTTAGCATGCTTATCAGTGCTAATGGAGCGTGGTTTGGTGTCAAAAAACAATCTGTGTTTTAATGAGCCACACAGGAGCCGCCCCTCTTAGACATCGCTTCACATTCACTTGCAATTCAGTGCACGTTAGCACGGACAAAAGGTCAACTTCACCAAATAAGCGAAGCGGGAACACAGGCCTGGACAACAGGTAACGTCGTGCCTGCTCGAAAGGACTGAGCTGAGGCCAAGATCCCACTATAACATCGAAAGATGCACTCTTTTTACAATGACATCAGATGATCCACAGATATGACAGAATAGGTTGTTTCTGTTTTTTTCCTGTTAAACGTGGATACATGTTGAAACACCCCCCAAAAGAGTGCAGAGGGTCAATAATCCCATCAGTATTCTGAAGCCAAAAAACAACAGCGTAGTGGATCCAAAACCTAAGATGACCAGTAACATGGTACTATATTGCCATCCTCTGTGTTCTGTATCCACCTTGCGTTGGCTTATTCAATCCTGGAACGTTCCTATTCATCCTTCTGACAGAATTAATGAAGTGGGGAAAACTAAACAGAGTCACAACGTTATAGAGGCGGAGGGGGTGAAAACAGCATTATGAAAGATCACAGGGTGTTCCGGGCGAGACGGAATTAGTTGGGCAGCAGTATGAGGGAGGCCACAAGTGGCACAATGACAGAGCGTGGAGGGTGGCGCAGCAGAGCAGCCGCAGCAGCAGGAGGCAACAAAAGTGGCCCAATATAAGAGTGTGGAGGTGTGCGATAGGCAGAAGCAGCAGCAGGAGCCCACAGGTGGCAACAACATGAAAGACTAACAGTGGCCCAATGTAAGAGGTGTGGAGGTGGCCAGAACCAAAGCAGGCTGGAGCACAAAAGGGTGCAGCAAACAGGTTGGTCCTTGCAGCAACAGGAGAACCACAAGTGGCCCAATGAATAGAGTTTTGGACGGTGGCGGCAGCAATAGGCAGGCAGGATGGCCACCCAGCAGAGTAGGCACAATTTGGCACAATATGAAGAAGTTTGAAAATGAAAGTTTCAAAGTTTGAAATTTTCCATTCAAATTTGAATTTAATCATTTGCGAGAACCCGAGCACTTGCCAGAGCGATGGCTTACAAACCCCGCCCCTAAACGGTGACTCACCACACCCACCTTAAAAACCCGGATATATCTGATTAAAATGGGAGTGGTGCGGGCGGGCCTGACCGGCCTGGGGGCTACAACTGTATGGTATGTATAGGGAGCCTCAGGGTGAGCACCATAAGAGTCGGTCCTTCCTTCTATGATGGAGCCTAATGAGTCCGCTCACTTAGAAGAGCTGGAATTCCCATCGCTATCACCTATGCCAAGGAGCACGCGGATTTCTGTACCACCACCTCTTCACTGCCAAGCAGTGCTACTTGTCTCTCATAGAGTTCGTCCTCGCTGTATAGTGGTGCTGAGACCAGAGCCGCTAGTAGAATCCGGCTGAGGGAAATGAACAGGAAGAGGCTACGTGGAGGAACAGCTGAGGGCCGCTCACCTGCTCCGGGGCGCATTGCCAAACTAATGGTGTTTCTGACAAAACCAAACTGACTCTTTGGTGGGTTGTCAGTTATTGGGAGGAAGTGGATGACTGGTCAAGACAAGTCGAGAAACCTTGGGTTTTGTTTATAACCACACTGGCCGCTAGATGACACCAGCAGTTCTGGCTCAGAATCACCCATTTACTTTGCTGCGACCTTGTGTACTGTCCACCCTACCACCTCCGTCTGATTATTGGTTAATAACTTGTGGATTTTGACACAAGGATTTCTTGATATCTACTTTATCAACACAAGGCACTTGAAATGGTGTGGGTGGGGTATCAGACCCACAAGCACCAACTGACTCCTGGCTTGAGAAAAAAACATCTAAACCAACTATTGGGATTTGACGACCCAGATTTCTTGATATTATACTTTTTCAACAAAAAATGCACTTGAAAATTGGGGGGGATAGCAGACACCAAGAACTGCGATCCCTGGGACTTGACAAAAATTCACATTCCGAAATTTTAGGATTCTGACGGATTTCTGAATATTTATCTAAAAACATCCTTTGTGATTGAGACCTGAGAACTGTACACCCGATAACAGACCGGCCGGGATGACGTATGGACAGTCTTGTAGGCTGATCCAACTCGCGGACAGTACATCCACCATGTAATCAGGGGTGGTTCTTTCCCGAGTCGCGCGTCCCATGTCATGGTGCTGCGGCTGTAGCTAATAAATAGGGGGTGGGGGGTGACTTAGTTCCCTGACTCACCGTAAACTTCGGAATCGTGATGCGCCGATTTCTAATAATAACCTTTGTTAGACCTTCGGTTCGAGGGATCCTGTGTTATTCGGTATAGATTGTAGGTATATTCAATAACCTGAGTTGGAAAACAAATATTGCATGTGCTTTATTTTGCACTTTTGGGAGTTGTAAATCTTGTTATTGTTTTGCATAAGAAGATGGGACTACCCGGGCCCTAGAACCTGAACCCAAATGCGGGGTCCCTCGTACTGGACCGGGACATAATTGGCAGATTTACCTTAACGCGTGTTCCTCCCAAGATCAGCGGCGCGTTCTCTCGGGGTGGATTTCCGGGTCTTCTCTGGTCATTCATAGGCCGTTCCTCCAATGTCCACCAGGTTGTCGTCTGCTGCGTGAAGTCCGCGAGTGCCCACCGGAGTACACGGTGGCTTATACTTGTTGGGAAAGGGTTAGATTGCAGTCCAGCGACACTTTTTTTTTAAATGGCGGCGGTTCTACTCCGAATCGCTCGGGTTTTCGTTCGGCCCACGCCTCAGAATTTCCGCGCTGCAATGCATGCGCCACAATCCGAGCGCTGTGCGACAAAAACCGGGGCTATTCAGGGAAAATCGGCGGCAAATTCGGAAACTATTCGGTACACGTCGGAAAACGCAAATGATGGCCCTTCGTAATGACCCCATTATCTTACTGCCCAATATAGCCATGGCAGGTTTCTAAGGGCCTACAATTTGGCTCTATGTCTGTTAGGTTTCAATCCGACTATTATGAAGGGTCCACTTCATCTTTATTTGTGTATTGTGATATATATAAAATTCTGGCTCACTATTTTTACCAATCCCCATATATGTGTTCATTCTTCATTGATGTAGTTTTGATGTAAAAATGTAGGATGTTTAATCATTTTTTTTTTAAAATAGTTTTTTTGTCACAAAGTTGCATGGGGTGAAAATCAGCGTCAATTGCTAATCAAGACAATGAAATGAATATGGAAGTAATCTACTAACACACATATGTTTCTACATTAATTACTTTTCTGTTTTGGGGCATATTTTTTTGCCATCCCAAACTCAATTTTTTAACTTTTTATCATTTTTTTCAATTTAAATCAAAATGGCTTGAATACAGCTTACCCGTATATCACCTGTATAAGCGAGTTTTTCAGCACAAAAAAAGTTGTGCTGAAAACGGTCCCCGACCCGGTCAATACTCAAAAATTAATTAAAAAAAATGGACCAAAAAAAATAATAAACTTATATATCGCCCCTCCGGTGGGGCCCGATGCGGCAGCGTGCCCCGCCGTCCATTGTGATCCTCTTCGGCTCTCCAGCGGCTTCTTCTTGCTTCCAGCGTGCTGGCTCCGCCCATGTTTCTTCCTGGGGCGGTGCTAGATGGAGTCAACTAGGCCGCAGGGGAGAAAACTGATGCGCCCCAGCACGCGTGAAGCAAGAAGAGCAGCCGGGAAACGCAAAGAGGAGCCGGGATGACATTTCGGGGGGCGAGGCAGTGCTGCGCATCTGGGGCCACCGGGAGGGTGAGTATATACGTTTATTTTTTTATTCTGGGGCTGTGCTGTATATTACTGGGGGCATGGCGGTGTATACTATGGGGGCAGTGCTGATCTATACTGGGGGCAGTGCTATAAACTTCTGGGGGCGTGCTACTATACTTCTTGGGGACAGTGCTTATATTCTGAGTGGGCTGGCTGGCTTATAGTACTGGGGAAGTAGGGTTAGGCTATTTCCTCCCCGCTTGACCGGCCTGTTTGGTTCCCATGTATTTTGGGATTGTGGTTCTCTTTCTCTTGTGTCTTAACTGTATTATACGTTGTCTTAATGCTTTTTTCATTAAATCTTTGTGGTTTTAATCTGGTGTTTTTTTTTTGTGCATGTTTTTTGTGCTGTGGTCTTGTGTTTAATTTTTTTTTTTCTTTGAGCCATATGCTTAAGGATATTTCAGTTTTGTGGATTGGGGTTTCGGCTTATACTGTCGGCTTAAACTCGAGATATAGTTATGCTATCATTGAAATGGAAGTGTGCTCAATTGGTTGTTTGTAATCTTGGCTGATGGTTTTATTTATACATGTCAAAATTGTAAGTATTACTCTGGCCATTAGCACAATAGACTTTCCAAAAACCCCCTAACATGGTTAATAATTTGCTAATCAGCGTATCTCAAACAGGACATTGCCGAACAATTATCAAACTGCTGGAGTGCGCAGGGGTGGCGGTAGACTTAACCTTTCCCGCAGCAAGTGGTCCTTTTTTATTTTTGCATTTTACATTTTTCCCCACCCTCTCACAAGCTTTAAACTTTTTATTTTTCCATGTAAGAGAGCTGTAGGACGGAGTTGTTGTTCTCGCATAACAATTGCCCCTTCATAGGTGACCGTATTAATATTCCATGGTCAGAACTTGTACCACGGAAAAATTCCACAATGGGCCGTGAAAATGGTCACTTTTTATTAACAAATTAAATTGTGCAACAAACCATTCGCGCCCCGATGACCTCAAGGAGGGGGTGTTATATCCAACGATGCCTCTAGGATTTAAATGCCTCCACAGCTTTGCCAGGAGGACTTTACAGAGTAAACACACCCGTGATCATGTTTTGCTTAAATATGCACACAACAACCACCTTGTATGGAGAGGCTTTCTGGCCTGTGAGCCCTGCCATAAACACTCAAGGCCGGCATGTGACGTAATACTATGTCACCAATGGTCGGTTAAAGGGGATTATCAACTGGCGCATGGTTCTCAGATCCGGTGCACACTGCACTGCTCTAGAGTTACAACATTTTATTTTTTATGCACTTTGTTGTCGCAAAGACAGAATGTGGTGGCACAAAACTCAGGGACTAAGCATAACCAACCTTAGGGGCATATTTTTTCCTTCTTGTCGAAACAGGCATCCGACCGCAACAGGGCACAAAACGATTGCTGCGACACTTGTATAAATATTAGGCAAGAGTTTTCATGTTTTTTTTCAGGTGCAAAGTCCAGACCGACAACTACAGCAAACACTTACTAAATACACGGGAATATTGGTAAACAAAAGGGTGCCTCCTCCTCAGATGAGGACAGGTCTTTTTCATGGGTAACTGCGTCAGCAGAGGTTTTATGCTAGGCCTAGCACAACTGGGTGGAAAGTTCAGGACAGGTTTCTGAACTTTAAATAAGCATTGGGAGAGTCGCACATAGTCTCTGGCTCTTGTGGGGTATGTGGGCGCAGCCAACCTGGGACGAAAAAAATCACAAATAGTCATATTTAGAAAGTTGTAAGCCCATCAGGGTACTCACTATCAGAGTCCTGGGAAGACAATCCAGATCCCTGATCCAGTTTTGGATCCGTTGTGAGACAGCAGCCGCTGGGGCCGAACCCAGTGGCAGTTCCAGGAAACTGCAGGTTCCTCAGCGTCCTTCTGGGTATCCTGAATCATGGATAGGGGCGCTGGTTGTTCAGGGTAACTGACCTTCCCGCTGATTGCTACGCAAGGCCTGGAGACATAGATGGGTCTCATAAACACAATAAATGGGGGCCTGCGGCAAGGGACCCTGTCTCCTCCTTCTCCTCAAGTCTTCCAGGGGTTTGGTTCATCATACGCCCATGGTAGGCGCTGCCGGTGAGGGTCTTTACCTTGGATTCCACTGATGGGAGCTCATCCGCCCAACATCTCCTGCAATAGAGGAACCCTTGGATCCATTCAACACCACTATGTGGCTGAGAGACCGGTCGTGGTTAACTCCCCTGTACCAGGCCTGGTCCGCCTGGATGGCATGAGACCACACCTGACAATCACAGGGAAGGGGCACTCACTGGGTCATCCCTGAAGAGTCGCAGCCCGGGGAAGAAAACGGAGACTCTAGCAGAAGGTCCTCCAGAGGATGGCGTGATAGGAGGTTTCTCTGTGGGTCTGAATCTGGGGACCTGGCAAGCTCCGGGCCCCTGTGGACCCACTCCCTCCTGAATTCCGACCTATTCATCCTCAGTGTTAAGGTTGAGGATGTCCGTTTTCAGGCAAGGTCCGGATCGCTGTGACAGAGCACGGGGGAAACAAAGACCCTCCCCTCCCGGTATATCCCTCAGTGATAAACTCGTATCCCTTCTTGATATTTAAGCGCTCATAACTGCCCTGGTTGTCCGGCTCCACTGCAACCCATGCACCTTGGGTTGACTGACCCAAACCCACGAAGCGTATGGGCCTCGCCATCTACTACGCGGCATCGCTGGGCTGCCATCGCATCTTGCAGTGTTCTGGCGAAGAATTCTCACCAAGACCACGCGGCTTGCGGGGGCGCTGGGTTGGGGGACTGCTGGCCTTGCATGGTACAGGGAACGATAACTTCCATTGGTGGTTCAGCATCCAGGACTTGCTGCACAGTGACCGTAGGCTCAGGACTTCCGGGAAGGCTTCCGGTTTGGAAACGGGGGGGAAACAGCCCACGCCACAAGGGGGCCTTCCACCCGGAATTTTCGGCACCAGTGCGGTTCCGGGGAGAGGAAGCAGGAACCAGCCAGGGTATTGAGCCTAGTCTCCGTACCAGAATGTAGGATTACGTTGCTCAAGATGGAGCCCTGCTTGAGTCCTCGCTGGAACTTTGAGATTTGGTGGAGGGTTGGGCAGCCACAACAATAATTCATTCTTTGAAGTCCTCCAGAAAAATTCAGGGCGTGTCTTCCACGGGGAGAATCGAGTGTCCATGACACACTCACTGGTCATGCACGTGCACGCTGGAGGCTCTCTTTTATATCAAGGTCAGATAAAAAGTCCATCCCACACGGGGGTTTTGAAGCTCTGTGGTTATTCCGCCAAGTTAGTAGGCGGTGGTTCGTGCCATTTGCACATGGTCAGAGTTTGTGGGAGTCACCTGATTTCCCAACCAGTGATGATTTTGGTGGGCTGGAGCTCCTTTGCTGTGCGCCCCACAAGACTCGCAGGTAAACGCTTTAGGGCTACAGTTGCCAGATGTACGTAGACTATCCAAACTTCTTAGCAGGATATACCTCCTGCAATAAACATTAGTCTATGTTGTAAAACACAATCAATAGCCTGCCCCCGGGATGGGCAGCACTGTTAGGCAGCACGTCTTTCAATAAAAGGCAGTCTATATTGCCAGTATAAGGCACAGAAGTAAATATCCTGTT
This sequence comes from Engystomops pustulosus, assembly GCA_019512145.1. Taxonomy (NCBI): domain Eukaryota; kingdom Metazoa; phylum Chordata; class Amphibia; order Anura; family Leptodactylidae; genus Engystomops; species Engystomops pustulosus. Next base: position 87,938,163 of record CM033646.1, on the reverse strand, counting down.
CGTGAGCACTTGTAACATCCCCCACCGGGGCCTAGCCTTTACTTGGCGCCTGGAGGCAGCCGGGGGCCAGAATACCGGAGAGGCTTGCTTGCGGCTAGGCACACTGATGTCATGGTGCTTTGCATGGGACCAGAGGGTCTCTAACAGCCTGTCAGGTCTCCCAGCAGGTGGTATGTGTAAGGAATATGGAGGGAGAGGGCTAATGTACTGGTTTCCATGGGGCAAACCCCCGAGTGGTCTGTAAGATATGTCCCTGGGTGATGGATGGGGAGCCTGTGGTGGTAACACTGTACCCAGGGAAACAGATGGAGGCAAACATTGTTGCAAAATAATTTACGGTTTCTTATTGAACAACAGGAGGCAACTGGCCTAAACAGTCTCACAGCAGATGTGACTTACTCAGTGTCGGACTGGTGTACCTTGGGCCCACCAGAGAAAATTTGGGGGGGGGGGCACCCTTCATGTAATAAGAAAGACTACCAGACTACTCCTAATTGAAGTGTTTAAAAACACATTCTATCAAAACATTAGATAAAAGCCAGAATCAGAAGTTCCATATATAGACTTGTCAGCATTAACGCCAAGCTTCGCAGCCATATATGGCGTCAACAAATGGCAGTGTGAATGCAGCCTCAACTGTGTCCCAATCAGGCTGGGGAAAATCTTATTTTATTACAGTGTACTGCAGGCTGTAGCTCCAAGTATGTGTATGTATGCTGGTACTGCGGCTGTAGCTCATGTATGACTGTGTACTGCGGCTGTAGCTCCATGTAAGGCTGTGTACTGCGGCTGTCAGCTTCCATGTATGGCTGTTGTACTGTGCTGTAGCTCCATGTATGGCTGTGTACTTGATGCGGCTGTAGCTCCTGTAGCTGTGTACTGTGCGCTTGTCTTCCATGTATGACTGGTGATTGCTCTGTAGCTCGCATGTATGGCTGTGACTGCGGGCTGTAGCTCCATGTATGACTGTGTACTGCTCCTGCTGCTCCAGTTGTATGACTGTGTACTGCGGCCTGTAGCTCAACTGTTTCCGGCTGTGTACTGCGGCTGTAGCTCATGTATGACGTGTACTGCGGCTGTAGCTCCATGTATGACTGTGTACTGCGTGTCTTGTAGCTCCATGTGATATGACTGTGTACTGCGCTGTAGCTTCATGTATGGCTGTTATTGCTCCTGTTTAGGGCTGTGCATTGTAGGACTGTGTAGGATGCGGACTGAGGCATCCCATGTATGGCTGTGTACTGCGGGCTGTAGCTCCATGTATGGCTGTGTACTGTGCCTCAATACGTCCATCGTATGGCTGTGTAACTGCTCTGTGCTCCATGTATGCGGATGTGTATGGCTTCCTGTAGGCTCCTTGTATGGATGTGTACTGCGTCTGTAGCTCCATGTATGGATGTTCGACTTGTCTACCTGGTAGCTCCATGTATGGATGTGTACTGTCCTGTAGCCTCCATGTATGGATGTGTGACTGCTTCTGTAGCTCCATGTATGGAATGTGTACTGGCATGTAGCTTGTTGGTGTGTACTGTCTGTAGCTCCCATGTATTGACTGTATGGGCTGTAGCCCATGTATGGCTGTGTACGTGGCTGTAGCTCCATGTATGGCTGTGTTGCTCGTAGCTCCATGTATTGAAGTGTACTGCGGCTGAGCTCCATGTATGGCTGTGTACTGTGCCTGTAGCTCCATGTATGGTGTGTAGGCCTGTAGCTCCATGTATGACTGTGATTTGCGCTGTAGCTTCCATGATGGCTGTGTACTGGCCCGTAGCTCCATGTATGCTGTGTACGCTGTAGCTCATGTATGGCTGTGTACTGCCTGTAGCTCCTGTATGGACTGTGTACTGCGGCTGTAGCTCCATGTATGGCTGTGTAGTGCCTGTAGCTCCATGTGTGGCTGTTGTACTGTGCTGTAGCCTCCATGTATGACTGTGTACTGCGCTGGTAGCTCCAGTAATGGCTGTGTACAGCGAACGTGGCTCCATGTATGGGCTGTGTACAGCGACGTATAGAGACAGGCCTTCTCACCCCCCCTCCACCCAGGATAGAAATAGGGCCTCACCCCCACCACCAGGATAGTGAAATAGGGCCCCGCTCACCCCCCCACCCAGGATAGAAGATGGGCCTGCACCGACACCCCAGGATAGAAATAGGGCCTCCCTCCTACCCGATGAAGGGCTCCCTCAAGATAGAAATAGGGGCCTCACCCCCACCCAGGAAGGGAATAGGGGCCTCACCGCCACCACCCAGGAGATAGGGCCTCACCTCCCTACCCAGGATGGAAATAGGGCCCCACCAGATAAATAGGCCTCCCCTCCCAACCCAGGATAGAAATGGGCATCCCCACCCAGGATAGACGGGCTCATCCCCAGTCCAGCGATAAGAATAGGGCTCATCACTAGTCAGGATAGAATAGGGCCTCATCCCCCCCCCCAGGATAGGAAATAAAGCCTCCCCTCCACCCCAGGATTAGAAATAGGGCTTCCACCACCCCAGGATAGAATAGGGCGTTCCCACCACCCAGGTAGAGGAAATAGGGCCTCTCCCCACTCAGGCTAGAAATATGGGACTCCCTCCCCCCCCGGATAGGAAGTAGGGCCTCACCCTCAACGACCCAGGATAGCGATAAGTAGGGTCCGCCACCAGTAATGCTCCACCACCCCCAGGATAGAAATAGGGGCTCCATTCTCCCACCCAGGATAGAAATAGGGCACCCCTCCACCCCAGGATAGAAAGAGGGCCTTCCCCTCCACCACCCAGGGATAGAAATTAGGGCCTCACCCCCCACCCCAGGATAGAAATAGGGCCTCACCCCTCACCCCAGGATAGAAATAGGGCCTCCCCCACCTCAGTACCGACGGACCGACATACACACACAGAAGTGAAGCAGCAGCGGGAACGCGCCATCTCAGGTGCCGGCGAGCACAGGAGCAGGAAGCAGGCATCGGGCGCCAGGACCACGAGGCCGCGCAGGCGTGGGAGCGTCCGGGCCGCGTCAGCGTGGGAACGTCGGGGACCTGGTGGCATCGGAGCAACGGGACCCGGCAGGCGTCAGGGACCACCGGAGGATTCTCCGGTACTCCAGTGGGCCAGTCCGACGCTGGACTTACTGAAGTGGTCATAGAGAGGGTCCAACCAAAGTGCACCAGCCTGTTAGTACATCAAGGCTGGGATGGAGATGTGTCCAAGCTGTGGAAGCTGCAGCTCTGAGCACTGATGGTGTACTGACACTGTCTCTCGCCTCACTCTGTATGCTGGTATTCTAAGAGGATGTGCTCTCTAGGGAAAGCTGGGTTCCAAGAGGCCTTGCTCCTCCCTCCCAGGGGTTTTGTTCTCCTGGTCAGGTGGTAGTACCTCTCCAATCACACTCCAGTTTACATTACAGCCAAAAATTGGTCAATAACTTGTATCAGCAATGCTTAGTGTCAGGGAAACATTTAGATTCCACAATGTAGATGTTATTGACAAAATACTGTTCAAACACGCAGAAAAGGTGTAAATCTTTCTACTATAATATTTCTGTGTGTAGTCACTTGGTTTTGGCTCACAATAAGTGTTGCAGAGAATTGATGAAATAACATGTGTGAACTGGCTCTTATAGTGTACTTTTTACTGTTATAATATATATAGTGTAATATTTACAGTTTAGTTTTCTGATCACTTATAAAGAATGGCTGGACCATTGTACAAGGCAAGCTCGTATTCCATCTGTCAGCTCTTCCTTCTCATACAGAATGTGATGCGCTCTAAAAATACAGATTTATTATTTTTAGAAGCATTTACACACAGGAAAAGCTAATGTATAATACCTAACAAGAGATACTGAAAAAGTAATCCATTCATACAAGTCTAAGGCCCTTTCCATACTTGCGAGTGTAATGCGTTGAACTCGCATCAAACTCGCAGCATGTGCTGTCTGGATCGCCTGGCCTGAATGCTGCAAACCGGAACTGAAGTTGAGCTTATCAGTTCAGTTCCAGTTTGCAGTATTCTGGCCGGGTCTCTTTGAACTGGATTATATTGTTGATTGCTCCTTTGCAGTGCCGACATGCTTCCCTGTATGTTAAAGGGAACCTGGGGACAGGTTCCCATAGACAATGTTAAGTATATAGGAGACATGTTTTTTTAATAAAAACTCTTATTTTGTTTGAGGCAAGGGCGTAACTAGAATAGGTAGGGCCCCATGGCAGACTTTTGCATGCCCCCACTTCCACCTTAAAAAAATATGTTAAGGTAAACCTAACTGACCCAGATGACATCGCCCCATTGGATGGGGATCCATTACCCATTACCCATGCCTTTGCAAAGATTGAAGGACTGTCAAAGGAACTCAAAATAAACCCTGGAGTTTAAAATGCTGTCATTTCTACTAGAAAATGAACCTAAGATGGCGCCGGCATCTTGGACCTCACCTAAAACTTCGAAGCTGACAAAGTCCAGGAAATCCCTATGGTGACGTGAGAGTGAGACAGCAGAAAACTCTCCAATCAAGAAACTATACGACCCAAGATGTCTGATATGTTATGCTTTGTATGCTCCTCCTTTTCTATTTTTTCTACATAGACTGGTAAACCAAATAAACTTGCACAGTGCTGAATTACCCGGTGCGGGTGGCATGAGCGAGACTTCAACCAGCTGTTGTCTGAGTCATTCCTTGCAATGTGTACACATGCTTCAACAGATTTGAAACACACGATTGACGCACACTAAAAGTTGATATAATAAATCCTCCCCTAACAAATATACATATTGTATACTAACACACTTTTATTTTTCAAATGAGTTGCAAAATGAATAGAAAATATAGTCCAGACTAGGGTAGCACGATGTATCGAAATCTTGGTACATACATACATACCATATACAGACATACAGTATATATATACATCCAATACCCCAGAGGGCAGGGTTCCCTGACACCACGGGCCCCACATAGCAGGATTACGGCCATGGGTTAAGCAATAATCAATAGGAAATTTTTCCTGGCTCCTGGCCAGAATCCCATTGGTGATCTCCCACTCTGGTGCATATTTCCGCCTCCCAGGACGCGCACACGCCAGCGCTCTGTGATTTAAAGGGCCAGCTCAGTTCCGTTCCTGAATACGCTTCTCTGCTGCTAGCCTTGAACTTCTGCTCCGCTACTGACTATGATCCTGTACTGCCTGTCCTGACCTCCTGCCTGTCCCCGACTACGATTCTGCTCTACGACCCTGTACCTCGCCTTGGCCACCACCGCAGACAAAGTGGTGCCTGTGGAGCGACCTGGTGGGACCATGCCACAGCAAGTCCAACCCGCTTTGCGGTGAGCTCTGGTGAAAACCGAGTACCACTTAGACTCTGCTCCCAGGTGCTGGCGTCATCATCAGCAGTGGTACAGTGGGTCCACTACCACTGAATCCTGACATTGACACTACAGACTCTACACTCACTAGGGGGTGAAGGGCTTGTTTCTAGTTTGGGAATGTTTGTTTTCTTTGTCAATAAGTCTCAATAAAAATGTATTTGAACATAAAAATATAAGTATATAGGCATAATCTACCTTTGCATCAAACACATTCTCCACAAAATTGCTGTGAAATTTCTTTGGCTTTGAAAAATCCATGCAGACACGTACACATAATACTGGTCTGATTTAATATACTTCAGTTCAGATGATCACACTGCAGTACTGTAGTGAGCTGCCAGAGAGTATATTGAATCAGCCCCTTGCAAGAGAAGCTAAGCACAGGCCTGCAGGCTTGTGAAGAAATGCCCTGTGTAAAGGTAAGAAATGCAATGCTTCCTTATCATAGAAAATCATGCATATACATAAACATAGAAGCTGATTGTATGTGGAAGCTGCATGGATAGAATATGAGATCTACATGAAATGTCTGTATACAGGGTTCTATAGCAAAATACAAAACACTACAACACATAAGATTCATCACATAAAAGATTATAAATATTTGTAAGCAACACTATCAATATGAATATGACATATAAAGGAAAAAGCAATTGGGTCAAATATGATTCATTGTAAGGATTTAGAGACTACATCTTTGTCATTCATTCATACTCCTGTAACCCCCCCCCCCCCCCCAACCCCTCTATTCATCAAAATACTATCATTTAAAAGGATTTAGCTAGAAACCAAATATGGGAGGGTAAGAGAACACTTCTAACTGTGTGCTAAGATTGCCCATTGCTCATGAAAGAGAGGTCCCACAAGATTAGCAAGGATATGAACTAGACATGCATAAAATAGCGAAGCATAGAATATGTGAAGTATTTATTTATTTTAAGTTTCCTGATTATGGTTGCCTTAAGGTTTCCATTGATACTCATAAAGGGGTTTACCACATTGGGCAATCTCTACTTATTAGATAGGTTGAGAGACAGAATGCTGAGCACTCTTAATAACCAGCTAGAGTCCATGGGAAATGCTCAGTGTCTGTGCAGCACTACCTCCAGAGGATTATTGTGTGTGCAATCAGTAAAGTTGAAAGACTGAAGCGTTCTTGTACCCTGGTCTGTTTTGGAGCCCTTTCACACAGCACTCACATTGTACACTGACCCATTATAGTCAATAGTTTTATTCCGACATCCACGTTCTTGAATTGCCTCAGGATTGTAGAATGCTCTAGTTTTCAAGATCATTGCAATAAAAAAACGCCCTTTTCAAATCTGTGGGTTAGTACCATCCATGTGCAGTCTTGGGCCTCAAACAAAAGTTCTGCCCATGTGAAGTTTACTTACTCTCTAATGACAACACAAAGGACAAAGGACTGTCCAAGCACCAAACATGGGCAGGAATAGAAACGGCGTTGAGTTTTTCATCTCAAACCACTTGCACAAGGATCCATGTAAGGCAAAGCCAAGTGCATGAGTCCACAGAAATAAATGTGTCTGTGTGCTATTGCTGTTTGCAGCCAGAGGAGTACGTTTCAGTTAAAGGAGGTGCATTTGTCATAAGTGTGCAGTGACTTAAGGGCTATTCTCCTCTGGACATTCACATTTAATTTAATTCATCTGCCATGTACATACTGGTACATTTCTTCAATTCGAAGTTATTAAAGACTGTACTTGTATGAAGAAAATGTTTCCTTTAAAAGTGGTCATATGATTCCTTAGAAACATCGCCAACATCGCCTTAGCTCCAACACCGCCAATGATAATCCAGCTTTATAACTACCTGAGCTTCCTCCACCCAGGATTAGGGCCACCATTTCCAGGCCTCTGTGTAACAAAACAGAGGTGAGGGGAGTAAAAGAAAGGACAGAAAAGAGTAAGAAAAGCCCTGAGTGTTTTCCCTTTCCTGTGCTCCCTCCGCCTGCTGCTAGTGTGTGTCTGTAAATATATATATGGTAATTAGAAATATATATATATATACAGACCAAAAATTTGGACACACCTTCTCATTCAAAGATTTTTCTGTATTTTCATGACTTGAAAAATTGTAGATTCACACTGAAGGCATGTTCTCGGTTCCTTTTGCTTTGATTACTGCTTTGCACACTATTGTCATTCTCTTGATGAGCTTCAAGAGGTAGTCGCCTGAAAAGGTTTTCACATCACAGTTGTCCCCTGTCAGGTTTAATAAGTGGGATTTCACCAGCCTCAGAAATTGCAGATTAACAGCAGCTTGGATTAGAGACCATGTCAATGCCACAAGTTCTAGCAGCAGACACATCTGTACAACAACTGTTAAGAAGAGACTGTGTGCAGCAGCCTTCATGGTAAAATAGCTGCTAAAAAACACTGCTAAGGACAGGAAACAAGCAGAATAGACTTGTTTGGGATAAAGAACACAAGGAATGGAGATTAGACCAGTGGAAATCTGTGCTTTGACCTGATGAGACCAAATTTGAGATCTTTGGTTCCCACCACCATGTCTTTGTGTGAAGCAATGGACTGTGAAGCATAGAGGTGTGAAGGTGTAGGGGGTACTTTTCTGGCACTGTTGGGGATTTATTCAAAATTGAAGGTATACTGAACCAACATGGTTACCACAGCATTTTGCAGTTGCATGCTATTCTATCAATTTTTTTTTTAGGACAATGAGCCGAAACCTCCAGGCTATGTAAGGGCTATTTGACTAAGTAGGAGAGTGATAGGGTGCTATGCCAGATGACATGGCCTTCCCAGTCACCAGACCAGAACCCAATCAAGATGGTTTGTGGTGAGCTGGACTGCAAAGTGAAGACAAAAGGGCCAACAAGTGCTATGCATCTCTGCGAACTCCTTCAAGACTGTTTCAAGACCATTCCAGGTGACTACCTCTTGAAGCTCATCAAGAGAATGCCAAGAGTATACAAAGCAGTAATTAAAGCAGAAGGTGGCTACCTAGAAGAACCTAGAATATAAGACATATTTTCAGTATATAATTCCACATGTGTTAATTTATAGTTTTGATGCCTTCAGTGTGAATGAGAAAAGTCTTTGAATGAGAAGGTGTGTCCAAACTTTTGTACTGTGCTGTATATATATATATATATATATATATATATTTAGTCTGCCTGCAGTCACAGGCTTGCGCAGGAGTCACAGAGCCCTCCCTTTCTTCTCTCGGTATGAAGCAGTGCACAGGAAAGAGAAGACTGCTGTCTTATTGTGACTGACCTGGATAGGGATGGGATAGGCAACAGTCAATGAGAGATGGCTGGATGCTGGAGGACAGAGACTGTGCGGACCCTACCTAATACTTAACATTTGTATGTTTGTTTTTATTTCCAGTCTATAAAAAGTGTCTTGATTTTTGAAAATCTTTTCACTTTTTACCCATTCATGTACTAATGTTTTAGGCCCCTTAGGCATGGCTGTATCTATAGGGGATGCTGCCCTAGTTACACAGTCCAAATATGTTGCATATAATGCAGTACCTTACTGGCACTGGTCACAAACCTTATGAACCTTATGTGTCTTTAAACACAGCAGCCACTCACATAAGCAGAGGTGATAGGTTGCAAATACATATGTACAGGTGGTCCCCAACTCAAGGACACCCAACTTACATACTCCACCCCATCCATTGTAATATATCAGGTTATGTTTTTTAGTAAGCGGGTTCTCCATGTGGTGTCTCACATCCATCTGTGTAAATGCTATTTTAAGTGTCAAGTTGTGTTTTGTAGCAGGTGACTGCATCTCTCATCCTGCCCCCCATCTTGCTGCAGGTGGTGCTGCCTGAGGCAAGAGGCTCAACTAGTCTAATGGCTGGTATACCCTGGCAGGCCACATTTAAACTCATTATGAGTCTTTATCTTCTGCCTGATGAAGACTCATAATGAGTCCAAACGGTGCTATGATTGGTATAAGTAAAGAATGTGATATCCTTTTCAACTAAACTTGGAAGTCTGCTGCTTCAGAATTTATGCTGAAGTCATTCCACAGACATTCTGTTGTAGAGGAAACCAAAAGATGTAGTTGTATATAGTTTTTTTTGTTGTGCAGCTCATCCTTTGCATAGTAATAGTTAAATTCCATACCAATTTTTAGGTTATTTAGCCATCCACTATGCTGAAACTTTATAAGTCTACTGTACATTCAAATGAACATATGCAAACTGTAGCCGGGTGGGCATACAGAAGGTACGGTAGAGATGAGGAGGGGTGAGCGCTGCTCCATAGAAAAAAGAACCACACGGCAGTTCTTATGGCTGAAGATAGCATATGCTCTATCTTTTTTTGCAGCCATGGCTCGTAATGGTGGGCACAAAAAGTGCAAGCTCGAGTGCCTTAGCCGTCTATGGGAGATATATATCTTGCCGGATATACATTGCCCCAACAGTCATATCAATGGGACCTTACATTGTTGATTTTCTGACTATAAAACGCACCATGTGCAGGCACTCCAAGTTTAAATTGTGTTTAGAAAGTTTTTGTGCTCGGCACTGCAAGAGTTTAGGGGTGGTTGTATCCAAGGACAACTGTCTCATTTCCAAGTACTAACATGGCTACATTTATGGGAAATTATCTAATTAAAATATATGTATGTGTATGTATATATGTGTATGTAAGTATATGACAGATGTATTAAATAAAATGTGTATGCCCAGAAGAGAATACCCCTTTAAGTGTAACTTACGACATAGTGACATAAGATTGAGGAATTTTAAGACCCCTTTCACACTTGCGTTTTTCATGCGCGTTTTCTGCGCGTGCTTTTGACGTGCAGAACTTGCATTGCACTCTGACCCATTGTAATCAATTTGTCTTTTCAGACTTGCATTTTTTTTCACGCACACACGCGCATTTTTTTTAACGCGCGTTTAAATCTCGACATGCTCTACTTTTGCAAGTCACGCGCGTGAAAAATGCACCATGCAAGTCTATGGAGATGCATTAAAAAACGCATTGCACTCGGAGATACTTGCAAGTGCAATGCAGGTGCAATGCGTTTTTCACGCATCAATTGCTCATCCCTGAGACACTGAACAAACTCTGACTGAAAACTGATTGCACTCTGATGCAAAATGTGCGTTTTTCACTGACCAAACCCTGATGGCACCCTGATCAAACTCTGACGATCTGCAACGCAAGTGTGGAAGAGGCCTAAAGGTGTTTTCCTACAAAACAAGTTAGGCCTTATCCACAGGAGTCTGATGCCATACTCGGCAATCTCTGTCAACTCCATAAAGATGAACAGGGCAGCCGGCCATGCGTGACCTGTGGATAGGGCCTAACTTGTTTCATCGGAAAACCCCTTTAAAATGTATATTTTTTTATGATGTACTGGCTATGTGCAGTGTGCCATGTGGGCTATGCAAACCTGTGTGGGAGGTGTGAAAATTTCCCATCTGAAAACCCAGATCTGGGTTATTGACAATATGGAGCAGATTTTGCTGCTCCACAAGCAAAATTTTGATGGGACAGATGATGTAGGGCTGGAAGAATGGGGGTTTAGAATGAGGGGCAGCTGGTTGGGAAAAATACAGAAGGAAGGGAAAGAGAAGAGTTGTAGGGAGCCTAGTTCTAATATGAATCACCTGAATACATTTGCCAAGCTGGCAGATGAGAGGGATGTCAGCTTAGAGGTAGCACAGCTGCAAAATGAACTAGGCGGCTCTTCTTCAAAGAGAAATGTTGTTTGCCAGGTGCTCACTTTTGGCATGTTATGGATCAGGATGACCAATACTGGTGGGGGATCTGGTGCGGACTCAGTGATCAAGGTGCACGTTAGCACTTTTCACAAAGTAAGATGTAGGTGGAAGGTTTAAAAGCTGGTGTAGGAAGGAACATTTTGAGAACATGATGAACTGGGTTGATCTTGTTGTCAGTTACAGGCCGTACAGCATAGATCAGCGATGGCGAACCTATGGCACGCGTGCCACAGACGGCACGCGAAGCCGTTTCTGTTGGCACGCGTACCGTCGCCAGTAAGCCTCTGCCCGTAAAAATTTGGTCTATGCGAGCGGGGAAACTCCGCGCCGCCTCATAGACTGACCCCTAGACCGAGTTTTTGCGCATGTGCGGTAATGGGAAGAGCTGATGTGAAAGTTCAGTCGTCGCTCCCATAGAAACCACGCACATGCGAATAATTCGGGCGAATTCCCGCTTTTGCTATGCTCCATCCCTGTCCGCTCTACTCTGTACGGTCCGCTCCGCACTGCTTTGCTCCCGCCTCCTCCGATCCAAGCCCCCCTTCCTCTGCCCATAGCCCCCTCTCTATCGCCCGTAGCCCACCTATATCTGCCCGTAGCCCCCCTCTCCTCTGCTCCTTAGCCCCCCCTCTCTTCGCCCCGTGGCCCACCTCCGCTCCGTAGCCCCCCTCTAATAGCCTCCTTAGGCCCCCTCTCCTCCGCTCTTTAGCCCCCTCGCTTATGTCTTAGCCCCCCTTCTTGCTTCCAGTAGCTCCCCTATCTACGCTTCGTGGCCCCCCTCTCCTCCGCTCCGTGGGCCCCCTCTCATCCCCCACACTCCAGGTGGAGGGGAGAATGATACGGGTAACCTGTATGCATTCTGGAGACCTTCCTGTGAATAAAGAACAAGAAAGTAGTTTATCTGTGTATATGTATGTAATGTAAGTGTATATGTAGTAATGTGTATGGGATGTATATGGTATAGTTATGTGTCTATGTATGTAAGGGTATATGTATGTGATGTGCGTATGTGGGGGTATATGTATGTGATTGTGCATATGGGCGTGTATATGTATTTAGTGATAGTAGGTGTTTATATGTGTATATATTATATCGAGATAATTCTGTATGTCTTTTATATACATGGCGCTAAGTGTATGCATTTACACTACATGGCGGCATTCTATATGCATTGTATACTTAACTTGGCGGGCATCTGTAGCCTTTATTACTACATTGGCGGCATTCTGTATGCATTTTATCCTACTGTGCGCCTTCTGTATGCAATTTTATACTAGTTGGCGGCCTTTGTAGATGTATCCGACTTGGCGGCATCTGTATGCAGTTATACTACGTGGCGGCATTCGTATGCATGTTATACTTCATGGCGGAATTTGATGCATTTTATACTACATGTCGAATTCTGTATGCATTTTATACTATTGCGGCATCTGTATGCATTTATACTACTTGGCGGCATTCTGTATGCATTTATTACTACTTGGCGGCTTCTGTATGCATTTTATACTCTGGGCGGGCATTCTGTATGCATTTATACTATTGGCGGGATTTGTATGCATTTATACGACATGGCGGCATCTGTATGCATTTATAAGTCTGGCCGGAATTCGGTATGCATTTGTATACTACTTGGCGGCATTCTTGTATGCATTTCTTTACTACTTGGCGCTTCTGTATGCATTTTCTACTACATGGGACAAGCTGTAGCATTTATAACATGCGACATCTTTTATACTATATTACGTATATGGGGGGGGGCGTCTCTCTATGGCTCGTTTTCTCAATTAAAACCTTGTTATTCTAGTTAAATTTTTGTGTTGGCACTTCACTTCAAGTCAGAAGGGTTTGGGTTGCATTTTGGGCACTCGGCCTCTAAAAGGTTCGCCATCACTGGCATAGATGAACTACATCTGATTAGGGAGCGGGCAGCTGTTAGAGGGAATTATTTGCTAGAAGTTTTGACGAGTGTTTAATCTAGAGACCTGTCGGGGCTGTATGAGCTACACATGTACAGCGTAAGAAAGTGTAGTTAGGGAGTTGGGAATTAAAGTAATAGGTTAGAATTGGGGCAGAATTAGATCAGTACAAAGGAAAAAATGAATAGGGATAGGTAAAACAACATAAACTAAACATAAAATAATGCGAGACGCCTCAATAGCAACTGTAACTCTTAATATTGTATTAAAAATGTATAGTGGGCAGGGCCGCATCTGCCATGAGGCGGGATGAAAATCCCGCCTCAGGCGGCAACTGACGGAGCCCTCTTGGAAGCGGCATAATTGCAATGTAGGCGATTCGGCAAGTGCCCGAATCGCTCACAGTAAGTAGTACAGAGCTGCCGCTGGCAAGTCCGTGCAGCGCGATGTATATCCATGGCATTGGTGTCTTAAGACATCAATGCCATTGATATGCAGAGCGTCGCAGCACCGACCTGTTTCTCTGCGCCGCTCTCTTGCTCCAGGAATCCCAGGCACTTCTGGTCAGGTCGCGGGCAGCGAGTGATGACGTCACCGCGACCCGAGCTGAAGAGTCTGGAGGAGAAGTAAATGATTGCGGCAGCGCGGGAAGACAACAACATGTAAGTTTTTCTTGCTGAATCCTGCTTCTAATACAAAACATTGTAGTCATTTTTCTCAGTTTAAATTTTCTAACTGCGCTGTAATGCATTGTCTTGCATGTCATTATGCATGTCATTATGTTAGCAGCGGCTATTTAACAATGAGATTGGGCACTAGGGTAAAAGTGGGGATGGGGAAACTTTACAATTGGACTGCAACATAATCAAATGAGGAGTAGGAGACTCTTTCTGGGGCTGCTTACATAACTAAACAAGGTCTGGGAGGCTGTATATGTGGACAAGAACATACTGTATATAATTAAAGTGGGGTGGAATCTGTATATAGGGGACAGAATTTCATTAAACTTGGGGGATGGGGATCTGTATGTAGAAGGCTGTATATACAGTCATTTCAATGGGGGAAAACTGTATATAGGAACCTTAGAAACTGGTGTGGGAGCTGTATATGGTTTACTTTATATAGTTATGCGGGGAGGATCTGTATATAGGGGCCTGGCTTCAATAAAACTGGGTAGGGGATTGTATATGGGGGCCAGATTTTTATAAAATTTGGGGCTATATTGAAGGGAGCTGTATATAATGTAATTTGGGGGTCTCTGTACCTTGAAAGGAGTTGTATATAAATAATTATATTTGTATAACAAATAAGAGGGGTCTGTGCATAAATGCATTAGGGGGTATTATACATTTTTAATGTGTCATTGTCACTGTCTTTATATTATTGTAACTAAGGGGGGGAAATATGTATTATTAGATTAGGGTGACAGCGTATATAAAATCATAAGAGGGGCTCTATGTAAATCAATAATAATAGCGGGGGGTGTATATTAAAAGGGTTGGCCGAGACCTGGAAAAATGGATATGTGGCCGGGAGGAGGCTGCTAAAAAGAATAAACATTCACTTACCTCTTTGGTCCCCATATACAGTTCTGAGATATAGCGTGGTGGGACGGCGGTGGGAGACACCAACAGGGAAGTAAATGTTTATTTTTTTAGCAGCCCCATCCAGGGCACATTTAATTAGAGGACAGACTGATGCATTTATACTGTATTTTGATGCATATGCATTTTGTAAACAGCAATGTGTGTTTTGCTTTATGGTGGCTTAGTGGTTAGCATTACAGTCTTGCAGAGCTGGGGACCTGGGTTCAAGATGTTTGCCTAGGTTTCCTCCGGGTCCTCTGGATTCCTCCCACACTCCAAAAAATACTGGTTGGTTGATTAGATTGTGAGCCCCATTGGGGACAGGGACTGATTTGGCAAAACTGTGCAGCGCTGTGTAATCTGCAGGTGCTATATAAATAAAGGAGTTATTATTATTAAGGCTTAATATTAATATCAAAAGGGAAAACACATGTTATCGGGGAGGGAGGGGGGGGGGGCATTTCAGTTTTTGCCTCAGGCAGCAAAAGGGCTAGAATCGGCCCTGATAGTGGGCATCAGAGGAATAGCTACCGGGAGAGGAGTAGGGGGAGCAGTGGCTCTGGGGTCCAGGGACATTAAGGGGCCCACTGAGCAGCTTTCATCTCTGTGTTCCTAGGACACAAGTACTATAAGGAGACTAGCGCTGCCCTGCTCTGCCCTGGTATGTGTTTTCTGTGTGTGTGTGTTTGCCTGTCTGTGTGCTGTTTCTGTTTATGTCTTTGTAGCTCATTCACTCTTTCAGAACAGATCAATTCTTGTTAAGATCGGGTAACACAAAAGACAGGGGATAGTGTGCCCTGAGCTTGCCCCAACCTCTGTCCCTTCCTATAGCCCCCCCACGCTAAACCGTGGGGCAACTACTTGAAGACTCGAAATACACTGATAAGTGTGGAAGGGAAACACAAACAGACTGACAAACATAAAACACAAAAGAATAGTAAACTAGCCGGATTCACAACGAGAGGGTACGTCAATAGCAAAATCAGTAGGCAAAGAGTCAATATCAAAAAACGAGCCGAGGTCACAACGATACAGATACAGATACAGAGCAAGTCAAACCTAATGCTGAGAGCGAGTGGAGAAGGGATTTCAAACACTGGCACAGGTGACTAGTGAAGCTGCAATTTATGCAGCAAGAACTCCACCTCCAGAACCTGATAGGAGCTGTACAGCTTCTGGGAATTAACCCCTCATGGTGCAGAACAACCAGGCACCAAGCATAGGTAGCACAAGTCCCAGCAGTTCCGAACACAATTCCTAGACAGCGCGAGATCTTAGCAGCCGCTGCCCGGGACGAGAGGTGGAGTTTGCGCGGATACGCGCTGGGGTTCGGAGAACGCTGCTGGCACCACCAGAAGAACCAGAAGTCCCAGCATTTTCCCTAGCGGACCTGACAATTCTACTACCGATATCCTTTATGTATGGGCGCAGCTCACTTCTACTACCCCTATCCAGTATATATAGGCACAGCTCAGTACTAATACCCCTATCCTGTATATATGGGGGTAGGTCGCCCAATAATGCTACCTCACACTAGTAGTCAGTCAGTGACATTAGTGGCAACTAGTACCTTACAGATGAGGATCTGCTCCAGGAAGAGAAATTATAGTATATACAGAACCCACAATTTATTAGGTGCCCTAATTTAGCCTCCCCCTGCATACATAGCCTCTAGCAGCCCCTTACATACACAAGCTCCAGCAGCCCCCCTGTATGCACAGCTTCCAGACCCCTGTATGCAGCCTCCACAAGCCCCCTGTATGCACAGCCTCCAGCCCCCTGTACACAGCCTCTAGCCCCTTGTATACAGTCTCCAGCCCCCTGAAAACAGCCTCCAGCAATCCTGTATATAGCCTCCAAGCCCCCTGTATACAGTCTCCAGCCCCCTAAATACAGCCTCCAGCCCTCATGTATACAGCCTCCAAGCCCCCTGTATACAGCCTCCAGCAGCCACCCTGTATGCAGCCGCCTCCTGACCCCCTGTATACAGCCTCCAGCCTCCCGTATACAGCTTCAACCCCAGTTTATATACAGCCTCCAGCCCCCCTGTATACAGCCTCCAGCCCCCAGCATACAGTCTACAGCTCCCCCTGTATACAGCCTCCAGCCCCCCTGTATACTGCCTCCAGCCCACTGTATACAGCCTGAAGCCCCCTGTATACAGCCTTCAACCCCCTGTATACAGTCTCCAGACCCCTTGTATACAGCCTACAGCTCCCTGTATACAGCCGCCAGCTCCCTGTATACAGCCAACAGCTACCTGTATACAGCCTCCATCCCCCTATATACAGCCACCAGCCCACCTGTATACAGCCTTCAGCCCCTGTATACAGCCTCCTGCTCCCTGTATACAGCCTCCACCCTCCTATATACATCCTTCAGCCCCCCTGTATACAGCCTCCAGTATACAGCCTCCAGCCCCCTGTATACAGCCTCCAGTCCCCTTGTATACCTCCAGCCTCCAGCCTTGGATTTTATGGCTTTCACTTTGCACCCCAAATGACATATATATGTATAGGTTTTATAATGTGTTTATACATTTACAAAAATTTAAACCTCCTGCACATTTTTTTTTTGATTTAGCCATTTCTGGCACTAATAACTTTTTCATATTTCAGTGTAAGGAGCTGAGGGGGTATCATTTTGTAAGACTTTTTATGTTGTGTGCAATGCTACCATTTTTATGACTGTACAACCTTTTGATCAAGGCGGAGGCGGAGCTTTGTAGGCCACTTCATTGATTCGCTTGATTACCTCAAAGGGGCCATGGAACCGGGGACCAAGTTTGTAGCTGGGTTTTGGTGGGGTCTGTGGCTCGGAGAAGGGACTGGTGGGTCTGTTCCCAAAAAGATTTGAGGTCCTGCACCAGATTCTCTAACACAGGGAGATCAGAGGGAGTAGACAAGAGGAGGACGAGGGATTTGTCTGTAGACAACAAAGAACGTGGCTGAGCCAGTATACCCAGAGTCCAGGGAATTGTAGGAGAACTCAGCCCATGGTAACAGATCAGCCCAATTATCTTGACGGGCTGAAACAAAGTGGTGGAGATAACAGCCCAAATTCTGGCTCACCCTTTCCACTTGGCCATTCAACTGAGGGTTGTAGGCAGAAGAAAAGTGAAGGTTGACTTGCAGCTGGTTACACAAGGAACGCCAGAACTTGGACACAAACTGGACACCTCGATCAGACACGATGTATAGCGGAAGACCATCCAGCCGGAAGATATGTTTGAGGAACAAACTGGCAAGCCGTGGAGAAAACGGAAGACCAGTAGTAGCGGGAGATGAGGGTCATGGAACGTTGCACCCCTGGGTGCCCAGCCACACATGAAGAATGTCCCCACGACAGAATCCTTTTCCGGAGAGCGGGTCTGACATACGTCTTGCCGAGAGGTAGCTGCTGAAGATCCACCGCAGCTGCAACAAGAAGCTGGTCAGAAGAAATGATGTGCCAAGGATCTGGTTCTTCTCCGACAACATCCGAAGCACGGGACAGTGCATCATCCTTGACATTCTTGTCTGCAGGACGGAAATGAATCAGCAAGTTGAAGCGAGAAAAAAACAATGACCAAGGAGCTTGCCTGGGAATCAGGTGCTGGGCTGTCAGGAGGTACAGTAAGTTCTTGTGGTCTGTGTACACAGAGAGCTTCTTCCAGTAGATATCGCTATTCTTCCAGAGCAAGTTTTATGGCTAACAGTTCTCTGTCACCAATCGAATAATTTCTCTCTGTGGGAGGAAAATTATTTCAAATGAAACCGCATGTAAAAATTCGGCCCCTAGTCCCTTTCTAGATGAGAACTGCTCCAGCTCCTACGAAGGATGCATCCACCTCAAGGTTAAAGGGTTTGTTCGTGTCAGGCCTAGTGAGCAAGGCAGCTGGGGCAAAAGTGGACTTCAAACTGGAGAAGGCCTCTACAGCTGCAGGAGGCCTGGTACGTGGATTGGCACCCTTCTTGGTGAGCGCCACGATGGGAGACACCATAGTGGAAAAATGTGGAATAAACTGCCGGTAATAGTTCACAAAACCCAGGAACCCCTGTATGGTTCGCAGACCTTCTGGGTGTGGCCACTGTAGAACTGCAGACAGTTTGGCAGGATCCATCTGGAGACCTCTGTCAGTAATTATATAGCCGAGGAATGGAAGGCTGCGTTGGTGAAAATGACATTTTTCCAGCTTGGCGTAGAGACAGTTGGCACAGAGTCGGCCATGAGCTTGGCGTATGTGTGTCTGGTGGGACTCAAAGTCTGGAGAATAAACCAAGATGTCATCTATGTAGACCAAGACACACGTGTAGAGAAAGTCCCGGAAAATGTCATTCACAAACTCCTGAAACACAGCAGGGGCATTACGCAGTCCAAAAGGCATCACCAAATATTCAAAGTGCCCATCACGGGTGTTTAATGCCGTCTTCTACTCGTCACCTTTGCGGATCTGGATGAGATTATAAGCACCAAGGAGATCCAGCTTGGAGAATACCCTGGAACCTCGCAGGCGATCAAAGAGTTCTGTAATCTACGGCAGGGGGTAACGGTTTTTAACCGTAACCTTGTTCATCCTGCGATAGTGACGTAAGGAGCCGTCCTTGGTGATAAAGAAGAAACCTGTGCCAGCTGGAGAGGAGGCCTTGCGTATGAAACCCCTTTGCAGGTTCTCCTTGATGTACTCGGACATAGCAGCCATCACAGGAAAAGCAAGAGGATAGACACAGCCTCTGGAAGGAGAGGCACCTTGTAGGAGATCCACAGGGCAATCATAGGGACGATGTGGTGGCAAAGTCTTGTTGTGGTGGCAAACTCTTGTGGCTTGTTTTTTTGGAAAAAACATCTGCAAAGTCCCAGTAACAAGCTGGCAGACCCTCCAGAGACATTCAGTATATAGAATAAGTACCCTGCACTACCCCTTGAGGTTTGTCTCCTTCACTCGTACTTCTCCCATATGGAACCTGGGCTGCACATCGGTGGTGCTCAGCTTCCAGATGCAACGTAGAGGAAATAATACTTCACAAAGATGAAACATGAAGTGGCACTCACCGAATCCGTGTGCAGAAGTTTTATTTAAACCAGCAGAGTAGTGACATGGACAGACAATTCAGACCGCGGCAAGCAACGGGCCGTTTAGCACCTATATGGCGCTTTCTCAAGCCTAAATCTCTGGGGATGCCGTTTTTAAACACGCCTTCCGGTGACCTGCCGGCAGTGCATCACACGGTACCGCACTTCTGGGAGTCGTGTGTGGGTCCACACCCCCTGTGACGTACTCATTGCTACGGCAACACAACAACAAGGACAAGTTAAAACAACAGTGATCAATGGGGTACCAACATGCCGAGATCGCAATCAGTTATGATTTTTTTTTGGCTCCCATATGCGTCTGCGTGACTGCGATATATCTGCATCGGTTAAGACACAGGGGCAGATTTACTTACCCGGTCCATTCGCAATCCAGCGGCGCGTTCTCTGCGCTGGATTCGGGTCCGGATGGGATTCATTAGGGTAGTTCCTCCGCCATCCACCAGGTGGCGCTGCTGCGGTGAAAAGCATCGGAACGCGCTAAAGTTCACCGAGCTGGGCTGAGTGAAGGTAAGTGCAAGCTCCTCGACAGATTTTTTGTTTTAAATGCGGCGGTTTTTCCAAATCCGTTCGGGTTTTCTTTCGGCCACGCCCCCCGATTTCTGTCGCGTGCATGCCGGCGCCGATGTGCCACAATCCGATCGTGTGTGCCAAAATCCTGTGGCAATTCAGGGGAAATCGGCGCAAATCAAAAATATTCGGGTAACACGTTGGGAAAACTTGAATCGGGCCCTTAGTAAATGACCCCCACAGTCTCTATGTCACAGAATATTGTTGAATATTATCATTCATTATTCATTTTATTGTCCTCGCATAATTTTGCGGTAGGGCAGGTTTTTCCTTTTATAAAGACTATGGGTTTAAAGGGGTTATCCGGGTTTAAAAAATTTCTTCTGGCCGGGCTATTTAAACACAATAAACATGTACTTACCTCCTCCGGTGCTGCCGATGTCCCGCGCCGCGGCCGGTCTTCTCTCTGCGCCCATGTAATGAAACCGGATGCTCCCATGCGCACCATCTCCCAGCGCTTACAATGCTGAGAGATAGGGACGGATGGGAGGAGCCGTCCACATCACGGACCGGAAGCTCCCTGTGCGTGGCTTCCGTGCCCCTGTAAACAAACAGGGGCACGGATCGAAGGGACCGCGGCGCGGGACATCAGCGGCGCCGGAGTAGTTAAGTCCATGTTTATTATGTTTAACTAGCCCTCCCCAGCCCGGCCATAAAAAAATTTTTAAACCCGGATAACCCCTTTAAGATAACAATATAAATCCATAAACGATCTCGGCAGTGAGCTGGTGATCCCAAGAAAAATATACCAGATGTTGGCATGAATATGTACACGCACAGGACATTGCATCTCTTCTTTTTTCAAAAAACAGGTAAGTAGGTAGGTAGATAAATAAAAATACAAATACATTACAACTATACATTATTTCTTTTTTTCTCTTTTTGTATACAAAACATTTTTGTTTTATTACGCATGTTACTCTCCCTTACTTCCTGGTCATCATGAGACACTGCAGGCAGTATATATACTGGGATTCCCGCTATGGTCAATCTGTACCAAGAAAAACACTTAGGTTGTTCCTATCGTTGAGACCCAGCCTACCCATAGCATCAAATCGCATAATGTGTTTAGCCTCTCGACGTAACAATTCCTTCTCCCTGTTTCCTCCCCTTGGGTTCCTTTCCACCTTCTCAAGGCCGGCAAATTGGAGTACCTCCGGATATCCTCCTTGTTGTTCCCTTATATGTTCTATGACCCTAGGGAAGCCGTCTCAATGGATCTACAATGCTCCCTGAATCGTACAAACAGATTCCGAATCGTCTTTCCTATATAGAAACGCCTACACGAACACCAGAGAATATACACTACATATGTGGTTCTACACGTGATAAATGAGTTCACTTTCCATGTGTTACCGCCCAGATCAATATGTTTTGCCTGGCTGTTGAATTTACAAAAATTGCAAGACCTACATCTATAATTCCTGTTTGGGATACTCCGTTCTAACCACATTCTTTTTGGAGAGGAGAATTGGCTACTGACCAAATGGTTTTGCTTCTCCTAAATGAGATGACAGGTCTCTGTGTTGTGACCTCTGCTAATTGGGGATCATCTTTTAAAAGGTCCTATTCTAATAGATAGCAGCCCGAATTGCATCTCCATGTGAACTATAACCAAAAGAGAAAGCAAATCTCTTGTTTTTTGGGGGACATTGTTCTCTATTACTGTTTTTACTTTTTGTTCTTACTGTTCCCTGTCTCTGAGGGGAGTCTCCTGCTTTTTTGAAAGCTGTCTCTATAACCTGCATGGGATAACCCAGTTCAAGCTATCTGATCTTGAGGTCATGTGCCTGTGTTCTGAACCCACTGTCGGTATTATTCAATCTTTTTATCCGTAGAAATTGGCTATATGGTAGACTATCGCGAGTGTGTTTCGGATGGAATTTATCATACCTTAATAAAGAATTGGTAGCTGTGGGTTTTCTGAAAGTAGTAGTGTTAAGGGTCTCTCCTTCTATACTGACTCTTACATCTAAAAACCCCAATTCCTTTCCCTCCGAATACGGACGTATTCATATCGTTCACAATATTCAAATAATCCATGAATTGTTGGAACTCGTCATTTGAGCCATCCCATACTAGGAACACATCATCTACAAATCTCAGATATGTTTTTATAAATTTGGTAAAAGGATTGTCTAGAGAAAACACGGATCTACTCTCAAATACGGCCAAGAAAATATTCGCACGTACATGCCAAGGGGGTACCCATGACCGTCCCGGTCTTTTGAATATACCACTTGTCGTTAAACATAAAAGAGTCTTGTGCAGGTTCCTCAAACATGTGGTGGAATTCAGCTAAAAAGGTAGTATGGGTAGCCATGATTTAATTTTTTATGTCCCATAAAGGGGTAGCCCAGTCCAGGGCTTACCCAGAAAGGAGGCTGAGAATGAATGCCACCTTGGAGTGTTCAGTGATAAACTGAGATGGCATCAGCTCTATATGCAGCGAGCACTGTGTAATGAAGCCCCTGCTTAGGGTCGCCATCATATTTGTCAGGCATAGAAAGTCTGAGCCTTGATTCTGCTGCCAGTGGACAACCCGGGATGACTGGAGTAGTTGCAGGAGTAGTCGCAGGAACTGCCGCAAGAATAGTCACAGGAGCCTGATGCTGGTGCTGGGAGTCAAGCAGCTGTTGTAGCACGGCGGAAACATGACGTAGTAGTTCTCCTTAAGTAGCAATCTGTTGAGACTGCCGGGCGACAATGCCGGAAAGATTAGCCAGTAACCGACGTGGCTCCTTGGCGGGGTCCATGGCCGGATCTTACTGTCAGGGTTCTGGGTCTTTGGACCCTCTGGATCACCGCGGGAGATGGTACTAGCTGACACCTGGGACCGAAGTCTAAGTGGCACTTGGTCTTCACCAGAGCCCGCCACAAGGTAGTAATGCAGAACACAGTCCAAGCCTAGTGGGGCAGCGGGAGCACAGTGTAGGAAGGAACACTGGAACTCATGGCAGGAACATGGGAGCAGGAACGTGGAACAGGAACGTAGGAAGAGACTGGAACACAGGATCACGGGAACATAGGAGCGGGAACACAGGAGCACCGGAACACTGGAACGCAGGAGGGCTTTCACTTCACAGGGAATGGCTTGAAGATTCGGCATGGAATGATGGGAGCCGCCAGATTATATAGCAGAACCAGAAGTGGCCGGCACCAATCACCTGTATGCTGGCACTTTAAATCTCTGAGTGCCGCCGAATGCACGCCCTAGGGAGCGGGGATGCAGGAACAGACTAGAACACGGGAACAGGAACACAGGAGCAGGATCACGGGAACACAGGAGCGGGAACACAGGAGCACCGGAACACTCGAACGCAGGAGGGCTTTCACTTTACAGGGAATGGCTTGAAATCTCTGAGTGCCGGCGCACACATGCCCTAGGGAGCGGGAATGCACGTGGGGCCTAGGCTGGACGGGAGCATGGAGAGGTAAGTTAGAGGAGGGGCTCGAGACAACGCCACGTAGAGGGGCATGGGTGTGCCCGCGAACCGTGACATGGATCACGGGGGCACCCTTGACACAAAAAAGTGCCATTTTTGACTGTGGGTGCTATTTTCCACTATGGGTTTAACGCAGTGAAAAAACGTTATTATATTTTGATAGATCAGGCATTTTAGGACATGGTGATACCTAATGTATGATTTTTATTGTTTATTTATATTTATATCAGTTCTAGGGAAAGGTGGGTGATTTTAAATTTTATGTTTTTTTATTATCATTTTTTTTGCCTTTTTTTTTAACTTTAACTGTTTTTCAGACTCCCTAGGGTGCTTTAACCCTAAGTTGCCTGATCGATCCTACCATGTACTGCCATACTAAAATATAGCAGTATATGGGGATTTTCCACCTCATTCATTAAACAAATCGCACATTGTAATGAATGGGTTAAAACAAGGCAGCCTTGGGTCTTCAGAAGACCCTAGGCTGTCATGGCGACCGATCTTCGCTCCCCATGGCGTCACGGGAAACAACGATCGACACCAAGCTGGTGGCGTCCAGGCTTCGCCATCTTTTTGAAGCCATCAGCAGCTTTGCCAGCAGCGATCGACAGGATAACACCCACAATCAGTGCTAGCAGCCCGTGAACCTCTCCATGTACCCGCACCTCCTCTCCATGTACCTCCATGTAATAGTGCGGTCGTGCGTCGGTAAGGGTTTAAAGGCTCAAATGCAATAGAATTTTTCAGGTAGTACTACCGGCGGCAAAATGTTGCCTCTTTAAAGGTCAGCAATCTGCCGCTTCACCCCGCCTCATGGCAGATGCGTCCATGCCTGTATATATGGGCACATTTCAAACTACTACCCCTATCCTGAATATATGGGCATAGATTACTACTACTACCTCTATACTGTATATATGGGCACCTCTCAGTACTATTACCCATATCCTGTATATATGGGCTCTATAACATGAAAGTAACAGCTTTCACAAAATATATCTTGTTGTAAACTTAAAGGAAGGCCCTTATGGACTGGTGGTCTAGTTTCCGTATCCACCTCTATAATTACTTTTCATGACTGCATTAAAGAAAAACAAATGGTTATACTCACTTTTGTCCGGGGCTCTTCATTCTGCTACAGAAGCTGGAGTAGTAACCCTCGTTTTACTTCACATGCGTTGTAGTTAAGCAGCAAGTACTATGAAGTTGGAGCAGTACACACCGGCTTTACTGCACAGCACTGTAGGTGTAAAGTGTGTACTATGAAGCCAGGGTGCTGTTTCAGCTTCATTGAAGCATTGAGAGAAGAGGCGCCAAGAGATCCAGATGTGAGTCCAGTGTGACTCATCGGCAGTGGCATAAGTTGAAGCTGATGTGTCCCAGTGCAAAGCGACAAGCCCCAACTATAATGTCTGGTTTATAATACTAGTTTTCTCATATAGGAAAGTGACAACTTTTGGGGCCCCTAAGCCTATTGAAGTTGTGCCCCTGCTCACTGGACTCGCATCTAGCTATTTATAAACACACCATAAGGTCCTGTGGGTTGTTTTGTTTCCCAAATCCACCAGAGTGTACAGAGATGTCTCTTGTAAGTCACTATGTTATGTCCTGTGACTATTAATAGGGAGGCCTGAGGAGAACCAGCATCTATCAGTATACAGTCACTGTATGGTGGAAAACTGGTACACCTGGGTCTGGGGCCCACTTGGGTGGGATTTGGCCCTTATGCTGAACCTCTAGCTACACCTATGGAAAAAAGGTGTGACACGCCAATGATTTACTAAGCCAAAACCCTTGTCCTGACTCTCACGACACGCACTAGAATTCCGTACAGTACCCAGCCTATTGCTCCCCTTACTGACTCTCACATAGTAGAATACCCTCTTTCCTATGGTGCACCAACACACTAAAATACTCAAAGCCTTTATAATGCTCTTTTAAACTTTTTATTTTCTCTCTTTCCCCCACTTATAATGCCTTAGTGTTACACACACCCCATATGTATTGCCCCCCCCCCCACTCCGCCTATTATCATGACTCCTGTTGCTACAAATACTGTATAGTGGACTCTCCTCTTTTTATGACTCCCCTGTGGCTCTATATATAGTGCCCTTCTCCTTTTCCTTGTATTGGGTCCCCTGATGCTCTATTTATTATGAACCCCTTCCTTCTCCTGTTATGCCCCTCCTCTTGTTGTTGTATGATTTAAAAAAAACACACACAACTCGCCCTATTCCCCCACAGTTCTGCTACCTGTCACGGGTGCCCCCGTGATACGTGTTACAGATCGTGGGCACACCAGTGCCCCTCTCCTTGGCGCCGCTCCGCCCGGCCTGCATTCACCTCTCCACACTCCTGCTCCTGTCCCATATATTTAAATGGCCAGCACACTGCTGACTTTCATGCGACAGAAATTGGGAGGCGGGCCATCGGACGATCTGACTGATTTGGACAAAGTGCGGGATTTAACATTTAAATTTGTGTCACAAGCCATGCACTTACATACACTGGGAAGAAGATGGTGAACTCCGGCGGACCTGAACGAGTAAGCAACACATTCAGGATAGTGCAGTGCATTCTCGTCTGCCCCTGTGAAGGAGCAGCAGGAAGGAGTTGTACAGGAACAAAAAGGTGAGGGCTGAGGAGTGAGAAGCACAGACAAGTGACAGGTTGTTTTTTAATTGCATCTTAACTAAAGCTCAACCCCTAGGACCACACAGAGGATTATGTCAGGGTGCAAGGTAAGTTATAACACACAATTATATTGTAAATGCTTTATTACATTTTTTACATTTACGTTTACAGAAAGCAGAAAGGCAAATTTGCAATGCATGTGTGATAGGCTTCTGCAACCTGTCTTTGGTGAAAATGAGGTCCCTGGTGACAAGTAAAGTCTTATATTGCCATATACTGACACCTTCAACTTTTTCATACAATTATTGTAAGTTGAGTGTTTTGACCATACTTGGATTCTGTTTGTCTAAATGTACCCAAGGCATTGATACTGTATCACATAAAAGATTAGTGCATAAAATGAAATCGCTTGAACTGGAGGAAAATATGAGTATTTAGGTTAGCAACTGGCTTGCTGATAGGAAACAGAGGGTTATCATTATTGGTACATTCTCAGATTTGGGTTGCAGTTACCAGCAGGTGCCAAAGGAGTCAGTATTGGGCCTTCTTCTTTTCATTCAATTACCTCTTTCACATTATAGTACATTATAGTTCGTCCTGGTGCTGCGGCGGGTGTAATATTAATATTTTCTTTGCTAAATGAATGCATTTTTCAAAAAATGTACACATTTTCAGTGGACAAAATACCAAAACAATCCACAAAGTGTGATACCCAATCTCTCCCAAGTATGTCAATATTAACGTAGCATAATGGGGCACATTTACTTACCTGTTCACGTCGATGAAGCCGCATTCAGTAGGGAAAGTTCCTAACAATATAACTGAGGGACAGACAGTCAGAAAACTCAAAATCGCTAGGCAATGGCAGTACATTAAGAAGTTAGAAATAGTCTGCTAAATGAGTCAGAAGAAGCGAGGTCTAACTCACGGCGCTCCACACGACTGACAAAGTGTGTGAGTGTCTCCCTGCTTATACAGAGTCCGCGTACGGCGTTCTGCCGACTCGCGGACTATGCATGACAGTTAGAGATGAGCGAACATACTCGTCCGAGCTTGATGCTCGTTCGGGCATTAGCGTACTCGAAACTGCTCGTTGCTCGGACGAATACTTCGCCCGCTTGAGAAAATGGCATCTCCCGCCGTTTTGCTTTTTGGCGGCCACAAACAGAGCCAATCACAAGCCATGGGGACTCTGCACTCCACCCAGCATGACGTGGTACCCTTACACGTCGATAGCAGTGGTTGGCTGGCCAGATCAGGTGACCCTGGAATAGACTAGCCCCTGCCCGCGCTGCTCGCGTCATTCTCTGTCTGGATGCCGCTAGGGAGAGAGCTGCTGCTGGTCAGGGAAAGCGTTTGGCTGTTATATTAGCTTACTCTTAGGCAGGAGTGATTCTACAAGAACCCAACAATCCTTCTTAGGGCTACAATAACGTTTTATTTTCCTTTTTTTTGGTTTGCTTGTGGCTGGGCTTGCTGGCATTAGTAGTGCAGCTAGTACCATATTGTGAGTAATTTGCAGGGAGACTTGTGTTTAGCTCTTAGTGACACACATATCCACCTCAAACACCGAAGTGGGACAATTTATTAGGGGTTTGATTTGAATTACGCCGAGTCTGCTGATTTATTTTTTTTTACCTTTATTTCTTTTTATAGCTCAAATTCATCTTGCAAAGCAGTGTGCTTTCAGTGTAGGCTAGAAAAAGCCATAGGAGAACCCCAACCGCTTACTTAGGCCTACAATAGCGTTATATTTTACTTTTTTTTTGGTTTGCTTGTGGCTGGGCTTGCTGGCATTAGTAGTGCAGCTAGTACCATATTGTGAGTAATTTGCAGGGAGACTTGTGTTTAGCTCTTAGTCACACACATATCCACCTCAAACACCGAAGTGGGACAATTTATTAGGGGTTTGATTTGAATTACACCAAGTCTGCTGATTTATTTTTTTTTACGTTTATTTCTTTTTATAACTTAAAGTTATCTGGCAAAGCAGTTTGCTTTGAGTGTAGGCTAGAAAATAGCCAAAGGAGAACCCCAACGGCTTACTTAGGCCTACAAAAGCATTATATTTTCCTTTTTTTTGTTTGCTTGTGGCTGGGCTTGCTGGCCTTACTAGTGCAGCTAGTACCATATTGTGAGGAATTTGCTGGGAGACTTGCGACCGTTGTGTTTAGCTCTTAGTGACACACATATCCACTGAGGGATCGGAGGATGATGAGGTGACAGACCCAAGCTGGGTTGATAGGCCGGGTGAACACAGTGCTTCTGAGACAGAGGCGAGTCCTATAGCAGAACAGGTTGGAAGAGGCAGTGGTGGGGCCAGACAGAGAGGCAGGGACAGAGCTGGTGCATCAGCGCCAAATGTTGTCCGTAGTCAAGCTCCCGTGGCGAGGGCTAGATTTTCAGAAGTCTGGAGGTTCTTTAAAGAAACACCGGATGACCGACGGACTGTGGTGTGCAACCTTTGCCAAACCAGGATCAGCAGGGGTTCCACCACTACTAGCTTAACTACCACCAGTATGCGCATTTATGTCACCCCAGCAAGACACTGTCACCTGTCCCCAGTCTC
This sequence comes from Engystomops pustulosus, assembly GCA_019512145.1. Classification (NCBI taxonomy): domain Eukaryota; kingdom Metazoa; phylum Chordata; class Amphibia; order Anura; family Leptodactylidae; genus Engystomops; species Engystomops pustulosus. The sequence goes on along the minus strand of CM033646.1, from coordinate 87,909,292 downwards.
GGCAGAGTAGGGCTGATCTTTACAGAAAGATGGTGAGGGAGTACGTAGCTGACCATACCATCGTCCTAAATGATCACACAGCTCCCTACAACTACTGGGTTTCAAAGCTGGACATGTGGCACGAACTGGCGCTGTACGCCTTGGAGGTTCTTGCCTGCCCTGCCGCTAGCGTGTTGTCCGAGCGGGTTTTCAGTGCAGCTGGTGGCATCATCACCGATAAGCGTACACGCCTGTCGACTGACAGCGCTGACAGGCTGACACTTATCAAGATGAATAAAGCCTGGATTTCTCCGGATTTTCATTCTCCACCAGGTGAAAGAAGCTCAACCTGAATAATGTATGCACTCCTCCTCATTGTCCTCCTTCTCCTCCTCTTTGTACACTAAAGCATAGGAAACTGGCTATTTTTTGCCAGGGCCAACTGGCTCTAGCTATAGTACTCTATGTATTTAATTTTTCTGGAGGGCCACCTACCCGGTCCTCTGTTTTAAGCAATTTTTGGGAGTGCCACATACAGGCACTCAATCTATTTAATTTTTCTGGAGGACCACCTACCTGCTCCTCTGGTTTGAAAGAGGAGAATGTTGGCGAGACCGAAGAGGGGACTGTGGTCAGTTCCTTCATGTTCAGCTGTGGGAGAGAAGGAGGAGTTGGAGGAGTTGGAGGAGGAGAAATGGGCATCAGCGAGAGGGGAGTAATTCTTGCGGCTTGGGCTCTGGCGCATTGGCAGATTTACAGGCTAGGCTGCCTATCCCGCTGACCCCGTTCAAAAAATTTATTCCAGCACCATTACTGGGTCTTTCACTCTCCTGGACCACGGTACTAGCAAATCTTTCACTCTCATCCCTGGAGAGGAAAGGAGTGTGAGAATGCATAATACCAGCAGGCCTGGTGCACAAGCTGAAACAGTATTCCCTTCTGACAGCGCTAGCGTGCAGAGGGCGGTACTTCTGCGTGACACGTAGCGAGGGAGAGTAGGCGAGAGGCGCTTTCCAGCACTGCAGGGGAATACCTTTACAAGGCCGTATGCCGTTTTATGTCACCCCAGCAGACACTGTCACCTGTCCGCCAGTCTCGGCAGAGTAGGGCTGATTCTTTACAGAAATGATGGGTGAGGGGAGTACTAGCTGACCATACCATCGTCCTCCTAAATGATCACACAGACTCCCTACAACTACTGGGTTTCAAAGCTGGAACAGTGGCACGAACTTGGCCCCTTTCCTCCCTTGGACCGGTTCTTGCCTGCCCTGCCGCTGCGTGTCCTTTTCTGAGGTTCCCAGGTGTTTGGCCAAGCTTCCCTGTGCAGAGCCTTGGTCCCCTTGAAAAATGCTCGAGTCTCCCATTGACTTCAATGTGGCTCGTTATTCGAGACGAGCACTCGAGCATCGGGAAAAGTTCGTCTCGAATAACGAGTACCCGAGCATTTTAGTGCTCGCTCATCTCTAATGACAGTCCTGCGGCATACAACCTGAAAAGACCGCATGAACTCATATAAGCGGGTTAAATACTAATATAATCCCGCGGCAGGCACAACGATAAAAGAACTAACACGACACCAACACAGGTGACTATGTCGCATGGACATTAGTGTGGGCATATTGGTTGTGGGCTAAACCATACAAAAAACAACACAAAAAACCCAACCACTCAATGGCACCAAGAAAACAGTGAGGGCGGCTATACAAAAAAAAAAGCGAACCCGATAACACCACAAACAAATCGCCATGGAGCATACAACAGTGGCACCACCACCTGTGCGCTCACCTTAAGAACGTGCCCTTTCTATCAATCTTCCCCCTGTGTCATCTGAATGCTAATACAGACCCCTGCCCAGGACCCACGCCCAAAACACCATCCAGTGCGAAAAAACCCAACACATCGTCACCCTCACGTCCTCCAACCATCCCCCACTAAGCATCGCTTAACAGCCTTAATCCGTTCACACTCCATGGTACCCAGTCGTGGTCAGAGCAAAAAGGAAGTCTAGCCCAACCCGATCGCACAAGCTCCATCCCCAAGACGTCACAAGCGGTCAACATCTCCAAGTTTGCTTAGCCTGGGAAGATGCTCCCTATAGATGTCGAGACCAAGGCCTTTCGAAACCTAATGGCGGCGGCCCGCCCCTCGGTATCGGCTTTCCCCAGCTGCCACTAACTTTTCCCGATGTGCGTCCCGCCCTGCACAAGAGTGTCAGAGGAACATCATCCCTGCCCCCCCTGACCCAAACGCCCTTTCTGACAAGGTCCACCTGACCAGTGAGCACATGGACGAGTGCTGCAGGGCAGGGCATTATAATAATCGCTGACGCACATTGGGTTACTTGGTGGTAGGCTGGGACCGAGGTCTGAACCCTGGCTGCCATACTGCGACGCGAGGATTGCGGGGCTACCCCTCGTTGCCAGGTCTCAAAGCACCTACTATGCCTCCTCCTCTCCCACCCCTCCTCCAACCTCCTCTCCCAATTACTAACATCTGGATGGCGACACTAGTCGGTAGATCTATCAAAACACAAAGGGAAAATCCATACAAAAAAATGCTCCATGGGCACAATGAAAACTAATGTAATAAATCAAAGAACCTGTATATACCAAAATACAATCTTATTAATAATGGAAAATCACACCAATAAAAAGGAAAATAAAACATTTTAAAAGGATCATAGTCCTCTAATACGATAACAAGGGAGGGTGGGTATATGATAAGACCCATTAAAAACAGACTAACTCCTAACAGCCCCCAAACTTTAAACCTGTCAAAGCACTAATCAATACAACAAGTGGCAAGCCAAAAAATATACCAGAAGTACCAATAGATATACTACTCCTACAAAAGCAGGGAAAACCAGTATAGCAAAGGTGAAGCGAATAAAAATGATTATTACCAAATCAACGCTGAGCTGGCAGGAGAGAAAAAGGGGGGGATGTGCGGAAGAGGCCCCACGTCGTCTCCCAACACAGTGCCCCCCTCCAGGGGTAAATGGTTTGATGGGTGACACAGTAAATACCTGTGTGAATATAAATAGTGGTGGTCAGGTGTGGAGCGCCATGGCTGGAAGGATAGGCGCTTCGGCGTCCTACTTGTGCTAGTGCGCATGCGCCTGTTTTTAGCGTCGTGGTCACATGATATAGTGTCATAAGTACAATGATAAGGTGTCATTGACGCAGATTGTCGCGGCGTCCAGCGTCCGCATTTGATCGGGACGCAAGGCAGATGAACTGCTGCACGCAGAAGCGCCCAAGGAATGTACATGGGGTATGGGTCTAAATAGTTTGTTACTCCTAGAATGAATGTGATAAAAAAGAAAAAAAGAAGAAAAGGAAACAAATACTATAAAAAGGTATTAAAATACCTCGAAAAGTTAACAGAATGTAATATGGATGAATGTCAACAATTGAATAAAATAAGTCACATGACTAATATAATCTAATGTGCCTTAGTATATAAAATTTTTTTTAAGTAATAAATAAAGGTCGTTATATAGTGTGCATGTTCGATCCAACATTGGCCAAACATGTAACAACAACAATATATATATACATGAACATAATCATGGATAAAAAGCAAACATAGAGGACTACTTACAACACCACAACATATATGGCTGACACATACATGGGGGCCCTGTACACCGCACACACACACATACATAGAGTACTAACACCTGAAAACACCTTATTTGAAAACATCAATAAAATAGAAAATTGCGAGTATCTCCAGATATCTATGCTGGTCACGAAAGCTATACTGCAGTACAATTACAGGATAGGATGACAGGTAAGGGTCCCGGGTCCACGAAGGCAGACCCAAATGTTTGAGAGCTTTTTCTGCGAGGTGAGAGCAAACCAGAGCGGGTCGCGCCAAGCAAGGAAAAGTGAAGGAATGAAAGTACATATGAGGCGGAGCACAGATCCTCTGGGTTACCAATGAGAAAAAGATGTAACAAAAATGCGGATGTATAATGTAAAATACGAAAATACAAAAATATTACAAGGTTTAAAGAAGAGGACAAACAAATGAAACGGTGTAAGGTGTAGTGTGGAACTATGGAACCAGAAAGGTATTGATTAATGCTGTTAGAGGTACCAGCACTTTTTTGTTACATTCTTTTCTTCATCTGGTACCCAGAAGATCTGGTCGGCCTCATATGTATTCATTCCATTCACTTTCCTTGCTCTGGCTCGTCCGACTTCTGGTTGCCTCATCCTGCGAGCGAATAATCTCTCAACATTTGGGTCTGCCGTCTCAGTGGAACCCGGGACTTACCTGTCATCCTTTCCCTTAATTGTCTGCCAGTATAGATTGTCGGACCAGCCTAGAATCTGGAGATCTAGCCATTTTCATTTATTGATTTGTTTTTCAAATAAGGTGGTTTTCAGGTGTTGTACTCAGTAGTGTGGTGTGTCGTGTGTACTGGGCCTGTATGTGTCAGTCATTATATGGTTGTGTTGGTGTAGTAGTGTAGTTACCTCTTGATGTTTTTGTTTTATCCATGATGCCATGTTCATTGTATACTTATGATATGGTTTTGTTACATGTTTTATGTTGAATGAATATCATGCAACTATATAGAAGACCTTTTTTATATCTTAAAATTTTTTTATATACTACTGCACATTATTACATTATTTATTCATGTTGATTATCTTTATTTCATTTTGACTATCCATCCCTATTTAACATCTGTAGTTTCGAGCGTTATTTTTACCTTTTTTATAGATTTGTTTTCCTTTTCTCTTTTTTTTCTTTTTTTCACCTATTTACTATGGAGTAAAAATATGATGACACATAAAATACTTCATCTGGCTCGCGCTCCGCGTGCAGAAGCAACAATTCTCTTTGACGTTATGCCGAATCAAGATGCGGCGCTGGACGCCGGCGACAGCTTGGTCACATGACACCTTATCATGTGACTTAGGAACTCTATCATGATGCGCACGAGCTAAAACAAGGCGCATGCGCATACACCAAGTAGGAGCCGCATCGGTGACCTATCCTTCCACTTGGCGCTCCACACTGCACCCCACTAATTATATCACACAGTCATACTTATAACGTGTCACCATCACCCAGCTTACCCCTGGAAGGTAAGCCGACTGCATGTGGCGAACGCGTGGGGCCTCTCCTCAGCCCCCTCCCCCCCTTTCTCTCTTCCAGCTCAAGTCGGTTTTCATTGGTAATACATCATTTTATTATGCTCACCTTTTGCTATATCGTTATCCGCTTTGTAGTGGTAGTATAGTCTATGGCTACTTATGGTAGATTTTTTTGGTTGCCACTTGTGTATTGTAGTGCAGGACAGGTTTTAAGGTATGGGGGCTTCGTATGGGAGGTTTGTCTCAGGTACTATCATACTACCCCACCTCCTTGGTAGTATAGAGGACTATGATCTTTTAATGTTTATTATTGTTTTTGGTGTGATTTTTTCCATGTATTATAAGTAGTTGTATTTTTGGTATAGCACTAGTCGGTACGCTAGCACAGCAGCAGTGCCGTCCGCTAAGCGACAGCACGTGCTCAAACTGCTGAGCCTAGCGATAAAAGGCACACCGCCCAAGAGCTATTACAGGGCATCACGGCGCAGACTGATCTGTGGCTGGCATCGCGAACCTGAAGCAGGCATGGTTGTGTGTGACAACGGCCGAAACCTGGTGGCGATCTGCACAACTCGGCAGACTGACACATGTTCCTGCCTGGCCCACTGTTTAAATCTCATAGTTCACAGCAGTTTCTCCTCAAGACTACCCAATCTGTCTGATTTGCTCACGAAGGTGCGCCCAATCTGTGCCATTTCAGAAGTCCAGCACAGATCTGCTGCCCTCTCAGGGCAGCGCAGCGCCGCCTCCAACTGCCCCGCTCACCGACGTTGTGCGACGTGCCCACGAGGTGGAATTCAACATTAACCATGCTATCCGAGTTTACCAGCAAGCGCAGAGCGATTGTAGACTGCCAGATGTCAACTTCCACCAGAACTGGTAGTCAAGGTCAGTCACGCTTCCTCTCCTAAGTCTACAGAGGAGTGGACGTGATGTTGATATCTGTCAGGTGCTGAGTAAACTTTGAAGAGTCAACACAGTGTCCGTGCGATGCGCCATCATCGCCCACCATCCCGTGGCTTGCCTGTTGAAAACTCTCTGTCAGCATGAGGTCGGAAGCTTTGCGCTCGTCACAAGAGAACGAGGGAGAGATTCCCTTGTTGTATAGCCAAGCACCCTTAGGTCTGTTTCTCTTTCTCAGCACATATCGGAGGAGGTGGAGGAGGATGATGAGGAGAGGAGGAGAATGTTGCGAGACAGAAGAGGGGACCATTGTAGTCCTTCACTGTTCAGCGTATTGGCAGAAGAGAGGAAGTTGGAGGAGTTGGAGGAGGAGGAAATGGGCAGTCGGCCATGAGGGGAGTAAATTCTTGCGCGTTGGGACTCTGGCGCATATGGCAGATTTCATGCTAGGCTGCCTATCCCGTGACCCTCTGCTTCAAAAAATTATTCCAGCACCGATTACTGGGTATTCACTCTCCTGGACCCACGGTACAAAGCAAATCTTTCCACTCTCTATCCCTGGAGAGGAAAGGAGTGTGAGAGCATGAATACCACAGCAGGCCCTGGTGCACCAAGCTGAAACAGTATTTCCCTTCTGACAGCGCTAGCGGCAGAGGCGCTGACTTCTGCGGACAGTAGCGAGGGAGAGTGGCAGCAGGCGCTTTTCCAGCACTGGCAGGGATGTCGTTTACAAGGCCTTTGGTTTTATGTCACCCCAGCAAGACACTGTCACCTGTCCCCAGTCTCGGTCAGAGTAGGCTGATCTTTACAGAAAGATGTGGAGGGAGTACTAGCTGACCATACCATCGTCCTAAATGATCACACAGCTCCCTACAACTACTGGGTTTCAAAGCGACATGTGGCCACGAACTGGCGCTGTACCCTTGGACGAGTCTTGCCTGCCTGCCGCTAGCGTGTTTGTCGAGCGGGTTTTCAGTGCAGCTGGTGGCATCATCACACCGATAAGCGTACACGCCTGTCGACTGACAGCGCGACAGGCTGACGCTTCAAGATGAATAACCTGGATTTCTCTCCGGATTTTCTTCTCCACCAGGTGAAAGAAGCTCAACCTGAATAATGTATGCACTCCTCCTCCCTCATTGTCCCCTTCTCCTCCTCTTTGTACACTAAGCATAGGAAACTGGCTATTTTTGCCAGGGCCAACTGGCTCTAGCTATAGTACTCTAGTGTATTTTATTTTTCTGGAGGGCACCTACCCGGATCCTCCTTGTTTAAAAGCAATTTTTGGAGTGCCCATACAGGCACTCAATCTATTAATTTTTCTGGAGGACACCTACCTCCTGCTCCTCTGGTTTGTGAAAACTTTTTTGGACTGCCACATACAGGCACTCAATTATTTTAATTTTCTGGAGACCACCTACCTGCTCTCTCTGTTTGAAAACTTTTTTGTGACTGCCGCATACAGGCACTATCCAAATTAAATTGTCTCCCTAGCATCCTCCACATGTCGTCTTTTTTAAGCGTGGCTCCACACGTTGTCTCCATTGGTACCCTCCACACGTCATCGCCATAGCTGCCTCCAATAGTCGTCCATATAGCTGCCCTCATACATGGTCTCCTATCAAACGAGCTGTGTCAGGCAGAATTTTGGGTTGTTTTCATGGATTCCACATCAAACTTGTTAACTTTGTCGCCACCTGCTGTGTAATCCACAAAATATACTGGCAAACTTTTATCATTTACCGATATTATTCAGCGCTTCTTACGCATCTGTTACATTCCCCTACCCGCCATATCCCAAACTTATAAGAACCTACTCTACACTTGATCTTATACAAAAGGTTCTTAGAAGTGCTGTTTGGGGAGTAGCCTAGAGACAGGGGCTTGGATTGGAGAAAGCTCGCCTGCAGCGGAGCGCCCGCCAATCTCAAGATCCAACTAACATAGTTTAACTGCAGCACCTTTAATCTACTACTAGTTCACTGCCTCCATACGGTCCCCTTATCAACGAGGTGTGTCAGGCAGAATTTTGGGTTGTTTTCATGGCTTCCACATCAACTTGTTAACTTGTTGTCCAGCCCATGTGTAAATCCACAAAATATATCTGCAAACTTTAATCATTTACCGATATTATTTCAAGCGCTTCTTGCGCATCTGTTTACATTCCCCTCACCCCCATATCCGTAAACTTATAAGAACGCTACATACACTTGATTTATACAAAGGTTCTTAGAAGTGCTGTTTGGGGAGTAGCCTAGAGACAGGGGCTTGATTGGAGAAAGCTCGCCTGGCAGCGGAGCGCCAGCTCCATCTCAAGATCCCAACTAACATAGTTTTTAACTGCACAAGCACCTTTAATCTATACTAGTTACACTGCCTCCATACATCGCCCCTATCAAACGGTTGTGTCAGGCAGAATTTGCAGGTGTTTCACCAGAAACATAGTGGAATCGGCCCATCTGTCGCCGCCATGGTGGAGACCTGAGTGCTCATAGCACGCAATTGGATGCCCCATACCGTCGCTCTTTAATCATGGAAATCGTCTCCATGGCTGTCTCTACATGTCGTCCCCTATCAAAAGAGCTGTGTCAGGCTCATTTTTCGAGTGTTTCACCAGATAGTTATGGAACTTGGTCACTATGTCGCCACCATGCTGTGTTATTGACTAAATATACCGTCAACTCTTTGTCACATAGGAAATCATTTCACCTCTTTGGTGAAACCTGAGTCCATTTAGGGTATGTCAGTCATGAGACTCTCAGCCTGCACTGCTGCCGCTGCCTCGCATGCCGTCCCCTATAGTGTCAGGTCAATTATTGCATGTTTTAGATGCTATCTAGCCTCATTCGGTCACTCTGTCATGGCCATGCTGTGCCCATAATTTTTGCATAATGGTGCGATTAAGCAGCCTCAGAGGCCATCCTGCAGCTGCCCTGCTGTTTCCTGTCCATTTCCATGGTGTTTCCATCCTTTTCTGAGGTTCCCAGGTTGTTTGGCCAAGCTCCTTGCAAGGCCTTGGTCCCCTTGAAAAGTTTCGTCTCGCAATAACGAGTCCCCGAGCATTTTATGCTCGCATCATGCTCTACTACAGTCCTTCGGATTCAACCTTGAAAGAAACGCGCATGAACTTCATATATATAAGCGGGTTAAATACTAATATAATCCCGCGGCAGGCACAACGATCGTTAGAGACTATTACAATTTACCTCACAGGCACCTATCGCACAAGGTTCTAAAAAATAACACACTGCTATTGATATATCCCCGATAAATGGAGCAACATCACCAGGGCAACTGGACTAACATCCTGATGCGGTTCAGTTCGAGTGGATACATTTGGCTTATTGCGATGCAACATTGTTTCACCTAGAATATGTTGCAAACAAAATAAGGAGACATCACTTACACAAGTGTGTGATAGCTTAATCAAAAGAATAAAGCCTGGAGCCACATAGCACATGAGTTAAGACTGCAAGAGTAATAATAAAAAATAAAGAACCATCTCATTAATCCCTTAATCCTTGGGATTACGTGCAATATCAATAACAGGGGTCTGTATTTGCATGTAGGGGAGAAGTATCCCCAGAACTTTCCCTAATAATTTTTGAATTTTCTTTAAATTCATTTTAAACACTTCCATACTAGCACAAGGTTTTTCTTTTTTAAAATATGAAATAAAAGTTATATTTTACTGCCACTTTGTTCCCCTCTCCTCCCTTTCCCCATACTGAATATGGTGTGGTGTGCACACTGAGGCAAATTTACTTACCTGGTCCTGTCGCGGTCCAGCGGCGCGTTCTCAGTCGAGGATTCGGGTCTTCCGGCGATTCACTATGGTCGTACGCCAGATGTCCACCAGGTGTCGCTGCTGTGCTGAAGTTTTTTTTTTAATTCTGCGGTTTTTCCAAATCCGTTTTCCAACGGCCACGTTCCCCGATTTCCGTCGCGTGCATGCCGGCGCCAATGCGCCACAATCCGATTGCGTGCGCCAAAATCCTGGGGCAATTCAGGGAAAAACGGCACAAATCGGAAAAATATGGGAAACTCGACGAAAATGCGCGAACCGGTCCCTTAGTAAATGACCCCCACTGTGTCTCACAGCACCGTGACCTGGTGACCTAGGGGCGATAGGGCATGGCCTATCATTTGCCATATTTGTGGTGTGGCCGCCTGTCTCCTGTGGAGTGGGGAGGGTTGAAGACCACTCAACTACACTTTTTATTTTTGTGCTACGAAAGGTTCCAGCCCGCATGTGAAACGGTCCTGTACATGAGGCTTAGAGGTAATACAATTAAAGATAAATCCATACATTTAAGCTAATTTGTGTTCTGCAATTTGTTTTATCAAAGTTAGACTTAGTGACCGCCCATATGGATTTCTCCGTCAGTCACTAAGGAGCCTTAGGCTAGGCCGACAGGTTTCTCCATTGGCCTGACTTAGGTCTGCACGGGCTTCCGTGCAGGGAGGAGCAGTGCCCCCGCTGTCTTATGACAGTTCTGGTCCGGCTGTTAACCTGTTAGATCCCACGGTCATTACATATACATACTTCTCCCTACCTCTCCTCCCTGCACCGCGCGATGCAATCGCGGGGTGCCGTCTTCATATCCGGGCAGCAGTACACAGTTATTGCAGTGCATTAGTATGAACTAGTGATCACATACATGATCGTATTGTAATAAAAAACAAAGTCCAAAAAAACACAAAAAATAAAAAATAAATAAAAAATAAAATTCAATAAAATGTCCCAAAAGCCCTTAACACATATAAAACAATAAATAACTTAAAAAAGTGGAAAAAAGTAAAAAAAAACACAACATATTAGGTACCACAAGTCCCAAAATTCCCAATCCACAAAAATGTAGAAACAGTTATTCCAGGAGGTGAACCCAGTAATGGAAAAATGTGAATCGCTACTTTTTTGCCCTTCGCAACACATAAAAAATGTAATAAAAACTGATCTAAAGATTGCACAGTCCCGAAAATGGAAGCAATAAAAACATCAGCTCATCCCAGAAAAAGTGACATCTTTGACAGCTACATACTCCTAAGTGAAAAAGCTATTGGAGTCACAATACGGTAAGAATTTTTTGGGGGGTACAAAAAGTTTTAATTTTTGGTAAACTCTATTAACACCTAATAAAACCTATATTAATTTGGTATCCCTGTGATCATACCGAACCAAAGAATATATTAGAGATGCCATTTGGAATGTACAGTGAAAGATGTATAAACCGAGCCCACAAGAAAATGGCGCAAATGCAGTTTCTTGTCAATTTTACCATATTTTGTATTGTATTTCCACTTCCCAGTACACGGTATGGAGAAAAAAAGCTCTCACACAGCTCAGTACATAGAAAAAAAAGCAATTGATTTTTGAAAGTAGGGAGTGAATAAACAGAAAGTAAGATGGAACAGGCCTATAAGTGGCAAGGGGTTAGTATGCCCCCTTTACCATATGATAAAAAGTTTATTATTGATAAATATTAGTGAATTCCAAATCAAAACTTCATTTTGTTTAAATTTCTGTAACATACATAAAGCTTCCTACCTGCTGATTTGAATAGTTTGAGGGATGAAGTTAATAGAAGGGGTGATATGTGGGGTTTTCTATTAACAGAACTTACAAAACCCCTATAGAAATTAAATGGTCCCTAAAATTTACTCTAAAATTTTCTTAAAAATTTAAGGGAATGCTGTATGATAGGTGATTTTCTAGCGTTGTAATAAAACAAAAGGACACCAACACAGATATGGTAAATGTTAGTTAGTAACTAATTTGGGTAGTAAGACTATCAATTTTGAAAAACAGAACATTTTGAAGTTTGAAAATAGCATTTTTTTCCAAATATTCACCAAATTCACCTTTTTTCATAAATAAACTCAAAATATATCAACCAAAATGTCCCACTAAGGTGAAGTACAAAATGTCACGGAAAAATAAACTCAAAAACAATTAAGTAAGTTAAAGCCTTCTAAAGTTATAACCAGATAAAGTGACACATTCTGTTTTTGAAAATAGGCCTGCATGATCTTTGGTCTAATTCCCGGTCCATTCTTCACTTTTTTAAAAATATTATATAATAATATAAAATACCAGTTTTTCAGACTACTAAATGCTCATTGTGTGCTTTAGAAGTCTTAGATGCCCACCTGCTTTAGATGGACCAGCTAAGAGCAAAGAGAATCTCAGAGACTACAGAAGTGTACATAGAGTAGTCTGAGCAGCAGTTGAAATTTTACAGAAATGGAAGTTGAGACTGTATATTAAACCAACTTCACCAGAATTGTTTAAAACAATGGTTGCAGGAATTTTAACTATGCTTTACCTTGTCCCCCGTGTTACCTTGTTTCTCTTTTGCTTTATAGACAACAATTACTTTATAAAATGTGTTTCAGCTAAATTCCCTTACTTCTAAACACTTCTCATTAGTCTGAAAATCCAGTGCCAACATTCACCCAAGAATTACAATTAGCATAAATGAGCTTCATGCAGTCAATTGAAGGAAGTCAAGAAAGAAGTAATGTATAGTTAATCCATAATGAATAAAGTTTGCATTTTTCACTGGAGCTCAATGGCTTGGTAGAGTAAAGATAAACTGCTGTCCAGAATATCAATGACTTAAAGAGGTTGTCTGCAGGATTAGGGATAACTAGCTGATTATTATATATTTAAGACAAAATTCTTAAATATACTCAAAATAGCAAATTCTCTAATTCAATGTTATTAACAAAAATACAACATCTCACAGATGTAATTCAAACCTGCCTCAGTACTGCTATTGTGTGTTTATAATCTCAGTCCTGACTATGGTTGGGAAGGTCTTCCTATTGGGTCAGATTTCTCTCACATGAACATGTACCTCCTGTACTGAAGAAGCAGAGGTGAGGCAGAGAGCACTAAAACCAAAGACACTTCCTATCCAGCAGTGTGCAGAGGAGAGCAGCTCTACAAACAAGATTCGCGTCTTGATCCAATGGAAGCTGCGGAGCACAGCAGTGCTGAGTGTGTTTTATTGATTAGGTAAGGTAGCAGAGATGAGTGTGTTTTATCCATCTAATGACTCGGATATTTCTCATCTCTATATTTCTATTCCTCTGATATTAGTAGAATGTTCAGAAGCTAAATGAAAGTGTAGCCAAACCTTGCAACTTTTGCTGGGCAAATTGATTAAAAGGAATCAGAATTTGTTACCGTCAGTTAAGTTTACCGTGATTCGTGGGAACTATTTTTTTTCCACTTTATTATAAAAATGGCCGTGTTACATGGGGCAGAGAACTCTGGGAAGAAGAAAGGAACACCCTTGATCACCTCTGCAGACATGTAAGCCGATCAGCGACCAGCAGGCTTATGTGATGTCACAGCGCTATAATAACAGACGGCCATTTGCAATCCTGTCATTTCACACTGCATGTGCTGTCTCTAGCATCTAGCTGCTTGTTCTTAGTAGCTGATGGAGTGATTTTTTTTCTCAAAGTCCAGGGTATCTGTTTTGGGGGTTCTATATTCCCCAAATTCCATTAGTTTTTTTGTTGATAAAATATATCTCAAGAAATCTTTGTCAAATCCACATAGTTGCTAGAGCAATTTTTTGGGGTTCTGTATTCCCCAAATTTCAAGTGTTTTTTGTTGATAAAGTAGATATCAAGAAAACCATATAGTTACTGGAGTGATTTTTTTTCTCAAAGTCCAGGGTGTCAGTTTTTGGGGTTCTGTATTCCCCAAATGTATAGGGTTTTTTGTTGACAGAGTAGATATCAAGAAATCTGTGTCAAATCCACATAGTTGATTAACTAATATGTCAGACAGAGAGGTGGCAGGTGGAGCAGACACAGGTCGCAGCACAGTAAGGGGACGTCGCAGCAGGGGTGACTCCGTGAGGCCAGAACTGCCGGTGTCATCCAGCGGCATAGTGTTGATCAACAACCCAAAGGTTCTTGATTGGAAGTCATCCACTTCCTCCCAAATGACATCTGACTACCCCAGCCAAAGTCAGTGGGCTCGTGAGCTACAACCCTTAGTTGGCATGTCCCAGGAGCAGGTCAACGGCCCTCACCTGTCCTCAACCAGCCTCTGCCCTGTTAATTTCCCTCAGCCAGAGATCTACTAGGTGGTTTGGGCTCAGCACCACTATACAGCAAGGACGAACTCTTTGAGGACAGTCAGCAGCTGCTTGACAGTGAAGAGGTGGGGCAGACATCCACTGCTTCGTGCAGTAGGCGAGAAAGTAGAGATCTGGTGAGTGGCACGAGAGGTTATGTTGCACTTGCAAGTAGTCAGACTGTTCATACTGAAACCGTTGAGGAGAATAGCAGTGACAGTGAAACACAAATCGATAATTATGTAGCCGATCGCACTTGGAAGCCGGATAAAGCAAGGGCTTCATCATCATCGTTGGGAGAAGAAGGTATCAGCTTGCATGTCAGGCAGCAAAGCACACATCAATAGTAGGTACAAAAAACCGGGTTGTAGTTAGACGCGCTGTCCGGTGAGTAGTTGATACGACACAGATTTTCTTTAGATAGAACACTCTTTTATTTGTATAGGTATTGGACTACGCGTTTCGGGGGTGGTCCACCCCCTTCATCAGGTCCGTAAACAAATGCTATGTAAAATTAGTACAATAAATTAAATTAAATTAGTGCGTAAATAAATAAATAAAAATTAGTAAAAATGCAGTTGGCAAAATTGCATTAATGTTTGTGCAGGTGTGTAGATGGTGGTTATATGTAAACAAACAATTGAATGTTTATACACACACAGTTAGCATGATTAGTTTCAATCCAAATATTAATGGATTAACATAAAAAATGGAAAATTCTACCATAATAATAAAACCAGCAGATAAAGGGGGAGGTACGGTAATTCTAGACCGAACCAACTACATCTCAGAAAGCCTTCACATATTGTCAGACACACAATACTACAAAAAACTGACCCATGACCCAAAACTAGAACACAATAACCTCCTGTCTACACTGGTCGACGAAGCCTATGAACAAGGCGTTCTAACAAAAAAAGAAAGAAATTACATTATCCCAAAAAACCCGCGCACAGCCCTTTTCTACCATCTGCCCAAGATACACAAAAATCCAACAAAACCACCTGGCCGCCCAATCATATCAGGCATTAACTCAGTCACATCCAACCTTTCCGAATATATTGACATCCTCTTACAGAAATTTGTTCAAACACTCCCCACTTACCTCAGAGACTCAGCGCAACTCATCACTGAACTGGAACATATACAATGGCAATCTGATTTCATCCTCATCACGATGGACGTTTCGTCCCTATACACCAACATTTCACATACTCTCGGCATCCAGGCAATAAAACAGACCCTCCAAACAGACCCATCAATACCCCAAAGACAGATAAACTTCATACTAAATAGCATCCAATTCATACTGGAACACAACACTTTCGCATTTCAGAAAAACATATATTCACAAGTTAAGGGAACAGCCATGGGAACCAGATTTGCCCCAAGTTATGCAAATATCTTTATGGGGTGTTTCGAACAGACCCACATTATAGAGAATGCCAATTACAACCATCAAGTCCATTTCTTTAAAAGATATATTGATGACCTTTTCGTAATTTGGAAGGGGACAGAAACCGAAGCCAAAGATTTTGTGAAAGAAATCAACCAAAACACCTGGGGAATTGAACTCACAGTAAATACATCCCCAAAAGAAATAGAATTCTTGGATCTGCTAATACAGGTAGACCAACAGGACACAAAACTCATCACCAAGACTTTCTTCAAAAGCGTAGATGTGAACAGCTTCTTGGATTTCTCAAGTTCACACTACAAAAAATGGCTATGCAACGTCCCATACGGACAATACAAAAGGATCCGCCGAAATTGCACTAACCATAACACATTCCAAGCACAATCCAAAATCCTCAAAGATAGGTTTACACAAAAAGGTTACCCACCACAATTACTCAAGAATGCCTACCAGAAGGTCAACCGATTAACACAAAAAGATTGGCCGTTTGCTTTTGGGCGGCCACAAACAGAGCCAACACAAGGCCATGGGGCCTCATGCACTCCACCCAGCATACGTTTACCCGTACACGTCGATTAGCGTGGTTGGCTGGCCAGATATGGTGACCCGGAATAGACGAGCCCTGCCCGCGCTGCTGCGTCATTCTCTGTTCTGGATGCCGTAGGAGAGAGATGCTGCTGGTCAGGGAGGAAAGCGTTGGAGGTTACTGGTTCTATTAGCTAACTCTAGAGGAGTGATTCTACACGAACCCACACAATCCTTTTCTAGGCTACAATAACGTTTTATTTTCCTTTTTTTTGGTTGCTTGTGGCTGGGCTGCTGGCATTAGTCGTGCAAGCTAGTACCATATGTGAGGTAATTTGACAGGGGAGACTTGTGTTTAGCTTTAGTGACACACATATCCCCCCCTCAAAACCGAAAGTGGAATTTATTAGGGGTTTATTTTCTCATTCGACGAGGCTGCTGATTTTATTTTTTGTACCTTATTCTTTTTATAGCTCAAAATTATCGACAAAGGGGGGGCGGTGGCTTTCAGTGTGGTAGGCTAGAAGAAAACAGCCCATCATAGGAGAAACCCAAACCGCTACTAGGCCTACACTGCCGTGATATTTACTTTTTTTTTGGTTTGATTTGGACGGGGTTGCTGGCATTAGTTAGTGCAGCAGTACCAATTGTGAGTATTTGAAGGGAGACTTGTGTTTGCTCTTGGAACACATATCCCAACTAAAACACCGAAGTGGAGACAATTATTAAGGGGTTTGATTTGATACGACGAGTCTGCGGGATTTATTTTTTTTACTTTATTTTTTATAGCCAAAAATTCATCTTGCAAAGCAGTGGGCTTTCAGGTGGTAGGCTAGTAGGAAAAGCCTATAGGAGAACCCCAACGCTTACTAGGCCTACAATAGCGTTATATTTATTTTTTTGGGTTTGCTTGTGGGGCTTGCTGGCATTAGTAGTGCAGATTAGTACCTATGTGAGTAATTGCGGGGAGACTGGTGTTTAGCTCTTAGTCACCACCATATCCACCCACCCACCGAAGTGGGACCCAAATTTATTAGGGGTGTGATTTTGAATGAACCAAGTCATAGCTGCATTTATTTTTTTTTACGTTATTCTTTTACACTTAACGTTATCTGGCAAAAGCAGTTGCTTGGAGTGTAGGCTAGGAAAATCGCCAAGCGGAACCCCAACGGCTAATTAGGCATACAAAAGAAACACTATATTTGCATTTTTTTTGTTTGCTTGTGGACTGGGATGCTGGCCTTGACTAGTGAGCAGGACATTATTGTGAGGACTTGCTGGGGAGACTGGACCGTACTTGGGTTAGCTTAGGACACACATTATCCACTCAACCCCCGAAGTGGGACATTATTAGGGGGTTGACTGGTAATTGATGCACCGTCTGCTGATTTATTTATTTTTACGTTTATTTTATCTGATAATCAAAAGTAATCTGCCAGCACAAAATTCAAGTGTGTGTGCTGTAGTGCATGGTTAGAAATAGCCATAGAAATAGGATAGTCGTTCTTTTTAAAAAAACACAAAAAACACCAAAAAAAAAAATTGAAGTTTACATTTAATTGGACACTGTTAACCGAGGGTAGGGGTAGAGGACGAGGGCGTGGACGGGGACGTCCAACTATGAGGGGTTAGAGGCAGTGGCGGTAGGGGCGGGGTGGTTGAGACACCCATGCTGATGAGGGAGAGGGGAATGCCGCAGAGCTACACTCCACTAGGTTTCGATCATGTTCTCAGTTACGGGGAATCGTGGTAGAGAATGTGGAGGTAGTAGAACAGTGGGCGCAGATGGTAGAGGTGTGTGTCGTGGTATTGCGGAAATTGCCTCTAGCCCATTGTACACCAGTCCATTTCCACGCAATCCACACCATGTAACCCGAAAATCAGCACTCTCCAGCTCTAAACCTCAGCCTACCTTCCCACAAGTCTGCCCCCTCCCAGCAAATTTGGCATTTGAACCGGCCATACTCTGAGGAACTGTTTTCTGGACCCTTCCCACAGTACAAACCACTTGTCCGGTTGCTGCTGAGAGCAAATTTTCCGTTTACAGGTTTAAAACGGTGCCAGTCTGTGGGGATGATGACACTTGCCGTAGTGGAAGAAGTCGTGCTAAAGAGTTGTCGGACGATGAGGAGACACGGTTGTCCGAACAGTGGTGAAGTGTTGTCAGGGCAGGAAGTATGAGGGGGGAGCAGACTGAGGAGCGGAAGGATGATGATGAGGTGACAGACCAAGTGGGTTGATAGGGGCCGTGTGAACACCGTGTCTTCTGAGACACGAGGCGATCCTATAGCAGGAACAGTTGGAAGAGGCAGTGGTGGGCCCAGGACGAGAACGGCAGGGAAAGAGCTGGTGCATCAGCGCCCAATGTTTGTCCTAGGTCAAGCTCCGTGGGAGGGCTAGATTTTCAGAAGTCTGGAGGTTCTTTAATGAAACACCGGAATGACCCGACGGGACTGTGGGTGCAAACCTTTGCAAACCAGGATCAGCGGGCGTGCCACACTCTAGGCTAACTACACCAGATGCAGCAGGCATATGATGCTAAAAACACCCCACCCAATGGCACCAAGCCCGTTCACCTCGGGCGGGGCACACCACTGTCTTCCCCTGTGTCATCTGATAATAAGACCCCGCCCAGGACCCACGGCCAAAACACCTCCAGTGCGAAAAAACCCCATTTAGCCTCACGCTCCCCACAGCATCCAACAGCTTTCCGTTCAGCCTCCATACCCAGACGATGGAGACAAAAGGAAGTCTAGCCCACGCATCCACCCACACGCCCAAGACGTCAAACGTCAACATCTCCCAAGTTGCTTAGCCTGGGAAAGATGCCTATAGATGGTCGAGACCAAGGCCTTTCGAAACATAATGGCGGCTGGACACCCCGCCCCTCGGTTATCGGTCCCAGCTGCCACTAATTTCCCGATGTGAGTCCCAGCCCTGCACAAGGGTGTCAGAGGAACATCATCCCTGCACCCTGACCCAAAGCCTTTACTGGACAAAGGTTCCACCTGACCAGGAGCACCATGGACGAAGTGCTGCAGGGCAGGGCTTATATCATCGTGACGCACATTGGTTACTTGGTGGCGAGGGCTGGGACCGAGGTCTGACCCTGGGCTGCCATTACTGCCGACGCTGAGGATTGCGGGGGTACCTCGGTTGCCAGGTCTCAAAGCACCTACATACTATGCCTCCTCCTCTCCCACCCCTCCTTCCACCTCCTCATCCAAATTACAATCTGATGGCGAATAGTCGGTAGATCTATCACAAACACAAAGCGGAAAATCCATACAAAAAAATGCCCAAATGGGACATGAAAACTAAATGTAATAAATCGAAAGAACCTGTGATATACCAAAATAAACAATCTTTATTAATAATGGAAAAATCACACCAATAAAAAGGAAAAATAAAACATTTTTAAAAGGATCATAGTCCTCTATAACGAAACAAAGGGAGGGTCGGGTATATGATAAGACCATTAAAAAACAAAACTAACTTTATACGAGCCCCCAAACTTTAAACCTGTCAAAGCCTAATCCAATACAACAAGTGGAAGCCAAAAAAACTACCAGAAGTACCAATAGAATATACTACCCTTACAAAAGCAGGGAAAACCAGTATAGCAAAAGGTGAAGCGAGATAAGATGAATGATTACCAATCAACGCTGAGCGGCAGGAGAGGAAAAAGGGTCGGGGGCGGGGATGGGGATGCAGAGGCCCAAGCGTATCGTCCCCACACACAGTGGCTCCCAGGGGTAATGGCTGTGATGGGTGACACAGTAGAATACCTGTGTGAATATAATAGTGGTGGCAGGTGTGGAGCGCCATGGCTGGAAGGATAGGCGCTCGGCGTCCTACTTGGTGACGTAGTGACGCAGCGCCTGTTTTTAGATCGCGAGTCACTGATAGCGTGTCATAAGTACAAATGATAAGGTGTCATTGACCAGTGTCGCGGCGTCCAGCGCCGCATTTATCGGGACGCAGGCGATGAATGCTGCACGCAGAAGAGCCCAGAGGAATGTACTGTATGGGTCATAAATAGTGTTACTCCTAGAATGAGATGTGAAAAAAAGAAAAAAGAGAAAAGGAAAACAAATACTATAAAAAGGTATTAAAAATAATCGAAAAGTACAGAATGTAATATGGATGAATGTCAACAAGTTGAATAAAAGAATAA
This sequence comes from Engystomops pustulosus, assembly GCA_019512145.1. Lineage (NCBI taxonomy): Eukaryota > Metazoa > Chordata > Amphibia > Anura > Leptodactylidae > Engystomops > Engystomops pustulosus. Next base: position 87,889,078 of record CM033646.1, on the reverse strand, counting down.
GTCACATGACTAATAATAATTAATGTGCCTTAGTATATAAAATTTTTTTTAAGTAATAAATAAAGGTTCGTATATAGTGTGCATGCTTCAGATCCAAACATTGCAAACATGTAACAACAACACTATATATATACATGAACATGAATCTGGATAATAACAAATACGCAAACATAGAGGGACTACTTACACAACAAACATATATGCTGACACATGACATGGGCCCATTTACACACGCACACACACACATACATGAGTACAACACCTGAAAACACCTTATTTGAAAACATCAATAAAATAGAAAATTGCAGTATCTCCCAGATATCTATGCTGGTCACGAAAAGTATCCTGCAGACAATTACGGATAGGATGACAGTAAGGGTCCCGGGCTACACGGAAGGCAGACCCAAATGTTGAGAGCTTTTTCTGACGAGGCTGAGGCAACCAGAGTTCGGCGCGCCAGAGCAAGGAAAAGTGAAGGAATGAAAGTACATATGAGGCGGAGCACAGCACTCTGGGTTTACCAGATGAGAGGAAAAGAGTAACAAAAAAAGCGGGGATGTATAATGTAAAATACGAAAATACAAAAATAGTTACAAGGTTTAAAGAAGGAGGACAAACAAAGTGAAAGGTTTGTAAGGTGTAGGTCGGGAACTATGGAACCAGAAAGGTTATTAGATTAATGCTGTTAGAGGACCAGCACTTTTTGTTACATTTTTCTTCTCTGGTAACAGAAGATCTGGATCGGCCTCATATGTATTCATTCCATTCACTTTCCTTGCTACGGCTCGTACGACTTCTGGTTGCATCATCCTAGGCAGAACAGAAGAAATAATCTCTCAACATTTGGGTCTCTCTCAGTGGACCCGGGGACTTACCTGTCATCCTTATCCTTAATTGTCTTGCCAGTATAGATTTCGTGACCAGCATAGAATCTGGAGATACTAGCATTTTGATTTTTGATTTGTTTTCAAATACAGGTGGTTTTTCAAGGTGTTGTACTCTATGTAGCTGTGGTGTGCGGTGTACATGGGCCAATGTATGTGTCAGTCATATAGGTTGTGGGTGTAGTATGTCGTAGTTACCTCTTGTGTTTTATGTTTTATCCATGAGCCTGTTCATGTATACTATAATGGTGTTTGTTACATGTTTTGATGTTGGATGGAATATCATTGCAACTATATAAGAACCTTTATTTATTATCAAAAATTTTTTATATACTATGCACATTACTTACTTATTCTATTCATGTTGGAATCTTATTCACTGTGAGCTACTCCATCCCTATTTACATCTGTAGTTTCGAGCGGGTAATTTTTACTTTTTATCGGATTTGTTTTCCTTTTCTCTTTTTCTTTTTGTCACCTCTTTATATGGAGTAACCAAATAGAGGGACACATAAAATACATCATCTGGGCGCTCTGGTGCAGAAGCAACAGAATTCTCTTTGACGTATATGCGATCAATGCGGCGCTGGACAGCCGCGAAGCTTGGTCACATGACACCTTATCATGTGACTTATGAACTCTATCATGGAAGGCACGAGCTAAAACAAAGGCGACATGGCGCAATACACCAAGTAGGAGCCGGCAACCGAGTGCCTATCCTTCGCAACATGGCGCTCCACAATGCACCACTAATTATATTCACACAAGTATTTATAACGGTGTCACCATCACCCAGCTTACCACAGTGGAACAAGGAAGCCGACAAGGCATGTGGGCGAAACGTGGGGCCTCTCCCGCCCCCCTCCGCCCCTTTCACTGCCAGCTCAAGCGGTTTTCATTGGTAACTTAATCATTTATATTAGCTTCACCTTTTGCTAGTATACTGGTTACATGCCTTTGTAGGGGTAGTATATCTATGCTACTTATGGTATATTTTTGTTGGTTGCCACTGTGTATTCGTAGTCGCAGGACAGGTTTTTAAGGTATGGGGGCTTTTCGGTACTAGGGAGGTTGTCTCAGGGTACTGATCATATACCCCACCTCCATTGGATAGTCTAGAGGACTATGATCTTTTTAAATGTTTATTTCATTGTTTTGGGTGTGTGTGATTTTTCCATGTATTAATAAAATAGGATTTGTGATAGCACTAGTCGGTAGCTTAGGCCACAGCAGCCAGTGGCCGCCGCTAAGAGGACAGGACGGTGCCAAACCCTGCTGAGCATAGCGAAAAAGGCACACCGCCAAGAGGCTATACAGGGCATCCGGCGCAGACTGATCTTGGGCTGGCATCGACGAACCTGAACAAGGCATGGTTGTGTGTGACAACGGCCGAAACCTGGTGGCGGGACAATCTGCGATGCAACTCGGCAGATGAACACCTGTTGCATGGCCTGGCCACTGTTTTAATCTCATAGTTCAGCAGTTCATAAGACCTACCCAATTCTGTCTGATTGCTACACGAAGGTTGCGCCCATTACTGTGCGCATTTCAGGGAAGTCCAGCACAAGCTGTGCCCTCTCGGGCAGAGAGCGCCGCCTCCAATGCCCCTCACCGTGTGTGCGCGTGCCCACGAGGTGGAAGGGATTCAACATTAACCTGCTACCAGAGTTTACCAGCAGCGCAGAGCGATTGTAGAAATGCCAGATGTAAACTTCCACCAGAACTGTAGTCGGTCAGTCCGCTTCCTCAAGTCTACAATGAGGAGTGGCCGTGGATGTCTGAGATTGTCAGGTGCTGAGTAGAACTTTGAAGAGTTCAACACAGGGGTCCGTGGCGATGCCGACATCTCAGCCACCATCCCGTGGTTGGCCTGTTGAAAAAACTCTCGGTCAGCATGGAAGTCGGAGCTTTGCGCTGTCACAGAGACGAGGGAGAGATTCCTGGTTGATAGCCAAAGCACCCTTAGGTCTGTTTTCAGCACAATGAGGCGGGGTGGCGGCGGATGAGCAGGCGGAAGAGGCGGAGAACTGGTTGGCGAGACCGAAGAGGGGACCTTGTCATCCTCATGTTCAGCTGTACTGGGCAGAGAAGGAGGAGTTGGAGAGTTGGAGGAGGAGGAAATGGGCATAGCAGATGAGGGGAAGTAAATTCTTGAGGCATTGTGCTCTGGCGCATATGGCAGATTTAAGGCTAGGCTGCCTATCCCGGACCCGTGTTCAAAGAATTTATTCCACACCATTACTGGGTTTTCACTCTCCTGGACCACGGTACATAGCAAATCTTTCAACTCTCATCCCTGGAGAGGAAAGGAGTGTGGAATGCATATACCAGCAGGCCCTGTGCACAAGCTGAAAACAGTATTCCCCTTCTGACACGCTGCGGCGAGGGCGGACTTCTGCGGACACGTAGCGATGGAGAGTAGGCGAGCAGGCGGCTTTCAGCACTGCAGGGGTGACGCTTTACAGGCCTTGCCGTTTTTATGTCACTCCCAGCACGACACTGCACCTGTCCCCAGTCTCGGTCAAGTAGGGCTGCTGATTCTTTACAGAAATGAGGGGAGGAGGAGTACGTAGCTGACCTACCATCGTTCCTAAATGATCACACAGCTCCCTACAACTACTGGGTTTCAAAGTGGACAGCATGTGCACGAACTTGGCCCTGTAGTCCCTTGGACGAGTTCTGCACTGCCTGCCGCTAGGTGTTGTACCGAGCGGGTTTTCAGTGCAGCGTGGCTCATCATCACCGATACAGCGTACACGCCTGTTCGACTGTACAGTCGCGTTGACAGCTGACGCTTATCAGAGAAATAAAGCCTGGCGTTTCTCCTGATTTTCATTCTATCCAGGTGAAAGAAAGCTCAACTGAATACTGTATGCACTCCTCTCCTCATTGTCTCCTTCTCAGTCCTCCTCTTGTACACTACAGCATAGGAAAACGGCTATTTTTGCCAGGGCCAACTGGCTCTAGCTAATAGTACTCTATGTATTTAATTTTTCTGGAGGGCCACATACCGGTCCTCGTTAAGCAAGTTTTGGAGTGCCACATACAGGCACTCCATCTATATTTTTCTGGAGACACCTACCTGACCTCTTTGTGTCCTTTTGAACAACTTTTTGGGACTGCCACATACAGCACTCAATTTATTTAATTTTTCTGGAGGACCACCTACACTGTTCCTCTGGTTTGAAAACGTTTTGGCATGACGCATACAGGCAGCTATCCAATAAATTGTCTCGCTCAGCAGCCTCCACATGTCGGTTTTTAAGCTGGCTCCACACGTTGCTCAGGGACCCTCCACCACGTCTCGCCATAGCTGCCTCCAATAAGTGTCGTCCATATAGCTGGCCCCAACATGAGTACTCTTATCAAACGAGACTGTTTGTCAGGCAGAATTTTGGGTTGTTATTCTGGATTCCACATCAAATTGTTAACGTTGTCGCCACCCTGCTGTGTAATCCACAAATCATATGGCACTATTATCATTCGATCTTATTTCAGCGCTTCTACGCATTTTTTACAATTCCCCTAACAACCGCCATATCCCAAAACCTTAAAAGAAACGCTATACACTTGACTTATACAAAAGGTTCTAGAAGTCGTGTTGGGAGTACTCAAGACAGGGGCTTGGATTGGAGAAAGCTCGCCTGGCAGCGGCCGCCAGCTCCATCTCAAGATCCAACACATAGTTTAACTGCAAGCACCTTTAATCTACTACTGAGTTCACTGTCCATACATTGGTTCCCTTATCAAAGAGTTGTCAGGGCAGAATTTTGGGTTGGTTTCATGGTTTCAGCATCAAAACTTGTTAACTTGTTTGCCACCTGATTGTTTAATCCCACAAAATATACTGGCAAACGTTTATTCATTTACGGATATTATGTCTCGGCGCTCTTGCGCTTGTTTACATTCCCTCCACGCCCCATCATTCCTAAAACTTATAAGAACCTCACTCACTTGTTCTTAAGCAAAAGGTCTTAGAAGTGCTGTCTGGGGAGAGCTACGAGACAGGGGCTTGGAATGGAGAACTCGCCTGGCGCGGAGCGTGCCTAGCTCCATCTCAAGATCCAACTAACATAGTGTTTAATGCAGCACCTTTAATCTACTACTTCACTCGCCGTCATATCACATGGTCCCCTTAATAACGGCGTCAGGCTTTGGTTGTTTCATGGTTCAAACTGTTAATTTTTCTCATAGCAGGAAATAATGGCATTAAATTCTACCCAGATTCCAGTCCGTTTCATCCCTACGATGAAATCGCTCCTTCTCCCGAACTGCTGATACCACGTGCATCTTCATAGCAAGGTTCATAGGAAGTGCCCTTGGAGTACCGTGAGACAGGGCTGATTGGAATGCTCAGCGGAGGCACATCCTCGTCCATGCCTCGTACTGACACCTAATTCTACAGTTCCTGCTCTCTCCCCTTTATCAAAACGAGCTGTGTCAGCTCAGAATTTTCGGTGTTTCACCAGGATACTAGTGGAACTCTGGTCCATCTGTCGCCCCATGCTGTGGACTAATTGATATATAGCACGCGTCAATTGTATCCCCATACCGGACATCCCTCTAATTGAGTAGGATCCATTGTCCGTCATAACATTTAGCCTAAATGACTGCCCATGCCTATATGCATTGGATCCCTCCTAGGTGGGCAATTATTCAAGTTTTAAGCTATCACGCTCTGGTACCTGTAATTCATCATTTCAGAATGCTCTCCAATCTTTGGTGGGGAGAGCGAGAGTGGCTGCATGAACTCGCCTGGTGGACGCGCATTCATCGCAGCAGCAGCCCAGAGTCATCCATGCATGCTGCCCTGCTTGTTTCTGTCCATTTCCACATCCTCAGGTGACTGTTCATTTCAACTTTTCTGATACAACAGCGTCTGGAAGCCACGGCAGGATACACTGTCCCCTTTCAAACTAGCTTGTCTCAGGCAATGAATTCGAGTGTCGACATATAATAGTGACTCGGTCATCTAGGCTGCGTCATGCGGAGAACTGAACAACAGCACGATATGAATACCCATAAGCTGGCTTTAAATATGGAAGTCCCGCGCAGGCACGACTTGAGCCACAATTGCCTACAGGACCAGTCGCCGCAGGTAAAAATAACAACGACTGTGATAGTTCCCGATTTCGGAGAGCAATTCACCAGGAAGGATCTGAACCTTGCGTCAGTTCGGCCACATTTGCTTATTCGATTGCAAATTTACACGTCACCTGTTGTCCCACAAAATAGGAACATTCAACCTACCAGTTGTGTGTGCGAAACAAGAGTCATTTTTAATGTCATGGATGAGACTCTCTAGCCGGCAATGCCCGATCGGCTCCTCTGCAATGCGTCTCCCTATATTAAAAGGGCAATAATATGAACCATGTTTTAATCCACTACTCTTGGGTTCACCGTATGGCACATGATTTCACCTAAGGGTTTATTTGCATATGCGTGGCGAGAAAGCCCTAGGAAGCTTTCCAATATTGTGCCTCTTTAATAATTTAAACCACATGTCCTTACTAGCCAAGTTTTTGTTTCCAAACCTTTAGGGGGGGGGGGTGAGTAAATAGGTTATCATTCCTTCAACGTGGCCACTTAAATGTTCCCCACTTGACTTCAAGGGCCGTTTCCCTCATAGACCTGACATGGTGTAAGTTCGCACGAATGAACGAACCCGACATTTAGGCCTCATCCATGCGTCCTTGCGGCTCACGAAGCGCGCTTGAATTATCAAGGGGTTAATACTCGGCAATTCACTATCGCGTGCGTAGCCAAGATCGTCTACCAGGTGCGTGCTTCTGAGTTTTTTTTACAATTTCCTAAGTTCACCAATCGCCGTTTCAAAGGACCATACTAGTATACCCCGATAATGGCGTCATACAGACCCATGGCACTGCTAAATGCGCGTTCAGCTCATGGATCTTTGCTTATTGCGTGGGCCACATCTGGGGATTTCCCAATGTAGTGGAAAAAACAGGCGAACACTTAACTGTGTGAACTAACAAAAGAAATGAAAGCTCGACGCACTACAATGTAGCTGCAAAACATATCAAGCCATCTATAATGCACCCTACTGGGTATAAAGCACCGTCACATAAGGTGGTCTAGGTATCATGTAGGAGGTATCCCAAATTGCCTATAATTTTGTCTATTCTTTACACTTCCTACTAGCAAGGTGTCTTATTGAAAGTATAGCCCTGCCTATCCCTGTGTCCATACGATGGGGGGTGTGAAGTCCCTAGGCTCAAAACAAAACAAAATGCTTTCTTATTCTGTGTCCTCGACGTCCAGCGCCGCGTGATCTCAGAGGTTCGTCTTCGCACTTGAGTGTGCCTTCAGCGGTGACTCATAGAAATCTACGAAGGTTTTGTTTCTTTAATTGGTTTTATCCAAGTGACCAGTGATTTCCCAAGGCATTTCCCGATTTCGTCCAGGACGGCAGCCGGCACCCAGTTATCTCCGATTGGCGTTGACTCAATCGGGGGTACATCGAACGGCAATCGTAGATAGGGAAGCTCGAGTGCCACCGCGTCCCTTAAATGACCGTCCTGTGTTCCCCGCACGTGAACCTTGTTGACCCTACGGTGCATAGCATAGCACATACTTCTCGCCATACTCTGCAGTGGCCCCTTCAGTCCGTGGAGGAGGGAGACAACTAATTATGCGACTAAAGTCACCCGCATGTGAAGGCTGACTCTAGATAATAAGATATCATCTTTAAGCTTGTGTTGCATTTGTTACAGTTAGAGTTAACACTTTAAGAACGCCATTAGCCCGCGTCCTAGGCTTAGCTAGCCGCTGTTTCCATTCCTGAATGCTGACGTTGTGGAAGACCCGTAGAATCTTCGCTGTAACGTGATCCGGTTTATTTACTTCCTACCCCGCAGCACATCGGGTGCCGTTCAATATCGTCACAACAGTATTGCATGGCTTAGTAAACTATACATACATACGAATTGCCAAAAAACAAAGAAAAAAACAAAAATCATAAAAATAATAAAAAATAAAATTCAATACAAATGTCCCAAAGCCCTAACACATTATAACACCCAATAAAGTAACTTAAAAAAGTGGACACACACGTAAAAGAAAACACAACTCATATTGGTACCACAAGTCCCAAAATTCCCAATCCCACAAAAACCGTCGAACAGCTTATTCCAGGGGTGAACCCAGTGAATGGCTAAAGATGCTGAATCGCTACTTTTTGTGCCCTGTGCACACCATAGAAAAATGTAATAAAACTGATCTAAAGTGACACTCCCAAATGGAGCAATAAAATATCAGTCATCCCAGAAAAAGTGCCACATCTTTGACACTACATATCTCCTAATGTGAACAGCATTGGAGTCACAATACGGTAAGAATTTTTGGTGGGGTACAAAGTTTATTATGTTTGTAAACCTATTAACACCTATACACCCTCTTATAATTTGGTATCCCTGGTGATCTTACCGACCACAGAATAGATATAGAGATGCCTTTGGAATGTATCAGTTGTGAAGATGATAAACCGAGCCCACAAGAAAGATGCGCAAATGCAGTTCTTGTCAATTTAACCTATTTGTATTGTATTTCCCTTCAGTCACCACCCCGGTATGGCGTTTAAATAAAAGCTCTCGCACACGCTCAGTACAGCAGAAAACCCCAGCCAATTCGATTTTTGAAGTAGGGAGTGCAATAAACAGAAAGTAAGATGGCCCAACGGCCTATAAGTGGCAAGGGGTTCGGTATGTGCCCCCCTTTACCTTGATCACAAGTTTATTTTGATAAATATTAGTACTTCCCATCAACTTCATTTGTTTCAATTTCTGTAACAGCCTCTAAGCTTCTTCCTGTGATTTGAATAGTTTGCGGGTGATGAAGGTTAATAGAATTGGGGTGTTGACGGGGTTTTCATTACAACAAACTTACAAAACCCCTATGTCAAATTCAAATGGTCCCTAATAATTTACTCATAAAATTTTTCTTAAAAATTTAAGGGAAACCACTGCACTGTATACGGTGATTTTCTAGCTTTGTAATAAAACAAAAGGCACCAAACACAGATATGGTACATGCTAAGTTCAGTAACTAATTTGCGCCAGTCCAGTAAGACTATCATTTGCAAAAACAGAACATTTGATATTGTGAAATAGCCATTTTTTTGTTCCAACATATTCACCACCATTGTCACCTTTTTTCAAGAAATCACAATACTCAAATATATCCACCAAACATGGTACCCACTAAGTGGAAGTACAAAAATGTCACTGAGAAAATCAACTCAAAAAACAGATTAAGTAAGTTAAAGCTTCTAACAGGTATAACAGATGATAAAGTGACACATATGTTTTTGAAAATGGCCTGCATGATCTTTGGTCTAATTCCCGGTACCCATTGCTAATCACCTTTTTAAAAATTTATAATATAAATATAAAATACCAGTTTTCAGATACTAATGCTCATTGTGTGCTTTAGAAGTTTAGATGCCCCATCCGCTTTAGATTGACTCAGCTAAGAGCAAATGAGAATTTCAGAGACGTAGCAGGACGTGTACATGAGTAGTCTGAGCAGCAGTTGAAATTTTACGAAATGGTAAGTTGAGACTGATATTAACCAACTTCACAGAATTGTTTAACAACAATGGTTGCAGGATTTACACTATGCTTTACCTTGTCCCCCTCTGTTACCTTGTTTCTCTTTTGCTTTATATAGACAACAATTACTTTAAAAATTGTTTCAGCTAAACTTCCTTACTTTAAACTTCTCATTAGTTCTGAAAATACCAGTGCCACATTCACCCAAGAATTAAATTAGCATAAATGAGCTTCATGCAAGCAATTGAAGGAAGTCAAGAAAGAAGTAATGTATAGATCCATAATGAATAAAGTTTGCATTTTTCACTGGAGCAATGCTTGGTAGAGTAGGTAAAGATAAACTGCGTCCACGGAATATCAATGACCTTAAAGAGAGTTGTCCTGCAGGAGTAAGGGATACTAGCTGAGTTATTTATATTTAAGACCCAAAATCTTAAATATACTCAAAATAGCACATTCTCTTATTCAATGTTATAACAAAAATACAACCTATCCACAGATTGTAATTCAAACTGCCTCAGTACTGAGCATTGGTGTGTTTAGATCGCAGTCCTGGACTGGTTGGGAAGTCTTCCTATTGGGTCTCAGCTTTCTCTCACATGAACATGCTACCTCCTGTACGAAGAAGCAAGAGGTGAGGCAGAGAGCACTAAAACCAAAGAACACTTCTATCCCAGCAGGGTGCAGAGGGGCAGCCTACAACAATAGATTTGGTCTGGATCCAATGGAAGCTGCGGAGCACAGCAGTGCCTTGTGTGTTTTTTATTGATTAGGTAAGGGTAGCAGAGACTAGTGTGGTTTTATCCATTCTAATGAACTCGATATTTCTACATCTCTATTATTTCTATTCTCTGAATTCGTAGAATGTTCAGAAGCTAAATGAAAGTGTAGCCAAAACCTTGCAACTTTTGCTGGGCAACATTGATTAAAAATCGAATTGTTACCGTCAGTTAAGTTACCGTGATTCGTGGGAACTATTTTTTTTCCACTTTATTATAAAATGGCCGTGTTACATGTGGGCAGAGACTATGGAAGGAAAGAAGAAAGGAACACCCTTGATCACACTGCTAGCAGAAGTAAGCCGATCAGGACAGCACGGCTTTTTATGTCACAGCGCTATAATAACAGACGCATGTTGCATCCTGTCATTTCACACTGCATGTGCTTTTTCACTCCTATTGCATCTGCTGCTTGGTTCTAGTAGCGATGGCGTGATTGGGCTTTCTCAACGTCCAGGGTACGCTGTTGTGGGGGTCCAAATTCCCCAAATATCGCATTATTTTTGTTTTGTTAAAAATATCCTCAAGAATCTTTGTCAAATCCACATAGTTGCTAGAGCAATTTTTTTGGGGTTCTGTATCCCCAAATTTCAGTGTTTTGTTGATAAAGTAGATGTATCAAGAAACACCATAGAGTTAACTGGAGTGTTTTTTTTCTCAAAGTCCAGGTGTTAGTTTTTGGGGTTCGTATTCCCCAAATGTATAGGGTTTTTGTTTGAGCAGTAGATAGCAAGAACTGTGTCAAATCCCATGTTGATTAACTAATATGCAGACATAGAGGGTGCAGTGGGAGCATGAACCCACGAGGTACAGCAGCACTGGTAAGGGGCCACTCGTCGCAGCAGGGGTTGACTACCGAGAGGGCAGAAACTGCCGTGTCACTCCGCGGCATAGTGGTTGATCCCAACCCAAGGTTTTGATTGGAAGTCAATCCACTTCCTCCCAAAAGACCATTCTGACTACCCCACCGCGAAAGTCAGTCGGGCTCGTGAGCTACAACACGTAGGTTGGCATGCCCAAGAGAGCAGTCAACGGCCTCACCTTGTCCTACAACCAGCCTCTGCCCTGTAATTTCCCTCTCAGCCAGCGATCTACTAGCGTGTTTGGGCTCAGCACCCACTATACAAGCAAGGACGAACTCTTTGAGGCAGTCAGAAGCGCCTTGACAGTTGAAGAGGTGGGGCAGACATCCCGGCTTCGTCTCGTAGGCGAGAAAGTAGAGATCTGGGAGTGGCAGTAGAGGTTTGTTGCACTTGCAAGTAGTCAGACTGTTCATAACTGAAACGTGCAGGAGAATAGCAGTGACAGTGAAACACAAATCGATAATTATGTAGGCCTAGCACTTGGAAGCGGATAAAAGCACGGGCTTAGTCATACAGTCGTTGGGAGAAGTTTTTCCAACGGTTCTCTTCAGTCGTTGCAGATGTCAGGCAGCAAAGCACACATCAATAGTAGGTTACCAAAAATACCGGGTGGTGTTGTAGTTAGACGCGTCTGTCTTCGCGTGTTATCCGTGGTAGTTCATACGACACAGATTTTCTTTAGATAGACCACACTCTTTATTTGTATAGGTATTGGCATACGCGTTTCGGGGGGTGTCCACCCCCTTCATCCGGTCCGTCAACAATGCTATGTAAAATGTACGATAAATTAAATTAAATTAGTGCTGACTAAATAAATAAAAAATTAGAAAATGCAGTTGGCAAAAATGACTTAATGTTTGTGCAGGTGTGTTAGATGGTGGTTATAGTAAACAAACAATGGAGTTATTACACACACAGTAGCTGATTAGTTCATAAACTCTTACCGGATAACATACAAACTCGACACATTCTCCCCTCCTCCTACACAGCAGATCAAGGGGAGTTATCGGTTAATTAGGTCGAGACACCCCACCCCCCCACCATTCAGAAAGCTTCACACTCCTGCTAGGAAACAACTGCGCACCCTCCCACACCACTGACACACGCTCACATGATCCCAGTATAACTAGAAACCATACAACCTCCTTGTCTCCCCACTGGTCGCCGCCCGCACCTCCTTTTTTTTTCTGCACAAGGCCGTGTTTACATATTTCATTATGAACGCAAGTAACCATACATATATCACCCACAACCCGCTATTCTTGCGCGCACAGCGCCACTCTGTGTTACCCACTGCCAGTCACGTCTATTTATTCATCCTCACCCGAAGTACTGTCGCAATTCTTAAAAACCACCTGGTCCCCCGTCCCTAGTATTCTGATCTTTCCTTCGTGTCTACTTTTTCCCACACCATAAGTCTCACAATCCAATCCACTTGCACCGAACTACAATGTGCACATTCCATTTTTACCCTTTACTAAGAAATTTGTTTCATATTTCACCCCCTTTTCTCCCCCCCCACTCACCACTCTCCTCAGAGACTTCAGCGTCTCTCCCCCGTGCTACATTGCACATCACTTGTAAACTGGAACTCCCTACTACCTATCCGGAAACCTGCATTCATCTCTGTATGCACGTGAGTTTCGTCACACCCTATACACATTAAAACTTCACATAATTGGATCCAGGACACCATTCTACAATAGACAGACATCCATCAACAGACCCATCACTACCCAAAGAAAGATTAAACTTAATACTCTATTCTAGCCCATCAATCATTATCTGGTAACCAAAACATTTCGACCCACATCACTCTATCAGTAACAAATATACTTCACACGTTACCCTTTTTCTGTCTGGACACGCCCCCCAACTAGAGAACCAGACTTGACCAAATTCTTTATCCAAAATTATCTTTATTGGGGACTTGCCATTGTAAAAGAAATACCACATATAGAGAATGCCATACAACAATCAAGCCATTCTTTAAAAGAGTATATTGATGACCTTTTCGTAATTGGGAAGGGACAGAACCGAAGCCAAAGCATTTTGTGAAAGAAATCAACCAAAAACATGGGGAATTGAATCACAGTAAATACATCCCCAACCGAAATAGAATTCTTGGATCTGCTATACAGGTAGACCAACAGGACACAAAACTAATCACCCCAGACTTCTTCAAAAGCGGAGATGTGAACAGTTCTTGGATTCTCAAGTTAACACTACAAAAACAATGGTATGCAACGTCCCATACGGACATCAAAAGGATTCCGCCGAAATTTGCACTACGAATAACACATTCCAAGCACAATCCAAAATCCTCAAAGATAGGTTTACACAAAAAGGTTACCCACCACAATTACTCAAGAATGCCTACCAGAAGGTCAACCGATTAACACAAAAAGATTGTCTTGCCCCACCCCAGAAAAAAGCTAATACACCTTCCCACAAACTCAACTTCATTACCACATATACTACGGACCACAATCTTATCAGACAGACCCTGAACAACCATTGGGACATCCTTAAGAGAGACCCCCACATCACACAACTACTTCCGTCCAAACCACATCTCACCTTTCGCAGGGCCCCTACACTCAAGAATATTCTAGCCCCAACAAAAATACGTACAGAAAAGAGCAAACCGCAACTCTCCCTTTTTCCAGAAATCAAAGGCTGCTACAAATGCAGTAAAGACAGATGCAAGACCTGCGAAATTATGTGTAATAAAACAAAAGAGCTTAGGGCAAAGTCTACAGGTGAAATGTTCAAAATCCATTCCTTTATAAATTGCAGTTCGGACTATATCATCTATGTCCTAGAATGTCCATGCACTTTACAATATGTAGGACGCACCATTCAAAGCGTAAGAGAACGCATGAATACCCACCGAAGCAAAATCAAATCTGGATTCCCTCTTTATAGTGTATCCCGCCACTTCGCTTCTTATCACAACAAAGACCCATCTCTACTCAAACTAATTCCGATAGAACAAATTCCAGCCTCACACCCTGATAGACACAATCAATTGATCCGCAGAGAGAACTTTTGGATCTTTAAACTTAATACCTTTACCCCCAATGGCTTAAATGAGCTGATTGAACGAACCTAAGACAGCAAAAAGAAACAAATTGTTCCCACACTACACAAATACCAATCCTTTAACACCGCAGCCCCATATCAATAAATATATATTTTCTTTCTCTCTTTCCTTTCTAACAATACATCCCTGTACATAAGATATACTAAAGATCATTATATACATCATGTGTATATATAAATGTACATCTAATCTGTGTATATATACATATATTTCCATACTATAGTCCCAACCTTGTACCACCTCAACCCCCTTATTATTATTTCATCTTTTATTACCTATGTATATTATGTTTCATCATCCCATTACATTCATATGCAATCAAAAATTACAGTACATTTATCACAGTCAGTGCATACCAATTTACACCTATCCTTTTACGCCCCACAAAGCTCAGATCAACACTCTCATCCCCTATTAGACTCACTTTTAATTCCATCCATTAATAACATATGTTCTTCTTCCCCCTAAGCCCCAAGCGACTCTTTCACCTACTGCGCATGCGCGTAGTTTCATTTCTCTCCCTGCGCGCATATAAGCTCCCCCAAACAACACATCACGCACACTACAAGCGTGGCGCGTCAGGCAAGTTACTCCGAACACAGTAAGTACCTTTCTGCCATCCACAAGCGTTCCCATTTCCTTCCTGTTCTAATGTATCCTCATCTCCATTTTATTCAGCTCCGTGAAAAACTCTAAGTAGCCACTTGACGGCACTTACAAATCCCTAAAGGTAATCCAACATTCATCTATCCCCTTACATTTCTTCACATTTCTCCACCAATCCTCAGCTAAATACAGTATACATTTCTCCATATGCATGTCACCTCACACCATGGTTTACACTGTTATGTACAGCAGAGATATTTCTTATTTATATAGATTAACTAATTTACTAATTCATTTATCTACTATTTACAGACTGTTTTTATTAGAACTAAATCATGTTGTTATTTTTTATGTTAATCCATTAATATTTTAATTGAAACTAATCATGCTAACTGTGTGTGTATAAACATTCAATTGTTTGTTTACATATAACCGCCCATCTACACACCTGTCACACACATTAATGCAATTTTGTCAACTGCATTTTTACAAATTTGTATTATTTATTTACGCACTAATTTAATTTAATTTATTGTACTCTATTTTTACATATCATTTGTTTTATGGACGCTTGATGAAGTGGGGTGGACCACCCCCGAAACGCGTGTCCAATACTATACAATATAAAGAGTGTTCCTATTAAGAGAAATCCTGTGTCGTATCAACTCTCCCTCGGACAGCGCGTCTACTACAACCACGTTTTTTGTACTGACTATTTGATGTGGATTTCCCTATCCGGCACAACCATACCGATCCGGGAAGACGCAGCAGTCCAAAACTCTGACGGAAACCCCTGATTCTGTTTCAACAAAGCATAAGACACAGGTGTCCTAAGGTGAGCAGATTCCAGACCACCAACACATTTCAAGTACCCTTTATTTGCACAGGGGTGGGGCGCCGCCTGTGTTCTTCTTTTATCTTCTCCAGGCCCAGCAAAGCTAGCACAATTGTCTACTGATACTGGGCTACATGGTTAAGCAGGGTTGCGGCAGCGGCGAGGACGGAGTCCAAGCTGCTGGTTACACATATCCCCCGCTTCTCTCAGGTCCAAGTAACAGTGGCACGGGGCCTCAGCGATGCAGCAGTGTTAAATTGACTCGTGTATAGTGTTTTGCGTAACTCGGCCGGTGTGGCAGTTTTTTGTAAAGCACCAGAGGAGCCGAATGTGTGTATATGTTAGAATCTGCGGGCAGAACGTGAAGTGTGCCAGGGGAGGCTACTTTGGCACCATGGCCATGCGCAGGAACACATGCAGCGTCAACATCCAATGGCCTTGGAGAAACGTTCTCAGATTGGTGGTTCCATCCGCCGAAACGCAGCAGCACCTATTGGCACACATTCCATTTCAAGCCAGTCAAGGCTCCAGCCCTCTGCAAAGGGAGCGTTTATCTTTGACATCATCTCCTGTCCATATGCTCCTGCATCCATACTTAACCACCTGTATGAACAGAGATAAGCCTTAATGATTTTTTGATGATTGTCAAGTGGACAGGAGTACGCCCTGTTTGTAACTTTGACCTGTCAGCCAGGATCAGCCTCATGCATCACACACCATGACAGCCTTCCTTCCCCAAACGTTGAGAAATTATTTCTCTGGATTCTAAACTACCTCCTCAAGTCACTATTCTTCATGAAAATGGCCTGGCACCCGCCTGATGCCACACATCGCTGCCAGTTGCTATCACCTGCCTCCCACCATCTTCTACCAGGTACTGGAATGTTCACCCACCTCCACACACTCTTTCATTGTGGCCACTTCCTGACCTCCTGCTGCTAGCTGCTGCTGCTGCTCGCCCGTCACCACACGTCCCCACCTCCACACTCTGTCCCTTGTGGACCTACATGTTGCTAGCCACCACCATAATTTTGTTCATTGTCCACTCGCTGTGCCGCATACTGCTGCTGCTCACCATCCACACTCCACTTTTGACCTCCTGCTACTAAAGGCCAGCCACATCAAACTTTGTCATTTCGCCACCTTGGCCTACCATTTTCTGCCAAATCCAGAAATTTGGTCATTGTGCCACTCTCTTGCGTCTGGCCCATGGCTGCTCCCCGCCACCATCCACCTCTGTAATTTCCTCTTTCTTCCCCTTCTACTCACCACCTGCTGCTGCCACCTCCAATAATTTGCATGTGCCACTTTTTGGCGCACTGAGCACTGTCACCCGGGAACAACAACACCAGTGATTTCCCATAATGCCGGTTTCACCCTCCACCACTCTGTGACATTGCCACTTTGTTTTGGTTTATCCCCTTCAGTTTATCTGTCGAAGGAATGGAAAATCTTAGGATTGATAGCCAAGCAGGAGTGGAATACAGAACAACACTACAGTTCATCTCTGTTTTGGATCAACTCCTGTTTTGGCTTTACAATACTGATGGATTATTTAAGAGCGGACACTGACGGAACAAAAAAAGGGCACAATGATTCATGACGTCATATAAAATACTGCCGACCAACAATAGAAATTCAGTTTCTCTCAGTCTCTAGTTTTTTTGCGGCCTTTATCTGCTTTTCATAGGATTTCATTTTTCCTCGTCTATAATCTGTAATGCCTCATCTGCTCCTTTTGCGTTTTAGCACCCTTAAACGCCGTTTCTTTCTCCGCTTTTTTTTTTTTTTAATTTTTGCTTTCCTTACACAAGACTAAGTTAGCCACATTGGCTTTTTCTTTTTCCTCTATATGCTTTTTCCCATAATGGTTTTTTCAATAATATTGTGAAAAACCCTATTTTTTTTTTTTTGGGGGGGGGGGGGGGGGGCTTTTGTCTTTTGAGAACATTGTGCCAGTTTTATCCCGAGAAAGGTCTTCACTAAACTTTGCTCTCCTGAAAGTTTAGAGTGTTGATTGCCCTCCACAACGCTCTTAGTAAAGCCTAATACAAAATCATTATCACACCATTACCCAGGGTCCCCCAACTGAAATTTTGATAACCACCTGCAGGTCTGATTGGTATAGGATAAATGTCCAGCAGTGCCCCCCTTCTGGATCCAGACTTTGTGACAGGTAATTGTCCTTTTTGTTGTCGACAGAAAAAAAAAAAACCTGCTTTACCTTTTGAAGGACCTGCACGTTTCTGCCCCCCTGTCAATTTGGATATTGACGTCCTCCATTATAACTTCACCATGCTTTGAGGCTTGCATCCATTACACTTATCAGCATTCACATACATAGCTGCCATCCATATATGTTTGAGCCTTATAACAAACCCCTAGTAATATTTGATTATTCTTTTCCTTCCCCTCCCCTTAACATCTCAACCCATAGGGTCTCCACACATTCATTTGCGTGACCGATTTCATCTTCGCAGGACAGGTTTTGAGGCAGATTCAACATTTAAACAAACCCTCCCCCTTTGTGATTTTATACGGTCATTTCTAAAAAAGAACACTATAACATCTGTAGTAACAGCCCATATAGCTACTGTCGCAGCAATGTTCTCAGTGATACCCACTTTACATAATTTGCGCTCCAACATTAAGAGTTTCCCGTCCTCCATTTTCTTTCTTTGTGAGGCTTTCTTCATTTGTGTACTGCACTTTTGTTCTTATTTCCCCAATTTTTAATTCCATCTCCCAGCCTCCTATCTACGCTGCCTGCAAAGTGTATTTTCCCTCCCTCACAAGTCTCCTAGTTTAAACATCTACTCCTCCAACTTCTAGGCCATTTTTCTTTCCCCCCCAAACAGCTGCACTGCACCCTCCCCATGAGGTGCCGTCTCCTCCCTACTTAGAGCCGTAGTCGACAGAAAAGTCCCCCAGTTTCTCCATGACCCAAGCCCCTCTATCCTCCACACTAACATTTTGAGCACTATTTACCTCCCTAATCCCTGCTGCCTTTTTCTGGTGTGCACGTGGTACAGTTATATTTCAGAGAAAACTACATTTGAGTTCCTTGCCCTTGAGCTTATGGCCTAAATCCCATGAAAACATTTTTAAGAACCTTCCACTACCTCTTACTATTGTCATTAGTGCCACGTAGACCTGACTGCTGGTTCCTCCCAGCCCCTCCAGTAAATCTGTCACCTATCCACAACATCGAACCAAACAATCCCGGCAAACAACACATCTGTTGTGGGATCTGGCCCTCGCTGTATGTCCCTTTCGGCTGCACAGACGGAACCTTGTCATGGCTTGCCTTCGCGCTTCCTTATTTGGTCAAGTTGACCCCCTGTAAGTGCCCATGAATTGAAGAGTCAAGCAATTCTAATTCGGATCGAATCGAATTCTTGAAATTCAGCAAATCCTGGTCGATATCAGATTTGGACAATTCGCCCTCTCTACTTGCAACAGGATAATCTAGCACATTTCCAAGCGAATAGTAGAGACTGGGGGATGTACACACCCCCAGAGGACTCAGGCAGGTCTGTCAGTTAAGTGTCGCGCCAACAAAGCAGAAACTTTACAACTCATGAGCTTATGCCATTCATTTCGAGCAAAGTAGCAAAAAACTTCAAGTATGTCGTTTACACGTTTCTTTATTATTGTTGGCATCACTAAAGGATTAAAGGGGTATTCTCGTCTGGTCTTTTCACTCATTTTCATTCATCTGCCATATATATATACATTTCTTCAATTTAGATGTTATTTACATTTTTTTTTACCATGTGCTGAGTATAATTTCTCATATCTATAGTCATATTGTCCCTTAATTGAACAAGACTAAAAATGGGGGGGGGGGGGGGGGGGGGGGGGGGGGGGGGGGGGTCATTTACAAGGGCCCGATTCTGCGTTTTCCCTTCCGACGTGTTCCCCGAATATTTCCGATTTGCGCCGATTGTACCGAATTGCCCGGGATTTTGGCGCATTTCGCGATCGGTTTGTGGCGCTTCGGCACCGGCATGTCGCGACGGAATCGGGGGGGGGGGGGGGGGTGGCCGGACGAAAACCCGAAACGGATTCAGAAAAGCGCGCATTTAAAAAAAAATTGTGTCGGCGAAAAGTTCACTCACCTTCCATCCAGGATAGCCCGGTGTATTTCTAGCATCCACGGACTTCTGCACAGCATCTGACACCTGTGGACGGCGGAGGAACACCATCAAAAAATCCTCGGCCGGACACTAATCCAGCGCAGGGAACGCGGCCTGGATCGGCGAAGGGCCGGGTAAGTAATCTCCCCTATGTCTTTTGAACAGCTACCTCGCGTGGAGTGATTGCACAAAGAAAACAAAGTTGTTGTATACGAAATGTTTGGGAGTTACTACTGCAGTCCCACACCAGCCTCTAGTCTGAACCGCTGATGTACAGGAGTCAGACAGGACACAATAGCGCATGTCTGGCCCCCTGCTATAACTTCGGATGGTCGTATCCGAGGAAGCCTCTCGTTCTTCAAGGGACAACTGAAACTATCATTTCTGAAATTATCTTCACACAGGAACATTTTTTTTTTTTTATAACTCCATTCGAGAAATTTTTAACATATGTCACATTAATTAAATTACATGGAAATGCCCAGATGGGAATACCCCATTTAGTTTGTGAGGACTTTCTTGCTGGATTACCAAAACTTTAAGGGAAGACTACAAATGGAATGACGTATTCGGGGTTGTCGTATGTGATGGGGTCTGTGGCATGAGTCAGAAATGAGGGAGCCCTAAAGGGGGTAATTCTAATTTCAGCATATTAATGTTATTTTTTTGCATGATGAAAAACAATACAATTTTCCAATATACTAGAAAAGAAGCCATGGTGTCTGTAATTAATACATCTTTGATACACAGGAAGGGATGAATGCAGTACTAGCACCTGAATCGTGTCTGAGGGGCCAACCACCATGAACAAAGAACTGTAATTATTATTATTATTATAAGAGTGTCAACTCATCATATACCATATCATGCTGCACATTGTGCACACGATTCACTGTACACATCTGAGCCAGCAACTTAACCAGAAATTCAGGGGATGGGAGTGCAGGGCAAGTAGGTACAAGGGTTCTCTCATCTCTACTTCCTGCTGTCTACTTCCCACATGGTTATCTCAAATACAGGTTTGCATGAACTCATATTTTCTCGTGGTCTCGACACCTGCCCACCCCTTCCTCTCCATGATAAGAGTGTAGGTGTGTGTATGATTGTAAATATTGCAGTATTGTGATATTCCATATTGTGTGTATTTACGGGTTTTATGTGTATATGGTGTTATAGGTGACATAATGCGTATTGCATGTGTGAGGTGTGGGTTTATGCTGTATGTGTGTAATGCTTGTAGTGCTATGTATATGTGTGTCATCTCTTACAACTGTGCTTATACTAGTAATGTAGGTGTAATATAATGGTGTGTATACATCCTATATTTCTAAGCAGTGTATACATTTATATATGCCTGCAAATGTGTGCCATAAGATTTAAACTTGTGTAACAAGGGTATAATCGGTGGGTTTATGACTTTAGAAGTTTTATGTGTGTATCTAATATTTAAAATTGAGTGTTGTGGTGTGTGTGTATGTCCCTAAAGGAATCTGACTGTCACGTTTACTATCACCAAAGTTTGGCACGCCAAAACTCAGGGAATGTCATAGACTAGGTTTTTTGGGGAGAGGCGAATTTTCACCCCAACTCCAAAACTACACTCATGAACCACCAATATACAGGAGCATTGTCGTCTCTCTGCTGCTTTTGTCAGTCCAGATACTGAGGCTTTGATTGGGTTGCTATGTTGCCTACAGGTCATTAAGATGGCTCTGACTTTGATTGGTTACAGCGAGAGCAGTCATACAGAGAGAGCGTCATGTACAGATAGAGCATGTAGAGACAGTCTTAATCATAGAGAGACAGAAGACATCAAGTACAGAGAGACAGTGATAGACAGTCTGTACAAGAGGACCATATCCCCAGTCCAGAGAAGAGACGTGGAAATATCAGTACAGGTAGAGACGTCAAGTACATGAGAGGGCAATTCAGTAAAGAAAGACAGTGAGATGCAGCGAGTACAAAGAGACAGTGGAATAGAGAGACAGGCAGTCGAAAGACAGTGAGAGACAGGTTTAGTATAGAGACTTGGGAGCTTCAGACGTTCTGACTCCTGACCATTGATAACTTTACATGTGCCAATACTACTGCAGAAACACTTTCCAATCTAAGTATATATGAAATAAAAGCTATTATTTGAATCTCCCTTCTAATTGACAAATTTTGACCAAACTATTAACAGAAAATAACAATCAAAAAAGATCCAAAAGCACAAACAACACAATCTTGAATGAGTAAGATGGTTAAAGGAATCTGGCTCAAAAATCCAGCATGATAAACCAGAACAGTTCCACATGATCCAGGCACCAGAACTGTAGTAATTGTATTCAATTTGTTATCCATGGCCCCCTTCCTACTAAAATCACTTATAAAATTATGCTAATGAGTAAGAAGGGTTCTGGGAGGGCATTACCAGAGCCTTCCCAATTACAGCAAGGTAAAGGGAGACAGGAAGTGCTGAGCACTAGGGGGCAATGTGACAAATTTCTAAGTGCCTGTATGCTGTAGCAACAGAATAGCTGGTCGTACAATCCTCTCAAAAGTTTATTTTAGAAGTAAGGAGGATAACAAGAAAATTGCTTTGATTTTGATTGTAGATTCCTCTAAGAAGTACTCGTATTTGCGGCCTATAAGGCGCACCAAAAATCCATTAATTTTCTCAAGAAATCAATAGGTGCGCCTTATAGGACCAGTGGCGCCTTATTATGAACTTATACAGAAATTATATCTACAGACAATATTTACTGTACATTTCCAGTGGTTTAACAGCTCCATCCTGCACACATTCCACACTGTTAACAGGGTCCCTTATTCCTGAAGTGGCCCTGTGGCCACCACAACCTAACATTGTGCCCATCCTGCCCTCCCCTACACTGGAGAGACGGGAGCCGCATAGTGCTGACCACGAGGCAATCTCATCATCACAGTCAGAAATCCCCCATACTGCCCACCCTGTAACAGGGGAAAGAAGAAGGAGCCACAGGGAACCTCCCAGATAACACTCCTGGCTGAGGAGGGAAGAGAAGGGCAGAGGGAGACCACTTACCCTGCTGCATCACCCTGCAATTACCCCCAGCAGCCCTACCCTCTGAGATCGGAGCTCTCTACACGCTGAAGACAAGTTCCCGGGACAGTGTAGCTGGCTTGTACTGTGCACAGGTACTAGCCTATGATCTGCGACCACATATACTCCAGTGCGCTTATATAATGAAACCTATTCTGCAGGCATTTATTATAGGTGCGCCCGTATAGTCCGTGCTCCTTATAGGCCGAAATAGCACTCAATACAAAAAAAATTATGGGGCCGTTTCACCACACACTGTTTTGGCATGACGCATTACAGGACAGATCCAAATTAAATTGTCTCCTCGCAGCCTCCCACATGTCGTTTTTTAGCTGGCTCCACACGTTGCTCAGGGACCTCCAACCACGTCATCGCCATAGTGCCTCCAAAAGTGTCGCATATAGCTGCATCCCATACATGAGTACTTATCAAACGAGCGGTTGTTTTTTCAGGCAGAATTTGGGTTGGTTATCATGGATTCCACCATCAAATTGTTAACTTTGTCGCCACCCTGCTGTGTAATCCACAAATCATGGCACTATTAATCATTACAGATCTTATTTCAGCGCTTCTACGCATTGTTTACATTCCCCTAACCCGCATTATCCCAAAACCTTATAAAGAAACGCTATACACTTGACTTATACAAAAGGTCAGAAGTCGGTTGGAGTAGGCTAAGCAGGGGCTTGGATTGGGAGAGAAAAGCTCGCCTGGCAGCGGGCGCCAGCTCAATCTCAAGTCCAACACATAGTTTAACTCAAGCACCTTTAAATCTACTACGAGGTCACTGCCTACATTGGTTCCCTTATCAAACGATGGTGTGTCAGGGCAGAATTTTGGGTTGGTCATGGTCACATACAAACTTGTTAATTGTTGCCACCTGATGTATAATCCCACAAAAATATAATGCAAACGTTTATCATTTACGGATATTATTCCGGCTGCTTGCGCATTGTTACATTCCCTCCACGCCCCATATCCTGAAAACTTATAAGAACGCTACTACACTTGCTTCTTAACAAAAGGTTATTCAGAAAGTGCCGTCTGGGGAAGCTAGAGACAGGGGCTTGGATTGGAGAACTCGCTGGCGCAGAGCGCCGCCTAAGCTCCATCTCAAGATCCAACTAACATAGTTTTAATGCAGCACCTTTAATTACTACTCGTCACTCGCCGTCATAACATCGTCCCCTAATCACCGAGCGTTGTCAGGCAGAATTTTCATGGGTGTTTCACCAGAACATTAGTGGAAATCGGCCCATCTGCGCCGCTGCTGGAGACCTGACGTGCATTCATAGCGCGCCATATGGATGCCCATACCGTCGCTATAATCAGAAATCGTCTCCATGGCTGTCTACACATGTCGTTCCGTTTCCCCTATCAAAAGAGCTGGTCAGGCTCATTTTCGAGTTGTTTCACAGGATAGCTATGGAACTTGGTCACTATGTCGCCCACATGCTGTGTTATTGACTAAAGCTACCGTCAACTTGTTCCATAGGAAATCATTTTCACCTCAATTGAGTGAAACCGGAGTCCATTTAGGGGTATGTCGTCCATAGACTCTGTAGCCTGCATGCTGCCGCTGCCTATGAATGCAGATCCCCTCTAGGTCGGGTCAATTATTGAATGTTTTAGATGCTATCTAGCCTCATAGGTCACCTGTATGCCATGCGGATGCCATAATTTTTGCATTAATGGTGCGATTAGCAGCCAGAGGCATCCAGCATGCTGCCCTGCTTGTTTCTGTCCATTTCCATGGTGTTTCCATCCTTTTTCTGAGGTTCCAGTTTGTTTGGCCAAGGCTCCGTGCTAGGCCTGGTCCCCTTGAAAAGTTCTCTCGCAATAACGAGTACCCGCGCATTTAGTGCTCGCTCATTCTACTGACAGTCATGCGGCATGCAACCTGAAAACGACGAATGAATTAATAAGGGGTGGTTAAATAATAATTATAAGTCCCGCGGCAGGCACACGATCGTTATGAGCCTATTACAATTGACCTACAGGCAACCTAGTCGCACGCAAGGTTAAAAAATAAACACACTGATCTTGATATATCCCGATAAATGGACGAGCAACATCACCAGGGCAAGGACTAACTCCTGTGCGTTCAGTTCGAGGGATACATTTGGCTTATTGCGATTTGCACATTGTTTTCACTAGCACTGTTGCCCACAAAATAAGGAGACATCCAACTACACAAGTGTGTGATCGCTTAATCGCGAAACAAAAGAGAATAAAGCTGGAGACCCCATTAGCAAATGAGAAATGACTTTGCAAGGTACTCCAATTAAAAAATAATAGAACCATCTCATTAATCCCTTAATCCTTGGGATTAACGTTGGCAAGTATCATACAGGGGTCTTATTTGCATTGTAGGGAGAAAGTATCCCAGAACGTTCGCCCATATATTTTTGAATTCTTCTTTAAATATATTTAAACCACTTCCTACTAGCACAAGGTTGTTTGTTTTAAAATATGAAATAAAAGTTAATATTTTAACTGCCACTTTGTTCCCCACTCTCCCTCCCTTCCCCATACTGATATGGTTGTGTGTGTCCCTTAGGCAAGAAAAGAAACAAAAAAATGTCTTACCTGCGTCCGTCGCGTCCAGCGGCGCGTGTTATCAGTCGAGGATTGGGTCTCGCATTTCACTTGGTCGTTACCGCCAGATGTCCACCAGGTTGTACGCTGTCTGTTGCTGAAGTTTTTTTTAATTCTTGGGTTTTTCCCAATCCGTTTTCAACTGCCACGTTTCCCCGATTCGTCATCGCGTGCATGCCGGCACCAATGCGCCACCAATCGTATTGCGTGGCGCCAAAATCCGGGGATCAATTCCAGGGAAAACGGCCAACATCGGGAAAAAACAATATGGAAACTCGACGAAAATGCGCGAAACACGGTCCCTTAGTAAATGACCCGCCACTGTGTACTCACACGCACCGTGACACTGTGTGACCTAGTGAGCGAGGGGCATTGGCCTATCATTTGCCTATTTGTGGTGTGGCAGCCCTGTTCCTGTGGAGTGGGGAGGGTTGAAGACCCACTCAAACTACACTTTTTATTTTTGTGCTCGACAAAGGTTTCCAGCCCGCATGTGAAAGGTCCTGTACATTGAGCTTAGGTGTATACAATAAAAGAAAATCCATACGAAAAGCTAATTGTGTTCTGCAATTTGTTTTATCAAAGTTATGTTATATTCACCTTAGTGGACGCCCATATGGATTTGCTCCGTTCAGTCACTAAGGAAGGCCTTTAGGCTAGGCCACGCAGGTTTTCTCCATTGGCCTGACTAGTGTACTGCACGGCTTCCGTAGGGGAGGAGCAGTCCCCGCGCTCTTATGACAGTTCCTGTGTCCGGTGTTAAACCTGTTGATCCCCGGTCATACATATACATACTTCTCCCTACCTCGCATCCTCCCTGCACCGCGCGAGCAAATCCGCGGGTTGCCGTTTCTATCGCGGCAGCAGTACCCAGTTATTGCAGTGGCATTAGTATGGAACTCGTGATTCACAACATGATTCGTATTGTAAAAAAACAAAGTCCAACAAAAAAACACAAAAATAAAAAATAATAAAAATAAATTCAATTACAAATGTCCCAAAGCCCTTAACACATTATAAACCAATAAATAACTTAAAAAGTGGACAAAAGTACAAAGAAAACACAACTATATTAGTACCACAAGTCCCAAAATGTCCCAATCCCCAAAAACTGTCAGAACAGCTTATTCCAGGGGTGAAGCCCAGTGATGGCAAAATAGTGACATCGCAGCATTTTTTGCCTGTGCACCCTAGAAAAATGTAATAAAATGATCCTAAAGCATTGCCATCCGAAATGGCAGCAATAAAATACGCAGTCATCCCAGAAAAAGTGCCCCATCTTTGACAAGCTACATATCTCCGAATGTGAACCAGAAGCTATTGGAGTCACAATAGGTAAGAATTTTTGGGGGTACAAAAGTTTATTATGTTTGTAACCTGCTATTAACACCTATAACCCCTTATAATTTGGTATCCCTTGTGATCTACGACCCACGAATATTGAGATGCCTTTGGAATGGTATCATGTTGAAGATGTATAAACCGAGCCACAAGAAACGTGCGCAAATGCAGTTTCTTGTCAATTTTAATCCATATTTTGTATTGTATTTCCCTTCAGTCAACCACCCGGTATGGCGTTAATATAAAAGCTCTCACACGCTCAGTACAGAGAAAACCAGCATTGATTATTTGAAAGTAGGGAGCGTGGAATAAACGAAACGTAAGATGGCCCAACCAGGCTATCAGTGGCAAGGGGTCGAGTATGTGCCCCCCCTTTACGCTTGATCAAAAGTTTATTTGTAAATATTAGTACTTCCCCAATCACAATTCCATTTGTTTAAATTTCTGTTGTAACACTCAAGCTTCTCTACCTGCTGATTTGAAATTTTGCGGGATGAAGGTAATAGAATGGCGGTTATGCGGGGGTTTTCTATTACATACAGACTTACAAAACCCCTACGTAAATTCAATGGTCCCTAAAAATTTACTCATAAAATTTCTTAAAAATTTAAGGGAACCCACGCTGTATAGGTGATTTTCTAGCTTTGTAATAAAACAAAAGGCACCAACACACAGATATGGTAACATGTCAGTTAGTAACTAATTTTGCAGTCCAGTAAAGACTATCATCTTTGCAAAAAAGAACATTTGAGTTTTATGAAATAGCATTTTTTTTTCCAAAACACTATTCACCACCATTGTCACTTTTTCAAAAATCACAAAAACTCAAAATATCAACCAACATGGTACCCACTAAGTGAAGTACAAAAATGTTCACTGAGCAAAATCAACTCAAAAAAAATTAAGTAAGTTAAAGCCTTCTAACAGTTAGTAACAGCATATACAGTGACACATATGTGTTTTGAAAATGGCCTGCATGATCTTGGTCTAATTCCCGGTACCCAGTTGATAACAGCCGTTTTTTAAAAATCTTATAATAAATATAAATACCAGTTGTTTCAGACTACTAATGCTCATTGTGTGCTTTAGAAGTTTAATGCCCCATCCTGCTTTAGTTGGCTCCAGCTAAGAGCAAATGAGAATCTCAGAGACAGCAGTGTACTGTACATGAGTCGTCTGAGCAGCAGTTAAATTTTACAGAAAGGAAGTTGAGACTGATATTAGAACCAACTTCACCAGAATTGTTTAAACATGGTTGCAGGATTTCTACTATCTTTAACCTGTCCCCCCTGTTACCTTGTTTCTCTTTGCTTTATATAGACAACAATTACTTATAAAATTGTTTCAGCTAAACTTCCTTACTTCTAAACATTCTCATTAGCTCTGAAAATACCAGTGGCCACATTCACCAAGAAATTACAATTAGCATAATAGCTTCATGCAGTCAATTGAAGGAAGTCGAAGAAATAATAATGTATAGAATCCTAATGAATAAAGTTTGCATTTTTTTCACTGGAGCCTAATGCTTGGTAAGAGGTAAAGATAAATGCTGTCCAGAATATCAAATGACCTTAGAAAGGTTGTCCTGCAGGAGTAGGGATAACTAGCGAGTATTATATCATTTAAGACAAAATCTTAAATTACTCAAAATAGCACATTCTCTATTCAATGTTATAACAAAATACAACTATCCACAGATGTAAATTCAAACTGCCTCAGTATGAGTATTGGGTGGTTATAGACTCAGTCCTGACATGGTTGGGAAGTTTCCTATGGTCAGCATTTCTCTCACATGAACATGCTACCTCCTGTACTGAAGAAGCAAGAGGTGAGGAGAGAGCACTAAAACCAAAGAACATTTTATCCAGCAGGTGCAGAGGAGCAGCAGCCTCAACAATTAGATTCGTCTTGATCCATGGAAGCTGCGGAAGCACAGCAGTGCCTAGGTGTTGTTTTATGATTAGGTAAGTTGGTAGCAGAGACTAGTGTGTTTTATCATTCTAAGATCGATATTTCTATCTCTATATTTCTATTCCTCTGAATGTAGAATGTTCAGAAGCTAAATGAAAGTGTAGCCAAAACCCTTGCAACTTTTGCTGGGCACATTGATTAAAGAATCGAATCTAGTTACCGTCAGTTAAGTACCGTGATTCGTGGGGAACTATTTTTTTTCCACTTTATTATAAAATGGCCGTGTTACATGTTGGGCAGAGACTACTGGAAGAAGAAGAAAGGAAACCCTTGATCACACTGTCAGAAGTAAGCCGATCAGACCAGCACGGCTTATTGTGATGTCACAGCGCTATAATAACCAGACGGCCATTTGCAATCCTGTCATTTCACACTGCATGTGCTTTTGCCACCTCCTAGCATCTGCTGCTTGTCTTAGTAGCGATGGACGTGATTCGCTTTCTCAACAGTCCAGGTTCTGTTTTGGGGGTCTCAAATTCCCCAAATCTCGCATTAGTTTTTTTTGATTATAAAATATGTCTCAAGAAATCTTTGGGGTCAAATCCCATAGTTGCTAGAGCAATTTTTTTGGGGGTTCTGTATTCCCAAATTTCAGTGTTTGTGATAAAGAGAGTATCAAGAAAACCATATAAGTTACTGGAGTGTTTTTTTTCTCAAAGTCCAGTGGTGTTCAGTTTTTGGGGTTCGTATTCCAAATGTATAGGGTTTTTTTTGTTGCAGTAGATAAAGAACACTGTGTCACAATCCACATGATTGATTAACTAATATGTCAGACATAGAGGTGGACAGGTGGGAGCATGAACCCAGCACCGGTAGCGCAGCCTCGGTAAGGGGACCGTCGCGCAGGGGATTGACTACCGAGAGGCCAGAACTTGCCGTGTGTCATCCAGCGGCATAGTGGTTGTATCCGCAACCCAAGGGTTTTTGATTGGAAGTCAATCACTTCCTCCCAAAGACATCTCTGACTACCCACCCGAAAGATCAGTCGGGCTGTGAGCACAACGCGTAGTTGGCATGCCCCAGAGAGAGCAGGTCAGACGGCCCTCACCTGTCTACAACCAGCCTCGCCCTGTAATTTCCCCTCAGCAGCGATCTACAGCGTGTTTGGGCTCGCACCCACATACAAGCAAGGACGAACTCTTTGAGGACAGTCAGCAAGCAGCCCTGAAGTGGAAGAGGTGGGGCAGACATCCACTGCGTCGTGCTCAGTAGGCGAGAAAGTAGAGATCTGGGAGTGGCCGTAGAGGTTGTTGTTGCACTTGCAAGTAGTCAGACTTTCATAATGAAACGTTGCAGGAGTAATAGCAGTGACAGTGAAACACCAAATCGATAATTATGTAGCCGTACGCACTTGGAAGCCGGATAAAAGCACAGGGCTTCAATCATCCATCGTTGGGAGAAGATTTTTTTCTTCAACGGTAATTTCCTCACCGTTAGCGAGTCAGGCAGCCAAGCACCACATCAATAGTAGGTACCAAAAACCGGGGTGGGTTGTTGTAGTTAGAGCGGTCTTCTTCCGTTATTCCGTGTAGTTCTACGACACAGATATTTCTTTAGATAGACACACTTTTTATTTGTATAGTATTGGATTTAATAGCGTTTCGGGGGGTGGTCCACCCCTAATCCCGTCGTCAACAATGCTATGTACAATGTACATAAATTAAATTAAATTGTTGGACTAAATAATAAATAAAATTAGGACAAATGCAGTTGGCAAAAATGATCTTAATGTTTGTGCAGGGTGTGGTTAGATGGTGGTTAATAGTAAACAAACAATTGAGTTATTACACACACAGTAGCTGATTAGTTCATAAACTCTTACCGGATAACATACAAACTCGACACATTCTCCCCTCCTCCTACACAGCAGATCAAGGGGAGTTATCGGTTAATTAGGTCGAGACACCCCACCCCCCCACCATTCAGAAAGCTTCACACTCCTGCTAGGAAACAACTGCGCACCCTCCCACACCACTGACACACGCTCACATGATCCCAGTATAACTAGAAACCATACAACCTCCTTGTCTCCCCACTGGTCGCCGCCCGCACCTCCTTTTTTTTTCTGCACAAGGCCGTGTTTACATATTTCATTATGAACGCAAGTAACCATACATATATCACCCACAACCCGCTATTCTTGCGCGCACAGCGCCACTCTGTGTTACCCACTGCCAGTCACGTCTATTTATTCATCCTCACCCGAAGTACTGTCGCAATTCTTAAAAACCACCTGGTCCCCCGTCCCTAGTATTCTGATCTTTCCTTCGTGTCTACTTTTTCCCACACCATAAGTCTCACAATCCAATCCACTTGCACCGAACTACAATGTGCACATTCCATTTTTACCCTTTACTAAGAAATTTGTTTCATATTTCACCCCCTTTTCTCCCCCCCCACTCACCACTCTCCTCAGAGACTTCAGCGTCTCTCCCCCGTGCTACATTGCACATCACTTGTAAACTGGAACTCCCTACTACCTATCCGGAAACCTGCATTCATCTCTGTATGCACGTGAGTTTCGTCACACCCTATACACATTAAAACTTCACATAATTGGATCCAGGACACCATTCTACAATAGACAGACATCCATCAACAGACCCATCACTACCCAAAGAAAGATTAAACTTAATACTCTATTCTAGCCCATCAATCATTATCTGGTAACCAAAACATTTCGACCCACATCACTCTATCAGTAACAAATATACTTCACACGTTACCCTTTTTCTGTCTGGACACGCCCCCCAACTAGAGAACCAGACTTGACCAAATTCTTTATCCAAAATTATCTTTATTGGGGACTTGCCATTGTAAAAGAAATACCACATATAGAGAATGCCATACAACAATCAAGCCATTCTTTAAAAGAGTATATTGATGACCTTTTCGTAATTGGGAAGGGACAGAACCGAAGCCAAAGCATTTTGTGAAAGAAATCAACCAAAAACATGGGGAATTGAATCACAGTAAATACATCCCCAACCGAAATAGAATTCTTGGATCTGCTATACAGGTAGACCAACAGGACACAAAACTAATCACCCCAGACTTCTTCAAAAGCGGAGATGTGAACAGTTCTTGGATTCTCAAGTTAACACTACAAAAACAATGGTATGCAACGTCCCATACGGACATCAAAAGGATTCCGCCGAAATTTGCACTACGAATAACACATCCAAGCACAATCCAAAATCCTCAAAGATAGGTTCTACACAAAAAGGTTACCCACCACAAGTACTCAAGATAGCCTACCAGTAAGGTCCAACCGATTTAAACAAAAAGATTGTCTTGCCCCACCCAGAAAAAAGCTAATTAAACACCTTCCCACAAACTCACGTCATTACCACATTACTACGGACCACAATCTGATCAGACAGGCCCTGAACAACCATGGGACATCCTTAAGAGAGACCCCCCACATCACACAACTACTTCCGTCCAAACCACATCTCACCTTTCGCAGGACACTACACCAAGAATATCTAGCCCCAACAAAAATACGTTACAGAGAAAGAGCAAACCGCAACCTCCCTTCCTAGAAATTCAAGTCGCTACAACGCAAGTAAACAAGCAAGACTGCGAAATTATGTGTAATAAAACAAAGAGCTTGGGCAAAGTCTACAGGTGAAATTGTTCAAAACAATTCCTTATTAAATTGCAGTTCCGGACGATATCATCTCTGTCTAGAATGTCCCCACTTTGACACCTTTACAATATGTAGGGAAGCACCATCAAAGCGACGAGAACGCATTATGAATACACACCGAAGCAAAATCAATCTGGATTCCCTTCTTTATAGTGGATCCCGCCACTTCGTTCTTATCAAACAAAGGACCTCTCTACTCAAACTAATTCCGATTGATAGACAAATTCCAGCCTTCCACACCCTGATAGACACAATCAATGTGATCCGCAGAGCAGAGAGAACTTTGGATCTTTAAATTAAACCCTTACCCCCCATACAGCTAAATGATGTATGGATTGTGAACGACTAAGACAGCAAAAAAGAAAAAACTGTTCAACACTACACAAATACCCATCCTTAACACCGCAGCCCATATCATAATAAATATATATTTTCTTTCTCTCTTCCTTTATAACAATACATCATTGTACACATAAGATATACTAAGATCATTAGATATCAGTGTATATATAATGTACATCTCATCTGTGTATAAGCATATATTTCCAATAAATAGTCCAACATGACACCTCAACCCCCCTTATTTATTATTTCATCTTTTTACCTTATGCAATTATGTTCACCTAATCCCACACATTCATATGACCAATCAAATTACAGTACATTATCAA
The DNA here is from genome assembly GCA_019512145.1 of Engystomops pustulosus. Classification (NCBI taxonomy): domain Eukaryota; kingdom Metazoa; phylum Chordata; class Amphibia; order Anura; family Leptodactylidae; genus Engystomops; species Engystomops pustulosus. The sequence continues at coordinate 87,855,999 of CM033646.1, read as the reverse complement.
GTCAGTCGCATACCAATTTACAATCATACCTTTTACGCCCACAAAAGCTCAGATCAAACTCTAATCCCCTATTAGACTCACTTTTAATTCCATACATTCATATATATCATAGGTTCTTCTTCCCTTAGCCCCAGCGACTCTTTCACTACTGCGCGTATGCGCGTAGTTTCATTTATCTCCCTGCGCGATTATAAGCTCCCCCAAACAACCACATTCACGCACCATACAAGCGTGGGCGTCAGGCAAGTTCTCCGAAACACAGAAGTGCCTTTCTGCCATCCACAAGATGTTCCATTTCTTCTGGTCGATGTATCCCCCTCATTCATTTATTAGCCTCCCGTGTTGAAAAAACTCTAAGTACACGTGCCTGGGCAATGTTAACCGCCTCCCTAAAGGTAAGCCAACATTATATGTCCCTTTACATTCTCACATTCTCCACCCATCTCAGATCTCCTCCATTATACATTTCCATAGTGTCATGTCCTTTAATCATTTCCAGTATGGCGATCATGTCAGCCTACACTTCGTGTACCAGAGAGAATTTTTATTCTATCGATCAACTCCCTTTCCTCTGTATCATACACACTTTTATTGTTCATTTCTTTATGCTTTGCTTATTCCCTTACGCACCATCTGTACACGATAGTTACTTTTTTTTGTTTATTCACGCTTACCCCTGATGCCCCACCTCTCCCCCTCCACTGCCTGATTTATCCTACCTCACATGCTCATCTGTCTCTTTCTTCTTCTTTCCCGTGGGACAAACACACTCAACCATTGCACCGCCCTTTTGTGTCTCAACTACCCTTTTCCCCAGCAATTTAACCATCACCTTGGCTTAGGCATATATCGTCACTTTGTCCCTAATTTTTTGTGCACGAGCCTCACCGCTCTATCCCCTTCTACACATCATATTTACTTGTAGGCAGTCCTTAGTACTAGCATTTAATACCTCACCCTTCCTTTTTTGTATGCTGTCACAGGCTCTCTTTTATTCTTGCCGTAGTGTTCTGCTTTATGAACCTGAGCGCTCGGTGTTTTTTGTGTGTACGTCCCACACCTCCGAAACCGCGTTAGGCCACACACAATTTTTTTTTGATGTCACCCCCTTGTGTCTAACCCGTGTGTTCTCAATATTTACTACAGTTTTTTTTGCAATCTGGTCATATAAATTTACTCACCGGACGGCGCGTCTAACACAACCGGTTTTTTGACTATATTGATGTGTGTTTCCCTATCCGGCACAACCAGTAAGTACTGCCATCCACCTTCTCGTGTGACCACGCCACCTTACCATTTTCTGCTCCCCGTTCTCCACTCAGCTGTCCTCCCGGACACACCCTGTCTGATTGTCTGTGTCTCCCTTTCTTCACAATTATTCGTTGTCCGAGCGGGTTTTCAGTGCAGCTGGTGGCATCATCACCGATAAGCGTACACGCCTGTCGACTGACAGCGCTGACAGGCTGATGCTTATCAAGATGAATAAAGCCTGGATTTCTCCGGATTTTTATTCTCCACCAGGTGAAAGAAGCTCAACCTGAATAATGTATGCACTCCTCCTCATTGTCCTCCTTCTCCTCCTCTTTGTACACTAAAGCATAGGAAACTGGCTATTTTTTGCCAGGGCCAACTGGCTCTAGCTATAGTACTCTATGTATTTAATTTTTCTGGAGGGCCACCTACCCGGTCCTCTGTTTTAAGCAATTTTTGGGAGTGCCACATACAGGCACTCAATCTATTTAATTTTTCTGGAGGACCACCTACCTGCTCCTCTGGTTTGAAAACTTTTTTGGACTGCCACAAGGAAACTGGCTATTTTTTGCCAGGGCCAACTGGCTCTAGCTATAGTACTCTATGTATTTAATTTTTCTGGAGGACCACCTACCTGCTCCTCTGGTTTGAAAACTTTTTTGGACTGCCACATACAGGCACTCGATCTATTTAATTTTTCTGGAGGACCACCTACCTGCTACTCTGGTTTGAAAACTTTTTTGGACTGCCACATACAGGCACTATCCAAATTAAATTGTCTCCATAGCTGCCTCCACACGTCTTTTTAGCTGCCTCTACACGTTGTCTCCATTGCTACCTCCACACGTCATTGCCATAGCTGCCTCCAAAAGTCGTCCATATAGCTGCCTCCATACATCGTCCCCTTATCAAACGAGCTGTGTCAGGCAGAATTTTGGGTTGTTTTCATGGCTTCCACATCAAACTTGTTAACTTTGTTGCCACCCTGTTGTGTAATCCACAAAATATACTGGCAAACTTTTGTCATTTACCGATATTATTTCAGCGCTTCTTGCACATCTGTTTACATTCCCCTCACCCGCCATAACCCAAACTTATAAGAACATAACCCAAACTTATAAGAACACTACTATACTTGATCTTATACAAAAGGTTCTTAGAAGTGCTGTTTGGGGAGTAGTTTAGAGACAGGGGCTTTTGACTGGCGAAAGCTTGCCTGGCAGCGGAGCGCCAGCTCCATCTCAAGATCTAACTAACATAGTTTTAACTGCAGCACCTTTAATCTACTACTAGTTCACTGCCTCTATACATGGTCCCCTTATCAAACGAGCTGTGTCAGGCAGAATTTTGGGATGTACAGCAGAGATATTTCTTATTTATATAGATTAACTAATTTACTAATTTATTTATCTACTATTTACAGACTGTTTTTATTAGAACTAAATCATATTTTTTATGTTAATCCATTAATATTTTAATTGAAACTAATCTGTGTGTGTATAAACATTCAATTGTTTGTGTACATATAACCACCATCTACACACCTGCACAAACATTAACGCAATTTTGTCAACTGCATTTTTACTAATTTTATTTATTTACTAATTTAATTTAATTTATTGTACTAATTTTACATAGCATTTGTTTACGGACCTGATGAAGGGGGTGGACCACCCCCGAAACGCGTAGTCCAATACCTATACATATAAAAGAGTGTTCTATCTAAAGAAAATCTGTGTCGTATCAACTACTCACCGGACAGCGCGTCTAACTACAACCCGGTTTTTTGTACCTACTATTGATGTGTGATTTCCCTATCCGGCACAAACCAGTACCGGATCCCGGGAAGACGCAGCAGTCCAAAACTACGGAAACCCCTGATATCTGTTTCAACCCATAAGACACAAGGTGTCCTAAGGTGAGCAGATATCACAGCTACCACGCAACACATTTATGTACCTTATTGCACTAGGGGGCGCCGCCTGTGTTCTTTTTTATCTTCCTAAATTATTAGTTAACTCGGATAACCCCTTTAATCATTATAGGACCCTCCATATCGTGTTCTAAGAGTATGGCCACATAGGGTCCTCTGTAAATCATCAAACTCCTAACTAAACAGAATCTTTATAGCTAATAAATCTAAACACTGTCTAAAGATTACACATTATCTTTGCAGATAAATAGATCTAAGAACATCTACAAGATAAATTAGTGTCTGGTCTCTTGTCCTTTTTGTGTATAAATTTAGTGGTAGTATAGGATGCTCGCATTGTTTGTTTGCGTAGCATATTCTGAGGAGTATGATATTCTGAGAAGTATGCTGCAGTTAGACAGGGCAGGAGATAGGTAAGAGGGCAGAGAAAAACTAATAATGATGTTTATCTTTTCTCTTTTCTCTCTGTTTGCTATGGTGGTTTTACTTGCCTATCCTCCATCTATACCCCCAGTACCAACTATCCACATCAATGCCTCACTTCTCCACTCACCTTTGTACACCACTCACACACTCTATACCAGTGATGGCGAACCTATGGCTAGAGATGAGCCTTTTATGCAGGCACTCAGGCCATTGTCCAAGGACAGAGTTCACCAAATATGACTAAATCCACCAAATCTTCCTGCATTCCCAGGAAAGTTAAGAGATGCTCCTGTCAGCGCTATTTAAAAGCGACAATTCATTGGCTGTTTGGAACTGCGGGAAAAGTGAGAAGGTGCTGACAGAACTGCATTATCTTTGGAGGTCATCCTGCTGGACCCACCCTTCTTCCTGTACAGAGAGACCCTGGAGAGAGGCTACAATGATAGTTTGAATTTGCCCTCCTTCTGTCAACTGTATTGGTGACCTCAGGCGGCCGATACAATAGAAAGATGTGGAAGAAAAGGCAGCAATAAGTTACTGTATAAAATTCCATGCTGGCACTTCACGGTAAATAAGTGTATTTTGGTTCTAGATTGGGCACTCGGTCTGTAAAAGGTTTGCCATCACTGCTCTATACTTTGCGCGTCTAACTACAACCCGGTTTTTTGTACCTACTATTGATGTGTGATTTCCCTATCCGGCACAAACCAGTACCGGATCCCGGGAAGACGCAGCAGTCCAAAACTACGGAAACCCCTGATATCTGTTTCAACGCATAAGACACAAGGTGAGCAGATATCACAGCTACCACGCAACACATTTAAGTACCTTATTGCACTAGGGGGCACCGCCTGTGTTCTTTTTTATCTTCCAGGCAGCAAAGCAGGCAGCAATTGGCTACTGTGGCCATGAGTAAGCAGGGTGGCAGCAGTGCGAGGATAGGAGCCAAATGGCTGCGGGGTACAATACCCGCTTCTCAGGTCCAAGTAAGCAGTGGCACAGGGGCTCAGCGAGGCAGCAGTGTTAATAGTGACTCAGTGTAGAGTGTTTGCGGTAACTCGGCGGTGTGGCAGTTTTTTGTTAAAGCACCAGAGGAGCCGAATGTGTGTATATGTAGAATCTGCGGGCAGAAAGTGAAGTGTGGCCAGGGAGCTAGCGTTGGCACCATGGCCATGCGTCAGAACACATGCAGCGTCAACATCCAATGGCCTGGGAGAAACGTGTCTCAGATGTGGTGGTCCATCCTGCCGAAACAGCAGCAGCACCTAGTGGCACACATGCCATTTCAGCCAGTCAAGGCTCCAGCACCTCTGCCAAAGGGAGCTGTTTATCTTTGACATCATCTACCGGTCCAGATGCTCCTGCATCCATATGTTAAACCACCTGTATGAACAGAGAGAAGCCATTAATGATTTTTTGATGATGCAAGTGGACAGGAGTACTCCCCTGTGTAACTTTGATGTCAGCCATGTCAGCTCATGCATCAGCCATGAAGCCTTCCCCAAACGTTGAGAAATTATTCTGGATTCTAACTACCTGCCTCAGTCACTATTCTGATGCTGCCACCCGCCTGATGCCACACATCTGCTGCCAGTTGCTACACCTGCCTCCCACCATCTTTACCAGGTACTGGAATGTTCACCCACCTCCACACTCTTTCATTGTGCCACTTCCTGACCTCCTGCTGCTGCTGCTGCTGCTGCTCCCGTCACCTCCACACTCTGTCATTGTGGCCTACCATGTTGCTGCCACCACCATAATTTGTCATTGTGCCACTCTCTGGCCTCATACTGCTGCTGCTACCTCCACACTCTGTCATGGTGCCACTTTTTGACCTCCTGCTACTGCCGCCACCTCCAAACTTTGTCATTGTGCCACTCTGTGGCCTACCATGTTGCTGCCAAATCCAGAATTTGTCATTGTGCCACTCTCTGGCCTCATGCTGCTCCCGCCACCTCCACACTCTGTAATTTCCCTCTTTCTGACCACCTGCTGCTGCCACCTCCATAATTTGTCATTGTGCCACTTTGTGGCCAACTGACCACTGTCACCCTGGAACACCCAGTGATTTCCATAATGCCGTTTTCACCCTCCACCACTCTGTGACATTGCCACTTTGTTTGGTTTTCCCCTTCATTTTATCTGTCAGAAGGAATGAAAAGCTTCAGGATTGATAGCCAAAAGCAGGAGTGGATACAGAACACAGAGGTCATCTCTGTTTTGGATCAACTCCTGTTTGTTTTTGGCTTTAGCAATACTGATGGATTATTTAAGCGGACACTGACGGACAAAAAGAAGGGCAAAATGATCAGTGACGTCATAGAAAAATTACTGCCGACAATATTTCTCTCAGTCTCTATTTTTTCGGCCTTTATCTGCTTTTCATAGGATTTATTTTTCTCTCTATAATCCTGTAATGCCTCATCGCTCCTTTGCGTTTTAGCACCTTAAACGCCTTATCTTTCTCGCTTATTGCTTTCCTTACAAGACTAGTTAGCCACATTGGCTTTTTCTTTTTCCTCTTATGCTTTTTCCCATATGGTTTTTCACATAATATTTGTGAAAAACTCCTATTTTTTTTTTTGGGGGGGGGGGGGCTTTTGTCTTTGAGAACATTGTGCCAGTTTATCCCTATAAGGTCTTCACTAAAATTTGCTCTCCTGAAGTTTAGAGTGTTGATTGCCCCTCCACTAACGCTCTTAGTAAAGCCTAATACAAAATCAATTATCACCATTACCCAGGGTCCCCCCAACCTGAAATTTTGATATCCTGCCAGGTCTGTTGGTTAGGATAAGGTCCAGCAGTGCCCCCTTCTTGTTGGATCCAGGACTAGTTGTGACAGGTAATTGTCTTTTGTTGTCGACAAAAACCTGCTACCTTTGAAGGACCTGCACGTTTCTGCCCCCCTGTCAATATCTGGATAATTGAAGTCCTCCATGATACTTCACCATGCTTTGAGGCTGCATCCATTACACTTATCAGCATTTCCTCTGCTGCCTCCATATATGTGGAGCCTTATAACAAACCCCTAGTAATATTTGATTATTCTTTTCCCCTCCCCTTATCTCAACCCATAGGGTCTCCACATTTTCATTTGCGTGACCGATGTCATCTCGCAGGACAGGTTTGAGGCAAGAATTCACATTTAAACAAACCCCTCCCCCTTTGTGATTTATACGGTCATTTCTAAAAAAGACTATAACATCTGTAGTAACAGCCCAGTCATAGCTACTGTCCAGCCATGTCTCAGTGATACCCACTATATCATATTTGCGCTCCAACATTAAGAGTTCCCGGTCCTCCATTTTCTTTGTGAGGCTTCTGTCATTTGTGTACATGCACTTTTGTTCTTATTCCCCAATTTTATTCCATCTTCCCAGCCTCCTATCTACGCTGCCTGCAAAAGTGTAGTTGCCCTCCCCACAAGTCTCTAGTTTAAACACTCCTCCAACCTTCTAGCCATTTTCTTTCCCCCAAAACAGCTGCACCCTCCCCATTGAGGTGCAGCCCATCCCTACTATAGAGCCTGTAGTCGACAGAAAAGTCAGCCCAGTTCTCCATGAACCCAAAGCCCTCTTTCCTACACTAACTTTTGAGCCACTTATTTACCTCCCTAATCTCCTGCTGCCTTTCTGGTGTGGCACGTGGTACAGTTAGTATTTCAGAGAAAACTACCTTTGAGGTCCTTGCCCTGAGCTTATGGCCTAAATCCCTGAAAACATTTTTAAGGACTTTCCACCTACCTCTTACTTTGTCATTAGTGCCAATGTAGACCATGACCGCTGGTTCCTCACCAGCCCCTCCCAGTAATCTGTCAACCCTATCCACAACATGCCGAACCCAAACATCCGGCAAACAACACACTGTTGTGGGATCTTGGCCCTCAGCTTAGTCCTTTCGGGCTGGCACAGACGTAACCTTGTCAGGCTGCCTTCTCGCTTCACTTATTTGGTCAAGTTGACCCCTGTAAGTGCCCATGGAATTGAAGAGTAAAGCAATTCTAATTCGGATCGAATCGAATTTTCTTGGAAAATTCAGCAAACCTGGTCGAATCAGATTTTGAAAATTCGCCCATCTCTACTTGCAACATGATAATCTAAGCACATTCCAAGCAATAGGAGACTGGGGGATGTACACAACCCCAGAGGACTCAGGAAGTGTCTGCTCAGTAAGTGCTCGCCAACAAAGCAGAACTTTACACTCATGAGCTGATGCATTAATTCGAGCAAAAGTAGCAAAAAACTTCAAGTATGTAGTTAAAAGTTATCTTTATTATGTTGGCATCACTAAAGGATTAAAGGGGTATTCTCGTCTGGGCTTTCACATTCAGTTTCATTCATCTGCCATATATATATACATTTCTTCAATTAGATGTTATTTACATTTTTTTACCTGTGTGAAGATAATTTCTCATATATCATCCAGGTCAATATCTGCAAAGAGTTTGTATGTTCTCTCCGTGTTTGCGTGGGTTTCCTCCGGGTCCTCCTGTTTCCTCCCACACTCCAAAACATACTGGTAGGTTGATAAGATTGTGAGCCCCATGGGGATCTGGCAAGCCCTGTGCAGCGCTGCGTAATCTGTGTGCGCTATATAAATAATGGAATTATTATAATTTATTGTGTAAGAGTTTGGTCAACAATAGGCATCACTCACTGACCATAATCCTTAATTCTAATTCCTATTGTTTGCATTACATTTTGACCTTACATCAATGTTACTCCTGAAACATGCCATTTTGGTCAACTTGGGTTCTTTGGGCCCACCAGATAAATTTATTTCAGGGGCCCATTCGCCATCCCGTAGAAAATAGCCCCCAGTAACCTCCAAATTAAATTGTCTTCTTCTTTATGTCTGTGGTCCAGTATTAGGATAAAGCGTTGGCCCACCAGAGGGTGGGCTGCTGCTGATTTTAGTAAATTCTACAGGTCATTACTCATCAAAGGTCCTAAATCCTGGCAAAATTGATTGATGTTTTTTAGGTCCTTGCTGGGCTGGCTATGAATGAGATATTTCTTTTTATCCAGTGGGTAGGGTATAACTTCATAAAATGGGATAACCCCTTTGAATATTATATACTTTTGGTAAATTTTAATAATATTTACTGTTAGCGTATTTTTCGGCCTATAAGGCGCACCAAAAATCCTTTAATTTCCTCCGAAATCAAAGGTGCGCCTTATAGGCCGGTGCGCCTTATATATGAACTTATACAGAAATGTACTACAGACAAGATGTACTGTACATTTACCAGTGTTTAACCCCATAGCGCAATAAGACGTACCCTTACGTCTTACTGCGCATGGGGGAGTATGAAGAGGGCTCACAGGCTGAGCCCTCTTCATACTCACCGGGCATTAGCTTCATAATGAAGCAAACGCCCGTCGCTAACACCCGCGGGGAGAGGCGATCCGTTGCCATGACAGCCTGGGATCACACAAAGATCCCAGGCTGTCATGATCGAGGCTATCTATTATAATGTGCACATTATAATAGATGGTATGCAAAATCCCCATATACTGCCATACTGTATATGGTAGGATAAATCAGAAAGCCTAGAGTTAAAGTACCCTAGGGAGTCTGAAAAATAGTACAAAAAATAAACCGGGATTTTGGCGCATGCGATCGGATTGTGGCGCATCGGCACCGGCATGTGCGCGACGGAAATCGGGGGGGGGGGGGGCTGGGTGGCCGGACGAAAACCCGACGGATTCAGAAAAAGCGCAGCATTTAAAAAAAAAAATTGTGTCGCGAAAATTTCACTCACCTTCATCCAGGATAGGCCGGTGTATTTCTAGGCATTCCAGCGGACTTCTGCACAGCAGCGCCACCTGGTGGACGGCGGAGGAACTACCATCAAAAATCCCGGCCGGACCCGAATCCAGCGCAGGGAACGCGGCGCTGGATCGCGAATGGGCCGGGTAAGTAAATCTGCCCCTATGTCTTTGGATACGGCTACCTCTGCTGGAGTGATTGCACAAAGAAACAAAATGTTTTTGTATACGAAATGTTTGGGAGTTACTGCATGTCCCACAACCATCCTCTAGTAATGACCGCTGATGCCAGGAGGTCAGACAGGACACAATAGCGCATGTCTGGCCACCCTGCTAGACTTCGGGATGGTCGTATCCGAGGAAGCCATCTCGTTTCTAAGGGACAACATGACTACATTTCTGAGAAATTATCTTCACACAGGAAATTTTTTTTTAATAACATCCAATTGAAGAAATTTTTACATATGGCAAATTAATTAAATTAATTGGGAATGCCCAGATGGGAATACCCATTTAGGTTGTGAGGACTTTCTTTTCTGGATTAACACCTTTAAGGGAGACTACAAATGGCAATGACTATTCGTGAGGTGATGCAGCAATGAGTCAGAATGAGGGGAGCCTTAAAGGGGGTATTCTAATTTCAGCATATTAATGTTATTTTTTTGCATGATGAAAAACAATACAATTTTCCAATATACTAGAAGAAGAGAGCCAGGTGTCTGTAATTATACTTTTGGCTATACAGGAAGGGATGATGCAAGTGGACATGAATAGTGTCTGGGGGCCAAGCCACCTTAAACAAAGAATGTAATTATTATTATTATTATAAGATTGTCAACTATCATATACATATCATGCTGCACATTGTGCACACGATTCACTGTACACATCTGAGCCAGCAACTTAGACAAGAAATGTCAGGGGATGGGAGTGCAGGGCAGTAGGACAAGGGTTCTCTCATCTCTACTTCCTGCTGTCTACTTCCCAAATGTGATCTTCAAATACTAGGTTGCATGAAATCATATTTCTGTGGTCTCTGACACCTGCCCACCCCCTTCCCATGATAAGATATGTATGTGTGTGTATGATTGTATATGCAGTATGTGTGTATATGCCATATGTGTGTATTTACTGTATATTATGTGTATATGGTGTATATGGTGTACATATGCTGTATGCATGTGTATGTGTGAGTTTATGCTGTATGTGTGTAAGGCTTGTATGTGCTATGTGTATATGTGTGCATATGTTGTGCTTATACTGTATGTATGTGTATATAATGGTGTGTATATCCTATATGTCTAAACAGTGTATACATTTATATATCAGTGCATAAATGTGTGCATAAGAGTACTTGTGTAAAAGTGTATAAATGTGTGTTTATGACTTTAGAACGTTATATGTGTGTATCTAATATTTAAAATTGAGTGTGTGTGTGTATGTCCCCTAAAGGAATCTGCACTGTCAAGTTTACTATCACCAAATTTTGCACAGCCAAAACTCAGGGAATGTCATAGACTAGGTTTTGAGGCGAATTTTCACCCCACACTCCAAAATACACTCATTAACCACCATATACAGGAGCAATTGTCTTCTGCTGCTGTGGCAGTCAGATACTGAGCTGTGATTGGTTGCTATTTTGCCACAGGTCATTAAGATGAGCTCTGAGCTTTGATTGGTTACAGAGAGAGACAGTCAAGTACAGAGAGAGACAGTCAAGTACAGATAGAGAATGTGAGAGACAGTCAATTACAGAGAGAGACAGTGAAAGACATTCAAGTACAGAGAGACAGTGAGAGACAGTCATGTACAGAGAGACATCCCAGTACAGAGAGAGACAGTGGAAATAGTCAAGTACAGGGAGAGACAGTCAAGTACAGAGAGAGGCAATCAAGTAAAGAAAGACAGTGAGAGGCAGTCGAGTACAAAAAGAGACAGTGAGAGACAGTCAAGTACAGAAAGACAGTGAGAGACAGTTAAGTATAGAGAGCTTGGGAGCTTCACACCCTGCCGACTTTCTGACTCCTGACCATTGATAACTTTACATGTGCCAATACACTGCAGGAACACTTCATATAAGTATATATAAATAAAAGCTATATTTGAATACTCCTTCTATTGACAATTTGACCACATATTAAAAGAAAATAACAATAAAAAAAGATCCAAAAGCACAACACAGAAACAGATCTTGAAGGAAGTAAGATGGTTAAAGGAAATCTGTCATCAAAATCCAGCATGATAAACCAGGAACAGTTACTCATTGATCCAGGCACCAGAACTGTAGTAATTGTATTCAATTTGTTATCCATGGCCCCCTTCCTACTAAAATCAACTTATAAAATTATGCTAATGAGTAAGAAGGGTTCTGGGGAGGGCATTACCAGAGCACTTCCAAATTACAGCAGGTAAAAGGGGAGAGGAAGTGCTGAGCATGGGGTCAGTGTGAAAGTCTAAGTGCCTGTGATGCTGTAGCACAGAATAGCTGTCGTAATTCCTCCAAAAGTTTATTTTAGAAGTAAGGAGGATAACAAGAAAATTGCTTGATTTTGATTGTAGATTTCCTCTAAGAAGTAATGTAGGTGAGAAGAGTCATCCTAGGATGTCCCCTTCTGGCTTAAAGGGGTTTTTCCCTCCAAATAACTTGCTGATTGGTGAGGTTCTCAGTGATGAGACTCCCACAGATCACGAGAGCGGGTGTCCAATTGGGTCCCAGGTACCACAGTCGGACCCCTAGTCTCTCCCCGAGGATAGGGGCTTAACTTGTTTGGTGGCAAAACCACTTTAATGTTGACTTTGTTGTTGGCCAAAATCCGCTTTGAGATCTAAAGGTGACTTTTTCTCCCAGACAAAAAGCTTTACTTTTTTGTAATTATTTTTGCACTCTCCGAAGACAAATTTTGCAAAGTGTTTACTGCGGGAAACTATAAATAATAATACATTGCTTTATATACCAAAATATTTCTATTGCCAGTCTTTGGCTGGACAGTAAATTCATATTTCTTAGGTACATAGCTTTGAATAAGATTTATGTATTAGTATATGTCAATATACACTTTAATAGTTATTGCAACAAGATAGATCTTTTACAGAGGAAGTTTGTATAAGTGGCCAATTTAGGTGCAGTATTAAATGCTAAAGTCCCTTCATACATCTCACATGAGACAAGCAAACTCTTGTCCAAAAAGACCACTCAGGAAAATCCAAAAATACTTCTTAAAACATAGCTCCATTCATGAAGACTTCTGGTTGCAGGGTTAAACTGTTTACAGTGTCATGTCTCCCATTCATTCAAACGGGAAATTGGTGTGTCAGGGGAAAGATGAAAGGGAACATGGATAAAGTCAAAGGCTTGGAGGTTAAGAGACCCCTTTTCAGGCTCTCCCAGATGTCTAGTGAATGAGTCCCTCCCTTTCTGTCAAGCAGAATCCTCCTTTTATGCAGAGCACATAGTGAGCTGGGTGACAGCAGAGCAGAGCCCTTATTGGCTACAAGTTTTTTATCCTGAGCTGTAGAACTTTTGTCTGAGGCTGTTTTCTCCCTCCCATCCTGTTTCCTCCCCAGGCCCTTCTCCCTCCCACTGCCATCCCTCCACACCAGAGCAGTGGTCAGTGGTCAACATCACAGATACACCTTCTGTCTCCACATCTCCAGGGATCCAGCTCTGTGTCGGTCATCTAACGTCCATGTGAACAGCTTCCAGCCAAGCAACATGTCTAGATCCGATGAGGTGAATAGACTGACAGAGAATGTATACAGAGTAAGTACTCTATGAGTCCTCAGGTACTTTCAGGGGGTCTTTGCCCTCTGCATACCTTTCATTCTTCTACAACGTGTTTTTATTACTTTAGTTGTCAATTATATAAATACTCACTTAACTCTTTATGGTTCCATCTCTTATGCACTGTGCTAATGCTTTAGGATACTTGCACTCCTATGTAAAACCACAGCAATATTACAATGAGCTGTAACAAATACCAAACTCAAACGGCACATGTATATAGAGTGATTTGTATGTATCACATTCTTATATATACATAAAACAATAAAGAGTAAATAAATTATGGTCAAGCAATGGGCTTTAAGTTCTGAGATTTACAATATCTATAATAAAACCGCTATGAAAATGTAACTAAAGGTTTGTTGAAAAAAGCAGGCAGAGATCTAACAATAATCGATACTGCCCTGAAATTACTTCTATCATGTTTCATACTAGTTATACAGCAGAATATCATGTACAGACTTCATTTTACTTCAAGGCTTTTTCCGAGCACAGTACTGGGGAGAATATTTAGGGTAAAGTAATCATCTGCTAATGGGGGCATTGTGCACGGTTCACTGTGGTCCACTTAACCCTTCTGTCATTTAGGAGGGGGAAGGGAGCTATAGTCATTGTATCCTGACACTAACATGGTTTTTATTTAACAGTTCCTAAAGTTGCAGTACATACTAGAATAATTAACGTCCTGCGTTCCTTGAAGGTTTGATAATCATGATTACCCTTCTCAATAAATATTAATAAATAAATCTTTATTTATTTAGCAATATCATAGTCTGCAGCGCTTTACAGTTCATGGGGTACATATACAAATGAAACAAGACATGATAGAGAAATGACATCCTCAGATGAAACAAAAGGAATGAAGATAATTGCTCACAAGAGCTTACAATCTATGAAGAGATAAGATAAAGGCTGCATACAATATTACAATATTATCTACCAAGCTTACACTTGTAAATAGGCAGAATCTTTCCATCTGATGCCCTCTTCTAAATCATTCAAATTAAACATGTTGTTTTCCAGTATCTTATGCTGGAGACGAGAGATCACTTTTTCAATGCAGTTGCTGTATTGCAGGGCAGGGTTGTGGCTATACAAGAGCAGAGGGGAAATTTATTAAAACTGGCGAAAGTTTTTACCCAAGGTAATCAATTTCCCATGTCTCTAATGGAAATAAATCTGATTGCAATTTACAATTACTCCACTTTCTCTTTGCACCAGTTTTCCCTCATCTCCCTCTGAGTTTCCCTTTAACATTGTATAGCTTCCAGTCACAGTGTCCTCTCTGTTTCTAGCCATCACTGCAGAAAGTCTGACACTGTTCTGTGTAATACAGGGCCTCATCTTGGCTAATGCTTGCTTGAGTGTCTCTAGTGTTTAATTGTAGGGGCTGCCAAAGAAAAAAGGTTGGATTTTAGAAATAACAGATGTGAAATGATCTTCTTAGAATTCCAAAAGCAAATACATTAAGAAATAAATATAAGCCATATGATGCCTTTTGAGAGTTCTCACAGTGGGGTTCTGTATGCCCAGTTAAATGCAGTACAATGTTCACGCAATCTGCATCACTGGTACTTCTGTATTATGGCCTTACAATAATTACAATTTTCTTATTCTCAATTTATTTTTATCTTATACATTTATATTTATTATATAAATAAATATAAATAACAACAAATGCCTATTTATGAACATGTTTCAAGTCAAGGATGGGCATGTTATACCTGTAATATAATTTGTATAGTACTGTATTATGGTTGTGTTTATATATTTACTGGATTCTTAATATTCTTAATTCCTTTTTGTGTGTTGCTAAGCTCTGTAAATTGTAGCAACAGCATAAATCACAGCCTATGGGGTCTTTGTCTGGCCAGCAGTACTGCCTGAGAACAATGCCTAGGCTGCATGAATATTGAGGACACACCATATGCTGTGTGCTGATTTTTGCAATTGCTTTTTTAGTTGACAAGAGTGAATAGGTTGGGGTCTTCAAGGCAACATGTCACAAAATGATAAAATGCTGATTCTCGCCACTAAGCCATTATTTTACTTATCATTTGTAGACCCACTATTGAGCTACTTTATCAGCAACAGTTGACAGTTTACAAATAATGAAGCATGGGTGAGTTATATTAAATGATGTGTCTTTTAAGTGTATTCTTGGTGATGGGATGTTTCTGCTACTTCTGTACATAAGAATATGATGCACATTAAATGAAATCTGATACGACTGTATAAACGAAACTGATGGTCTAGTACAGAACCTGGCATCATACGACCCATGGGTCACATATGACCCACTAAGTATTTTGGAGCAGCCCGAGTGACTACCCGTCATGATCGTGGCAGGCGGTCACGCAGGCCTGTCAAAAATACTTTGCCGACACAAAGGGAAAGTGAGGCGCAGGACACACGAGTCAGATGCAGGACAGGAGTTGTGCTTCTGGCTCATGCGCTGACGCAGCTGACTGCTTGTGCTGTGGCAGGGCAGAGTAAAACACTCTCTTTAGAGATGCCACCGGAGAGACCAGAAGAAAGGTGAGTTTTCTCTTTTAAAAAACCCTGCACTACTATATATAAGGGAGAATGGAATGGCATAATGGAGGGAACATTATAAATAGGGTACAAGGAGAGGGGGCATTATAAACAGTGACATAATGGGGAGGGGAATTATAAATGTGGGCATCATGAGATGGGGCACTCTGAATGGGGGCATAATTAGTGGGGGTATAATGAATGGGAGCATAATGAGACAAGGCATTATAAATGGTAGAAAAAGAGGGGGCAATTATCATATGCCAGGCCTCCTGGCATCATCACAAGTAGGGGGGATGATCAGTGAATGTTAGAATCTATTTAGATGAAAGTCTCCATCTAACAATTGTCATTCTTTGGGGGTCCCAGGTGGACAGTTTGATCAGGAATTTCTGGTTTCCCATACGCCAGACTTAAAATGTCACATAAAGTATTAAGTCAGATCCAGTCAACAAGTAGCCAGGTTCCTGACAACAACCATAACTGTTTAAAATTGGTGCTATACAGTGTTTTGGTGTTCCCACAGTGCTAGGCTGCAGGCTCTTCTACAGTTGCTGTGTAAAGATAGTCAGTATGAATTGGCTGTTAGATACATTAGGATATCACACGGCAAAAAACAACTTTATTAACCAGAGGACAGGTAAAAAGAATGATGTATTATGTGAATTTCTAAAAGACAGGGCGTTCAGCTCTTGGAACCTAATGCTAAACATTTACCAGGGTCCCTAACCACCCACCAAATGTTATTAATATTACAACTACCCGACTGCTTATAGCTTTTAACAGGGTCATCATGGGAATGTCTGGTTCTTTTATAGCCAAATGTACACGGACATGTGTGTGCCCTCAAAATCAACTTTCTTAGGGCCTACAAAATGCCTCATGATATGCCCCACCAACTAATAATGCCCTACTTTTGGTACTTCCCCGATGAACAATGCCTCCCTTACTTTATCATTCACTTGTAATGTTCCCTTCCTGCCTGAGTCATTTTTTTGTCTCATGGTGAAACCTCATCAATGTATCTGAATTTAAACTCATCATACACATTGAGCAGATTATTTGCTTAACGTAGCTCCAGATCTACGAGCAGGAGCTATTTTGTATGTAGAGGTGTCATGAAGGATTTCAAGACAGAAAGCCTTAATCGAAATGATTCACACAAGGGAAGTTTTACTTCATGCCAGCTTGTTTAAAACTACAAAGACCATGGAACAAATAATGTCAGTTCAGAACATCTTTGCAAGTTTGAAGTTGTTTGAGACCCCTCGGGCTATTATGAAATTCAGAAAATAATGTGAAATGAGCTGCAGCTATGGTAACCTCTTCTGTGCCATGGAGATTCACAGCTTTTCAGCACTTAGCATAATATTGTTGTTAAGTGTTTTGCTGGATATTGTAATGCCCAGAACTCCAGGACCTACTTGTAAGAAAATATAAGGCTTTTATTAAAGGGGTTATCCGGGATTAAAAAAATTTTTATGGCCGGGCTGGGGAGGGCTATTTAAACATAATAAACATGTACTTACCTCCTCCGGTGCTGCCGATGTCCCGCGCCGCGGCCCGTCTTCTCCGTGCGCCGGTTTCATTAAACCGGCGCACAGGGAGCTTCCGGCCGGCCGGATGCTCCCATGCGCACCATCTCCCAGCGCTTACAACGCTGAGAGATAGGGACGGATGGGAGGAGCCGTCCACAACGCGGACCGGAAGCTCCCTGTGCGCGGCTTCCGTGCCCCTGTTTGTTTACAGGGGCAAGGATCGAAGGGACCGCGGCGCGGGACATCAGCGGCGCCGGAGGAGGTAAGTCCATGTTTATTATGTTTAACTAGCCCTCCCCAGCCCGGCCATAAAAAGATTTTTAAACCCGGATAACCCCTTTAAGGCTTTTACCGTTGGGAAAAATCACAATCCAATTTGAGCTTCATAAATATTCATAAAATAATGATAGTTTACAAATACTGCAACAATAATCTAAACTCTATTTCTAGGATTGTATGAGGGGCACATGGACATTTATTTACAACAGTGCACAGTACATGTACCAATACATAATATATGAGAACTGTGTACTCAATTGATGGTACTTGGATAACCAGGACTTACGTCTCTACCTTGGTGTTCCATAGTTTTTGCAATGAATGGCCAGACGCCTGTTCTTTTACATCTGGAGCAACCCTTTGTGAAAATTTAGACACATGAGACCACACATATGAATGCACACTGAGACTGCTTAGACACCTGTACTAAGTAAATGAAATGAAGACCATCTCTCTATTTTCCAGAATGAACAATGTGCAGGGACCCAGACATACAGCATCATAATAATATATGATGCTGCGAGTCAATGCCTACCCACATAAATACTGTATGAATAATCATGCAGTAATTCTGTGGGTAGTATATGATGTGATATTTATAATTCCTTGTACACCAGTGTTCTGGTGTACAAGGCATGAAAAGTCACAATGGCCCAGATAATAGCAGAAATCTACACCAGACTACATCGTGTAGCAGTGCGGGAAATAACAATGTAGCGGTCTTAATAAATTACAATTTACGACTTTATTAACTTACACAAGTGAAGAAGTCTTGGTGCAACAATGAAATATTTGTTTAGGGGACAGGAGTTGGGGCCTCAGTTACATATATAAATAAAGTTTTATTGAAATTACGTAAATCACTAGTACACAAAGTAAAAGTCACAGTAAAAGTTGCCCATGGGGCACTCCCGGTGTTGGTAACAGGTTCCCGACAAACGGTAAAAGGGACGCCTGTGATGGTAGTGTCTAGTTAGGGATTCACTCAGTAAACAGAAATGATGAAAACTCATGGTTGCTTTATGAGGAGAACTCTCAAGAAACTGTAAATCGGCAGAAGGTAGCAGGTTGGTCAGAACTTTGCTCTCTGAGGGCAAGCAGGGATATTAGTTGGCTGGCATTAGTTGGATATTAGTCCGCTGGATAGCAGGAATTAACAGTACCCCAGTCTGGTCAGCTAGAGTAGAATCAATCTCTAAAGTGATTCACTTAAGATTCAAGAACCCTAGAGCTGAGCCTATTATAGACAGTCTAGAACAGTGATGGCAAACCTTTTGGAGACGCCCAAACTACAACCAATACTCATTTACATGTCACAAAGTGCCAACATGACAATTTAAGTAGGAATTTATTGATCCCTCCTGTATCACAGGTTTCAATCATATTGGTGTCCTGAGTTCACCAATACAATAGAAAGAAAATGGAGAAATGTGTAGCTTCCCTCCAGGGGACCCAGAGCAGGACCCCCAACGATAACCAATATCTATCCACATCTATCAATATCTAGACACTTGGTGTCTTCAATGTCAGATATTTATGTAGAGGGAGATGCCTTATTAAAAGTAGCACTGAGACATAGTTTTCCTTTTCCCACCCTGGAAAACTTTATTGCATATTAGCTGAAAGGTCATGGCCTTTAAGATTTCACATGCCTGTAAAGGTGACCTACTAAGGTAGATCTTAAAAGGAGTTTAGTTACTTCCTTGACCCTCTTTATAAATAGTTACTGGATAGACTTATCTTTTTATAGAGCTGAACTATCAAAATATTCTCTTACTATTTAAAGAGTGACTCTTTAGCCTATGGGATGAAAATATAGGCAATACAGTCACGCACTTCCGCAGCCTTATTTGAAAAGTTTAAGTCCGTAGCTTGAGTCTGTAAGACAAGCTGGAGAATGTAATTAAGTCTCTGGGAGGTACAAGCAGTCCCCGGGTTACATACAAGATAGGGTATGTAGGTTTGTTCCTAAGTTGAATTTGTATGTAAGTCGGAACTGTATACTTTATCATTGTAACCCCAGACAAATTTTTTTGGTCTCTGTGACAATTGGATTTTAAAAATGTTTGATTGGCATTAGAACCAGGATTAACGATAAAGCTTTATTGTAGACACCAGTGATAACTGTTATAGCTGTTTATTGTAGCCTAAGGCTAAAGTACAGTAAATTTCTGGAGAGCAAAAATATCACAGGTTATGGGGAATCTTTACTTCTTAAAGGTTGAACTTGATGGACTTATGTCTATTTCCAGCCTTATATACTATGATATTATGAAGGCCAATTATATATCTGGGATCAGGAAAATTAGCTGAGGGCATACCTGGGTGCTATAGCAGCATTGGAAACTGAGATATAAATAACTCTGGGAGCATAGTATGTGGATCATGTCTAGTTCCAACACAATCCAGACATTCAGATGAGATCAGAACACTGATCCTATGGCTTCCCATTGAAAAGCTATCACTCATCCAAGGTCCTGGAGTTTTCCTAGAGCTCCCCCATGGATGTGAAGGGGTGTGTCTACACCTAATATAATCAGGGCACTCCTTAGGTCCATTGTATTTGTTTCTGGGGAACTTTTTACCATCATCAAGAGCAGGAAGGATCAACAAGTGCATATTAACCTCTTTCCCCAATTAAGCCAGCACAAGGTACCTCACACATGAATTACTTGTAGTACTACACTTGTACACATGTCATTTCTGAAGATCCGTTACAATATGTTATTGGCACATTCTCATGGATCATGTGCAGAATCCCCATATAATGATAATTGTAGTATGGCAGTATATGGTAGGATCGATAAGACAACATTCGGTTAAAGCACCCTAGGGTGCCTGAAAAATAGTAAAAAAAAAATCCCTGAAAGTTCCCATCACCCCCACAACAAAATGGGGCAAAAGCAATTTCTGTCCAGTTCAGTGCATTTATATTACAGCTGCCTGTATCTCTGGTGTTACAGCTCACAGAACCACAGGTTTGAGGTGGCTCTTATCTTTAAAATTACTCCAAAAGCATGGACCTAGGTGCAATAAAGGGTAAGATAGCGATGTTCCCTTTCCAGACTCATAGCAGGAATTATCTAAGGCAAAAATTGACTCTTTTCCACTTCAAGGCAATTTTTCATAAAGATAAATAGGAAAATTTTAACATGAAATAGTACATTTATAGACAGAATATTAAATCCCCTACCTGAACATATTGGTACTTTAGTAGTAAAAAAAACCCCTGATGATATGTTTCCTTCAAGCCTCATGAACAAGAGAGAGAGTTGTATAGTGCACACAGTGTTGGAAATTTTCAAAGCCAGAAAACTGTCTGACAAGGCAGTTATAAAGCCCTATCCCCGCCAGTTTTGTGTTTTTTCCCGCCTCTTACACCTCTTTGGGAGAGAGAGGGCAGGTGGTGGGATTATGGCGGTTGGGCGCTTTAATGCCCTGGGCCGCTGTATTTAGTATATTCAGTGCCAAACTATAGCTAAAATCTTTGCCAGGTGAGACCTTGTCTAAACAGGAGCATTCTGGCTGAGATCCAAACCAGATCTACTAAAAAGCCATGAGTGGACAAGGGGGAAATTTTAACACTTCAGTACCGGCCAGTGACCCATATGGTTCTGTAACACATGTAAGCCATATACTACAGCAACATAGTGCACAATATACATAATGAGTGATTTTACTTGTGTGAATGCTATACAACCTTATGATGCATCAATGTGCTCAAAAACATCAGTATTATAGAGTCAGACATTTACTGCAATGAAACTAGCTTAGCATAGAACCCTTATTGCTTACACAACTCCCTATAGTGATGCTGTATAACAGCTGTGTGGGCAAGTGCCCAACAATGAGGTACTCCGGAACATTCCCCAAATTACCACATTACCATTTATTTTTTCTGGATGGTGATAGGCTATTTTGGATACTCCCATTCACTAGCTATGAGAGTCCTAGAAATAGCCAAGCATTTTCGTTGGTAGTTTCCAACACTCCCTTACAATTGAATGGAGTAACAGAACATTTGCCAGTCCTGCAACTCCACCAATTATTAAGAAAGGAAACCCCATTCTACATATTGCTGGGGGTCCCATTCTCTGGAACATCAGTAGATTTTTTTGATTAATGTGTTTGCTGACATAGCTTCATTGCATTGTGGATTGGCAGACTGTTCTGTACAGAAAAGTGGACTCTGCATATGAGTAGCTGACTCATCCAATATTTTGGGTTTGGGTTGATAGCCTAGTGCATATCACATCGGAACCAACACAGTCTGGGTGCAATTCTGGTGTTTATCATACTGGAGAAGTAAAGCAGTGAATGTTTTTACTTAGCATATCAACACTGCATTGAAGTAGCTGGAACACTTCTGAACTTGTCCAGGTAATGAATGCCTCCCGGGCGCCATATTTTATAATAATATGCAATTATAGCATCCGGATTTGATGTGCAGTCATAAAGGATCTTTATTAAAACTAAGAATCTATACACTATGCTGCAAAAAGACAATAAACTATAGAATATTTTTGATATTTTTAAATCTTGTTGACCCATTATGGAATTGCACTATGTGCTAAACTGTAGTAAAATCAGAATGAAATCCAAAGGCAGCAGTGAAATGTTTCAGTCAGAGTCTCGGACTACAGCCTGACCTGAAGTATCTCACGTATACAGGTCAGAACTGCCCCTAGAATAGATAGAAGGCTACACACCAAATAAGCATTGTAGCAAAACAAGAGAGAAAAAGCTTTTTAACTATGTCAATGCAAAAATAAAACTTGATCTCTATTATGTAATACTACACACAACAGGCTGTGCTAAAATCATTTAATAGGTGCAAAACTGTACACACAGATCTGGGAGGAAACGGTCATGGTAGACTAGATCCCATCCACATACAGAACCAACCTATGAATATTTTTGTCATATATACATCACATGGGCCTGGCTTCATGCTGTATTGAATCAGTTTTAACATGGGACCTAGTGAATATGACTTATGTGTTGCCACATTAAATAAGGAAGCAAAAAAAGTGAATACATCCAGCATCATATGGGAAACAAGAGAATCACAAAAGTAGCATGGACAATTGTTACCCAATACCCAAATAATGACAGAAAAGATTTTAAAAAAACAACCGGTGGTGGGTGTGAAGAAAGCCTATGTATATCTCAAGGGTCCGCACATATCGCAACATCAAAAAGTGCTGTTGTCTATTAATATTGTGCACTGATACGTACATCAGAAAAGTGCTATCGTCTGTTAATATTGCACACTCATATAAGATCATAAAAGCACTGTTGTCAGTGAATAGCATCTAGTAATACCTTGATCATAAAGGCACTATCACAGATTAGTTTGGTACTGTATGTCTTTGAAAATAAAGAAAGAAGGAATTATAGGACAGGGATGTGGCCGTGGTCCTGCTGCTGCTGGTGATGGAGCTGATGAGGACTTGTTCTGTCTGACTTGTTCTGCCTGCTCCAAATTCCTCTTGTGCACATAGGGGCCAGGGTGTGTAGCATGAACTGGTAGACCCCAATAAGCCACATGAAGTTGAGGCATTGATCAATTGCACGGTAGAGGGTGCAGCAAATTCAATGTAATTATCTTCACCATGTTCATACTCAAGTGCATAGCCCTCCACCTCAAAGTGCAGAGCAAAGCTGTTTCAGCCACAGGTCATGTAGTAGTCAGTCATGCTGTAAGATGACTCTCCTAGCTGGGAATCTGTGGCCCATCCGCCTCCCCTGCATTAGAAATAGAGCTGCAAAATTCCCAAGGATTTTTTTGGAGGATGATGATGTGGGTGATGGACTGTATGATGAAGAAGAAACACAGCTGGCAATGGATGTGACTTTCTGCAGTGTCCAGAAAGAGAAGGAGGGCAGTGGTGAGAGCTTGCTGGTAGAATAAGCGAGGGGTGATGATGAGGTCTTAGACCTGACATGGGTAGAAGGCAGTGATATTTCAGATGAAGAGGCCAAGCTAAAGGAGGCCAAGATGCAGTGGTCAGCCCGTAGCCACGTCATCAACTGCTACTGCCCACGCCCAGCGACCCTGGAAACAAAGGCTGCAAGGTGTCTGAAACGTGGGATTTTTTATCACAGAATGCAGAAGACAAAGCGCGAGTCATTTGCACGTTTTACCACCAGTCCATAAAGTCTTGCCAAAGCCCTATAGGCACCTGCAGAGTAAACATAAGCTGCATAAGCGGAGACACTAAAAAGCCCAGAATCACCTCCCCATGCTGCTGCAGTTGACCCAGCCCATTTCACCTCCTCCCAAGTCACAAGGCCACCTGTCTCCTTGCAAAGCAAGGATGTAACACCACCACCATCAGCACCACAGCCACTATTACCAGGTCTGTCCAAACCATACATTCAGTTCTCCATCCCCCAAGTCCTGGAGAGAAAGGTGGCGACTGTCCCACAATATGAAGTTCCCAGCCACCACTTTACATTTAGTGCCAAGGTGCACCTCACTAATAAAATGTGGAATAGTAAGCATGGGCAGGGACATTCCATTTCTTTAACCGTTTACTGGGCTAAAGTAGTGCCAGCTTATTCCAAGACAGGAGGCTTTCTACCCTCCTTCTTCTTCATCCAGTGAGTGCAGGGTCCACACCACCATTTTTAGCAAAGTCATGGGGAAACTCATCTATCTGGGTGTAAGACCACACACAGCTGTGGACTCAGATCCAGTAGCAGACATATGCTGCTGCTAAAACCTCAAGCCTGGCAAGGTGTAGTGCAACAACAGCCGGAACCTTGCAGCAGTTTTGGGCTCAGCCAAGTTGACGCACGTCCCATGTATTGGGCATGTGCTCAATTTGGTGGTGCAAAGGTTCCTGGACAACTATGCAATCCATCTGGAGCTGCTGCTTAGAGTGCATGCCGTGTGTACCTATTTTTGCCATTGACACCTTGCACTGCAGAGAAACTTTGACCTGCCCACCCACCATCTCATATGTGATGTACCAACTAGGTGGAATTCCACTTTATATATGCTGTCAGCAGCAGCAGGCAATTGTGGAATTCCAGCAACGTTTCACTACCAATGACTGGGCCTCCATGAAGGACATTTGTTTGATGGTGCACTGCTTCCAAAATGCCACCAATGTGGTCAGCAACGATGGCGCCACCGTCAGTGAGCTCTACCATTCCCATTGTCTGCTAAAAAAAGGTCTTCATGAAGGATAGGTCCTTCCTGTTCAATCTCTGGGTGGAAAAATTGGACACATGGCCAGAGCTTGCCCACTATGCCTTGCAGGTGCATTAATTAAAATGAACATAGCATGAATCCCACACATCTTGGTTTTGCCAGTGTCTGAATTATTTTTCAATTCTGCATTCCCGGAACTTCAACTTTAAAATTTTGACTTAATGTATTCCTGGAACTTCAGCTTGAAATTTTCAAATCTGCATTCACGCAATGTCAATTTCAAATATTTCATATCTGTATTCCCGTAACAACAATTTCAGAACTTTCAAATCTGCATTTCCTAAACGTCAATTTTAATTCTTGTCTTTTTCCCCATTGCTTCTTTTAATGCAATGAGAATGAGTAACTGGGTCACACAGAGGGCCTTTAACTCCTGCGATATAATTTTTTAACTATATTTTTTTTATTGTTGCACTGTTTATTTTTAATGTTATTATTTAAAGAACTTTCCCTAGCCCATTTTGAGCACAACCAGATTGTAATAATACTTTGTAATAAATGTGCACAGCATTTTTCATACTGTGTATGTGGCAAATACCGAGCCTGAATTATGTGCACCAGGTTCAATAGTAGGAAAAAGGAAAAAGTAAGAAAATAAAATGCACTAAAAGGGATAAAACAGCTTCTATAAATTTTAATATCAGGCATGCATATAGGTGTACTCTCACCTTCTTTGGTTGCACTGTTTGCACAACCATTATATAGGTGTTGGACTTGGCCTGGATTAACCCTAGGAACTGGGTTATGGCAAAAATAAAAGGAAAAGAAGAAAAACAATCTGCAAAATATCATGAGTATTTCTTGGTGGTCATGGGCATCTTTTCAAAAAGCAGACTTGTGCACCAACAGGTGTTGCCTTATCCCTGGGACAGTGAAAAGTACATTTTCATTTTCATTCAAGGCACATTAGATGATCTTTGTCCACTTACACCAATTCATTGACCATCTTATTTTCAACCTAAGGACTAAACATATTTTTTATTTTTTTTCATTGATGCTATAATAGACATTCCTTTGGTGCTGCTGTATGTTTTTTGCAGGCACATTTTAGTATTTTTTAAGTGGCACGTTTTGAGATGAAATCAAAGAACATAAATTCTGACCTAATTATTTGTATTTCAGAAAGTCGTGCTATTCTGCATGGACCTACAATTTCAGTGATGTAATTGTAGGGTATTTTCTTTTGATGTATCACTTTTGTGCATACCAAATATACTCATGTACAAGCTGACTTTTTCAGCACAAAAAATGTGCTGAAAAATGTCCCCTCGGCTTATACACGAGTCTATAACAAAACCCACTTAAAAAAAATAAACCCTATACTCACCCTACAATGTTGGTGTGGCTCCCCGATGTCGGCGCGTCCCTTCTTCTTTCTTCTCCACGCCTCCTTTTCTTTCTTCTCTCATGGACGGGGCCATGTTTTCTTCCTGGCTGGCGCATTCTATGAAGGCTGTATACTACTGGGGGCTGGCTGTATACTACTGGGGGCTGGCTGGCTGTATACTTCTGGGGGCTGGCTGTATGCTGCTAGGGGCTGGCTAGCTGTATACTACAGGAGGCTGGTGGCTGTAAACTACTAAGGGCTGGCAGGCTGTATACTACTGGGAGCTGGCTGACTATATACTACTGGGGGCTTTCTGGCTATATACTGTGACCAGTGTATTTCCCACCCTCGGCTTATACTTAAGTCAATAGTTTTTCCCAGTTTTTGGTGGTAAAATTAGGGGTCTCGGCTTATACTCGGGTCAGCTTATACTCGAGTATATACAGTAATTGTTATTATGGGACATCAGAAGAAATTGCAGGAGGATGTATACAAGGAGATAACTGCAACCTCCAGCATTTCCAAACTGATATTATAGGTTGTCACAAAAAGAGAGGATTCTACAAGGAGAAGGGAAAGAAGAAAGAACTACAACATCCATCATTCCCTTGGTCCGGGCATTAACACTAAACAGCTACCACTGTTGTCTTCTGTTACATGGTGGTAACATCATTACATTTATATCCAATGTTATCTAATATAAAAGCATGCTTAAAACTAGTTTCTTCCACTTGTAAGTTATAATATTATTGTTGCAATAATAGTGTTAGCTTGTACCTAATGATCTATGATGACTATACAGTTGTTTATCCATCTACTGCTAGTACAATTGTCAACTTTATTGACTAAGTAACTCCAAAGTGTGACTAGTTGATGCCTCAAATAGCTGCTTAAACAGCCTTCAACTCCATAATTATTTTATTTTTCAGGTTATTGAGCTGTATGAGGGCTTGTTTTTTGCCTTATAAATTGTACTTCCTAGTGACAACATTTCATATTCCATGTCGGTTACTGGGAAGCTGGAAAATAATTTCAAATGCAATGAAATTGCAGAAAAAAAATAAAATATTTATGTGGACACAGTTTTTACGGCTTTCACTGTGCTCTCCAAATGACCACTGTACATTATTTCTTGGATCAGTGCAATCACGGGAATACAACATTTATGTAGATTTTAATATGTTTTTAAAAATGAAAACCTTTTTTACTTTATATTTACCAATAACTTTTTCATACTTCGGGATATGATCCTGTGTAAGGTGTCATTTTGTTCTGAGTCATGATGACATTGTCATTGGTACTACTACTGCCAGCATTTACCTGCCACTGGCATCTCAGCGCATCCTCAGCCATACTTTATGGATAAAGGATGACGCAAACACAGATTGGTATGGAAATTACTAAAAGTGTTAGTAATAAATGTATTTTTATTTCCTTTTTGCTTGGGGTGACTTACAAATTGTTACAATAGGAAAGATTTTATTCAATTAATTTATAATTATCTCCTATCCCAAGAAACCTTCTGTATTTTAAGGAGTAGCACTGTGAAAGCAAACTCTATACTCCTTCTGTCAACTTTATCCAGAAGAGACTATACTGTACATTAACTATTTCATAAAGATTGAGTATTGTTTCATTCATTCACTACATTAAAGCAATGATCCAAATCCTCCTTGGATTAATTATCTCTATGGAGGAGCTAGAACATTGCTGTGACTCATCCATTAATATCAGATCAGTGGGGGTTAACACTCTGCACTCCCACCAATCAATGGATATATATTTTAGCCTATGAAACTTTACTTTTACTAATGGATGCCATATAATAACGTATTTTCTTTTCTTCCCAGGCTATTTTAGACCAGTTCAACCCAAGTCTTAAGAACTTTGTGACAATGGGGAAACATTATGAAAAAGCACTTTCAGGTATTATCTAGTATTATTTATTAAAAATGTACTATGCTTATGTTGGATATAAGAAGCATGTTTTAACCCCTTAACAACTTGGCCATTTTGCACCTTTCTCCATAATTTCAAAACAACAGGGTGGTGTGTAAAGAAATGGTCCATGTCATAAATGCATTTTTTTACACACCACCCTGTTGTTTTGAAATTATGTGGATTGTCATGGTGTGGGTCCTATTGTTAATAGACCAAATTTGTTGAGCCTACTCTGAGTTTGGCATTTTGCACCTTTCTGACACACGTTGGCGTAACAAGACTCCAGTGGGCCCCAATGCGAACTTCACATCAGGGCCCCATATACCCAAATCCATGTTACTGGCTCACATCCCGCACATCACACTACACAGACATATTCATACTTACACTATATATAGACTACACAAATATAGATTACATCAATATATATATGTATATATACACAGAAACATATAAGGTATATGGACTACACACATACACCATATATACGGAACACATACAAATACACTCATACACCATACTAAACTATATATACCACACTAAAAAATAAACATAAATATATAATCCCACACACTATATACAATACCAATATTCCTGTACAATACCGATATCACAGCAATATCAAGCAGGACAGAAATAGCACTCCAGACGTAGAATTGTGAAAAAAGATAAGTGGATAAGTGGTCTCCATGACTAAGATGAACAAGTTGGGGACAGTGGGCATCCCTTTCTGGTCCCATTTTTTTATGCAATGGTGTGGACAAAACTCCATTCACTTTGACTCTTGCTGTGGGTCTACTGTCATTATAGCATCTGTAAAATGTGTGGAAAGGTTTTGCTTCAGCCTTCTTCTTCTGTGCTCATCTGGACCATCCTGGTCTTCATCGTGGTGTACCCCTCACAGATAACAATTCTCTTTTATCCTGACAGAATTCACCACCAGAAGTCTTGACCTCTGTAGAGCACATCTTGACACTGAACCCCTAAAAACACCACAGTCACTTGTCAGTATAATGTCGCTTGGAATAAATCTACTATATATACTTGAGTATAAGCTGACCCAAGTATAAGTCAAGGTACCTAATTTTAACACAAAACACTTGAAAGACCTATTGACTTGAGTATAAGCTTAGGGTGGGAAATGCATTGGCCCCATCTCCACCCAGTATATAGCCAGCACATGCCCCCAGGTATATAGCCAGATGCCCATTGTCCCCAGTATATAGCCTGCAGCCCTGCCCCCCAAATATATAATGTGTAGCCCCTGTCCCAAAGCATATAGCGTGCAGTCCCTGCCCCCAATATAAAGCCTGCAGCCCCTAACCCCCAGTATACAGCCTGCTTCCCCTGCCACACAGTATACAGCCTGCAGCCCGTGCCCCACAGTATACAGCCTCCAGCCCCTGCCCCCAGTATTCAGCCTGCAGCCCCTGCCCCCCAATATATAGCCTGGTGCCCCTTCCCTCAGTATACAGTCGGCTTCCCCTCCCCATTATACAGGCTGCAGTCCCTTATCCCAGTATATAGCCAACAGCCCCCTGTCCCCAGTGTACAGCCCCTTCCAGAATGCCAAGCTTTTAAGAAAAAAGTGTACTCACCTTCTGACACCCCCCCCGGCAGGTCCTCTTCTATCAATCAATGTTCCGGCTTGAGCTCTGTGTCGTGACATCAACTGCTCGCTGACATCATAGTGTGTGCACACACACTAGAATGTCTGCAAGCAGCTGACATCACTACTATTTTTTTATAGACTCCAGTATAAGCCGAGTTAGGGTCCTTCAGCACTTTTTTTGCGCTGAAAAACTCGACTTATACTTGAGAATATACTGTATATCCTAATTTATAAACTCCCCCCACAAATTTTTATGTGGCAATGACACCCCTTAATTAATTTATTTACAATACCACCAACCCCTCACTAATTTAAATTCAGCACAAGCATTCAATGGGTTAACACTGGCAATATGCAGCAAACACCCAGACAATATGAAAGTGTTCGGCCTTGTGAGCCCTCTCCATACAACCCTCGTCGCCACGTGCTTATGTAATAGTATGGCAGTTTTAGATTTACAACCCTTTTCCTTGTTTTGTCACCCTTTCTTATTAAATGGTCACCTTATGTCCCATTTTGTCCCCCCATCTTAATAACTGCCTTCTTTTTAACACCTTTCTTAATAAGTGCTCCTTTTTTGCACCCTTTTTAAATATATGTCCTCTTTTATGCCCTCTTTCTTATTATATTTCTCTTTCTTATGAAGTGCCCTTTTGACCCTTTTTCTTACCCCTTCTCTTTTTATGTGCCCACTTTCTTCTACTTTCTGTTATTGAGCCCCTTTTTTGCCTCCTTTTTTTATCATGCACCCCTTCTATTATTAAAGAGGACCTGTCACCCATAACAAAAGCACTAGGAGATGCCTACTAAAGTAAGCAGCTCCTAGAGATATCTCTGATGCAGCAGTGTTACAGTGTTACATTATCGGAACCCTTCGATAACTCTAACAAATATTGCTGCGAAGTATAATAGAAACACCTGACCGGGCTCAATTCATCTGGCTTATTCATGACGTGGTGGTGCGAGGAGCTGACTCTTCCCCGGACTGCCCCACCCACTCTATAGGCCAGCACTGCCAAGCATCATGCGGCAGTCACCGCTCCTAGCCATAACGCCTCATGAATACGTGGGACCACTTTGATGGTCATTGTGTTGCCGGCGCTGAGGTACTTACATCTGCATTGCTGTAAACGGAGACTGAGTAGAAGTGTAGAAATTGTAGGCCCCCGGCCGGATAACAGTAGAGGTTAGGCCGCATAGTGTCAGACTGACACGGGGCTGGCAGCTGCTGTCACACAGTTCAATATATACTGAGCAGTAGACAGCTGTTCTTCAACTGTAACAGCCGCGGCAGGTACACTCCTGTTGACATGCACCATTTTTTTAAATCTGACATGTGTCACTATAATTGGTTAGAACTTTGGAACCCTTTAACACATCCAGGGGATTTAGAAACCGTTTTCTTGTGACTCATTGTACTTCATGTTAGTTGAAAAATTTTGCAAGAATTCTGAAAAATTCTCCACTTTCAAAGTTTTTACATTTTCTGCTTTCTAGGCAGATCGTGAGACCACTCAAATAACCTAATGCATAACATTTTCCTAATGTCCTTTTTATGCTGTGCATGTTTTTATGCATCCTCTCATTTCTGTAGGATGACCTTTAGGTGCTATTTTTCACATTTTTCACATGAGAATCACCAAGACTCATGTTTTGAGGGACTTTCCTGGGTTTCAAGTGACTTTGAGCAGTCTAAATAATAGTAAAACCCCATGAATTTGCACAGAATAGAATAACCTGTGTAAAACAAATTTTACGAAATTTGTTAACCCTTTGTTAAAACAAAAAATGGGTTAAAACAAAATGGAGGTGCAATTTTGAAATTGTAATTTTTTCTAAATTAATGTATTTTTCAAACAATGTATACATTCAGAAAGGATAAAATACTAAAATGCATAGTTTGTTACCCAATTTGTCCTGTGTGTTCCAGTACCAAATATGGGATGGTAACCTTCTATATGGGAACGTGGCAGGGAATTGAAGAGAAGGAGCACAATTCAGAGCCGATTTGCATTGACACATTGTACAGGCTATAAAATTTTTATTTTCTTGGTAGTGTGAACATAATTTTTGTGTGATGAGATGTACTTCAATTTGGGGTATCTATATCTTATTGATAAGGTATTTTATATTTAGGTCGCATGGCTGCCCGAATCGCCTACAGTGTGTGCAAGTCTGGCTCCCAGGGTTTTCTCTGAACCAGCTGTTAACCCCTTACCACCACGTGATGTAGTAGTACATCATTGGTACATCATTAGTAGTACAGCGTTGGCTGGGGTAAATGGAGCCCGCTCCATAACCCGTAAGTCTTCGCAGCAAACAATTACCAGTAATACCTGTTAACCAATCCATCGCCGCTGGCAAAGTACCGCCATCTTCGAAGACCCGAGGTTGTCTGGTTTTAACCTATTCATTACAATGTGCGATTTGCACATTGTAATGAACGATGAGGAAAATCCCCATATACTGCCATACTGTAGTATGGCAGTGAATGGTAGGATCAATCAGACAACCTAGGGTTAAAGTACCCTAGGGGGTCTGAAAAATAGTTAAAAAAAAAGTTAAAAAAATATATTATATTAAAACACTTAAAAATTTAAATCACCCCCTCCTTGCCCTAGAAGTCAAATAAATATAAATAAACTGTAAAAATCATATACATGTTAGGTATCACCACGTCCCAAAATGCCCGATCTACCAAAATATATAATATAAATATAATTTCATTTCACTGCGTTTAACCCTGTAACGGAAAATAGATTTGGTAGACATGAAGTAGACATATCATTTGGGGTGCACAGTGAAAGCCGTAAAATCGATGCCCACAAGAAAACAGTGCAAATGCATTGTTTCACCAATTTCACTGTATTTGGAAATTTTATCCTGCTTCCCAGTACACGGCATGGAATAATAAATATTTCACTATGAAATGCAATTTGTTACGCAGAAAACAAGCCCTCACACAGCTCTCTACATGGAAAAATAAAAAAGTTATAGATTTGTGAAGATGGGGATTGATAAATGGAAACACATAAATTAAAAAGGGCCTTGACGTTAGAACTTGTATTTAATAGACGTCAGTCTATAGCAGAACGCGGGAGCAATAAGTTCCCTGCTCTGCCATAGACCATCGGAGCGTACACAAGAAGGTGGTGTTCTGCCGCTGGCAGTGCAGTGCAGTGACGTCACACACTGTGCCGCCAATGCCAGACAGCAATAATCAGCTGTAAGGTGTCTGTAATGAAGTTTTATTGATAATCCTTGGTCCAATTACAGCAAAAAATGTTTAAACTCCATTTGTCACTGGGGACAAAAATTTTTTTGTCTGGATCTACAATTATAAAATATACAGTTTCGACTTACATACAAATTCAACTTAAGAACAAACCTCCGGACCCTATCTTGTACGTATGCTGAAACCACAAGGGAGGAGGAAGAACTTGGTGTTCATCAGGGGAAGGTGAGTACAATTTCATTATTTTACCTACGGCTGTATATATTTGTTACAGTGAGCTGTATTTATTATAAGGGGGCTTCATATGTTTATTACAGTGGGCATTCAGTAGTTCTTATAGGGGGGCTGGATGTAGTTCTGATAGGGGGGCTGTGTATAATTATTATAGGGGGGCTGGATATAGTTAGCACAGTCGGCTGTACATATTTATTATAGGGGGCTGTATAAAGTTATTACAGGGGGCTGGATATCGTTATTACAGAGGGATGTATAGAGTTATTACAGTGGGCTGTATATATTTATTATAGGATGGCTGGATATCTTTATTAAAGGGGGGGGCTGTATATAATTATTATAGGGGGGCTGGAAATATTTATCACAGTGGGCTGTATGTATATTTATTACTAGCAACATTTATTTTAAAGGGGTTATCCGGGTTTAAAAAATTTCTTATGGCCGGGCTGGGGAGGGCTATTTAAACACAATAAACATATACTTACCTCCTCCGGTGCTGCCGATGTCCCGCGCCGTGGCCCGTCTTCTCCGTGTGCTGGTTTCAGTACAAGGGCGCACAGGGAGCTTCCGGCCAGCCG
This sequence comes from Engystomops pustulosus, assembly GCA_019512145.1. Classification (NCBI taxonomy): domain Eukaryota; kingdom Metazoa; phylum Chordata; class Amphibia; order Anura; family Leptodactylidae; genus Engystomops; species Engystomops pustulosus. The sequence goes on along the minus strand of CM033646.1, from coordinate 87,822,336 downwards.
GAAGCTCCCACGCGCACCATCTCCCAGCGCTTACAACGCTGAGAGATAGGGAGGGATGGGAGGAGCCGTCCACATCGCGGACCTGTGCGCGGCTTCCGGAACATCAGCAGCGCCGGAGGAGGTAAGTACATGTTTATTATGTTTAACTAGCCCTCCCCAGCCCGGCCATAAAAAAAATTTTAAACCCAGATAACCCCTTTAATGAATAAAATTGAGGGGAGGACCCCCACCAGTTTGCACCCGCTGTAAATCCGATCCTGGTGATTCAATTTAGCGGTGGAAGCTGCAGACATGAGCTCCTCTAGAAAATGAAGAATGCAAGTCACTTATTTTATCATTTAAATGGTGCAGCCCACATATTAGTCCATAAAAAGCATCCAATGGAATAGACTAAAGATCACATCAGTCATATAACCATCACCCAGACATCATGGTATCCAGTCACCACTGTCTAGATATCTTGCAGATTAATAGTATTTTATAGTGGAGCAGTGTATGTACAGCAGGAGTATTACAGCTTCTCCTCATTTATGTCAGGATATATACCCTCATCTAATTGTGTCAATGAAGACGTGACATTCATCCTGTATACTTTTTATGTGTTTTGTTTTCTCAGTAACAAATCACTGAGATACAGTTTTGTTGGAGGGTTTATATGTTTAATCCAGCTTCTTGATTTTCAAGTTTAGAAAACGTGAATAAAAACCAGAATCAAAGAGTCCATATAGCCTACAAAATAAGTAAAAACAATAAGGAATGGAGTGGCAAGAAAAGGGAAGTGGGGGGGAAGGGCAGCAGCCACCCTTCAGTACCGTGAATGTAGTTCATCTTACGTACCCACTCAACTATGGAAGGAGAATCTACTCTTTTATTCCAGTGGCAGGTAAGAACTGCACAAGCAGTCTTAAGGAAATGATAAAGAGACCATTCTTAGCTGCACAGGTCACAGGTACAAAACGTCCGCTAACATGGTATATAAGAGGAATACAGTCCCAGAAAGGACGGAGTGTAGGACAGTCCTGCCACATGTGGAGCATAATACCCTTGTGTATCCAACATCACCTATAGTCAAAGGGCAACAATTAACTAGTGATAAGCTACAGGTGGCATTTAAAGAGTTAACATACACAATCTGTGCCAGCACTGGGCACGGGTGTTACTGGTGCGGGTTAAGGTACTCAAATCAAACTTTTGTGTGGTCGAACTCAGCAAAGGTGTGGCCGAACTCAGGGAACCCAAATCTGAATGGGTTAGCTCATCTTTAGTAAAAATAGCTAGAACTTTTGACTTTCAGGCTCCATATCTCACCTTCCACTATAGCTGCTATACTACACTGTTGTTATGTTATGGACAATCATTTTGACCACCATCTATTTAGCATATTCTTATTTCTGCAAATCCGTGTCATCTTGTTGCATTTTCTGTTTTGCACCTAAAAATTAAAAATTTACATTTTTATTATTTTGTTTGCATTTGGTTTTTAACATTTAACACGAATCTTTCTGGGTATTATAAAGTTTGCCAATTTTCTTGGCCAAGAGACCACTATCAATGTGCCTCATGATGCTGTTTCTATTTTCTTGGCAAATCTACTTTGTGGCTACTTCTAGTTTTTAACCAGCAACCTTTCACTTGAAAATCCATCTAATAAATTCTGAGGTATTTGGAATATGAGAATAGGTTGTAATTTGTAGTATACTAGAAGAAAAAGATTGTTCCACAACCAAGAGCAAAACAGTAACAATGTAGTTACGTCACAAGAATTTGCATAACTGAGCAAATGTTAAGTATTTGCCGGTCAAATTTATGTATGAGATAGCCAAGAGAAGTGTCTGTGAAATGATGTCTATGACAATGTTTGACATACAGGCGGTCCCCTACTTAAGAACACTCGACTTACATATGACCCCTAGTTACAAACGGACCTCTGGAATATTGGTAATTTATTGTGCTTTAGTCCTAAGCTACAATAAACAGCTGTAACAGTTATCAAATGTGTCTGTAATGAAGCTTTAGTGTTAATATTGATTCTTACGACAACCCAACATTTTTAAAATCCAATTGTCACAGAGACCAAAAAAGTTCTGGCTGGGATTACAATGATAAAATATACAGTTACGACTTACATACAAATTCAACTTAAGAACAAACCTACAGACCCTATCTTGTATGTAACCCGGGGACTGCCTGTACTCGGGAAAGGGAAGAAATTGTGTTCCTCAGTTCCTAATTCAGTTCTACCCAATACCTACATACTGTATTTAGTAAATGACCTATTCTTAAATTAAAAAAAAACAGTAAATAAAACATTACAATAATGCAATGAAAATATGGAGGACCTAATTGCATCATTATTTAATGATGGGTAGGAAAGCTCAAAATTTACAATGGGGTCTGCACACCGTACAACGTCCAGGTTTGACTTGAAGTGGTATTCCCATGAGGACAAGATTCTCAAATATACTGGATAACAAAATAACACATTCTGTAATTCACAGTTATTGACAAAAATACAGCATTTCACAGAAATAATTCCAACCTGTCTCCATCAATCCTAGTGTTTACAGCAGTGTGCAGAGGCTTATTCTACAAGCTCCAGACAGATAAGGTCTTTATCTGAGGGAGGCATATAACAGGGCTGACTCTGTGTATGTTATAGGAGGGTTAGTAGAGATGAGAGTGCCATTGTGTTTTATCATCTCTCAACTCTGATCTGTGTCATCTCTCTTTTTCTATGTGTCAGATACTTTAGAAAGCTAAATAAAAAGTGTAAACTCTGTACCCTGATGACCTAAGCACATTGTCAGAATCTCACAGCATACAGGGATCATGAAGTGTCTGCTTAGAGAGTCCCTGCCAACACTCTGGAATCTTACACTGACCATCGCTGGGTATTAGGAGATAAAACAGCAATTATACTGAGTAATACTGTAAAGTAAGGGGTTAAAATTATCTTTATTGTGTAAACATCACTAAGGTATTAAAATTTGAGAACTTTCTATGATGGGCAAACTCCTGTAAGGAATGTGACCCTCATACTTAGTGGGTTCATAACAGTCATGGACCAGATCTCAATCAGTGTCCCTTGACACTGATGGTTCTGTTTCATATCACTTATCTCATCAACCACAGCATTGCTATGTTTTCTTTTTATTCATAAACCAGTTTTTCTTAAGATATTAGAGAAATTTATTGGAATTGATATAAAGGGGCACATGTATTATCGCATCTGCCGGGATTTTAATGTTTTTTTTGGCGCAGAACTGTTGTGGATCATTTATAATGAGTTTGCGCCAGAAAGAACAGATGTTTCCGACTATCCCGACTCCTCTGTCTTTTTTTGGCGCAAGTGGGCGTGGCCTAACATTTTTACATTATCTTCCACATTTATGTGTATTTTGTCGACTTTTTTAGGTGCATTTTTTGGCGCACGATAGACCAGGAAAAAAAATGGTCAGATAGAAAAATCAAGGCGCAGTCCATGTAAAATTATGACGCACATCTCATTGATGTCGGCATTTTTATGGCGCCTGACTGATCAGTTCCGTCTACCCATTAATTACTAACAGCCTTGCCCCACTTAAATACATTGGGCTGTGCTTTCCGGAGACTTATCTCCGATGCCGACAGACGTGCATGCGCCAGACTTAGTAAATCCCTCCCATAGAGTGCCAGTCTAAATCCCCACCCCCATGTACTGCACAACGGATTTACTGAGTGGCTCTAGCCTCTTAGTAAAACAGGTTGTGCGCCCTGCCACCAGAATTCATTTTCGCCTGCCAGGATGAGATTTCAGTTGTAGTCTACGCCGGTTTTCCACCCCGTCCCACCCTTTTCCCCACACGGTCATGCCCACTTTGGTTGAAAGTGGCAAGTAAGTTGTAAAACCAATGAAAAGTCAGAAAACTGGCAGATATGGCATTTTAATTATTCCCCATTGTGTTATACCATACCTGATAAAGAGAGCTGAGTAGTCTTGAAAGTTTGCAAATATAATCAGATAATAAAAATGAGGACTCACTTTTATCTATCTACATGGAAAATTAAACTTACTATTGTCGTTATATGAACCCAGACAGACTTAGACTGTTGCAAAGTTAAATTCAAATATTTTTTTTTATCTCCTCACAGGTGTCACTGTAGCAGCAAAAGGCTATTTTGATGCCTTGGTGAAATTGGGGGAACTAGCTAGCATTAGCCAAGGATCTAAGGAGCTGGGTAAGTTGCATGTGTTCCTTTATTTATTCAGCACTGCTCCAGCTATGTCCCCCACTCAAGCTTTTGGCTCTTTAATGTTCTATAAGTTTACTGTGCAAGACTCTTCAAGTTCAGGGATTCATGACCAAGCTGATTAAACAGGAAACTCTGCCTTCCTGCGGAGTGCAAGAAATTCCTGTTAACTGTCTCCTAACACATATAACTGCTTGGATATAGAATATAGTGTGGCTCCTGCAGGGGGAAAGGAAAATTAAATGTCCGTAAGTGTCTGCACTGTTCCTTCCATGACAACTTTGCCAGCTCCTGGCTTTTCTTAATTTAAATCAAAATTCCCTCTTTGCAGCCCTGGCAACTGGCTTCAGTGCTAGAATGAATTGTGAGAGGTGCACAGACAGCCAGTGTCTGGAATTTCTGGGTCCCCCCTCTTCTTGCCACGGTTACTTATTTTTATTAACATCTTTTGTTTCCAAATGATCTTCATATTGATACAAAACACTTAGCTATAAATCAAAGTTTCTCTAAGGGGACTCATCAACATTTACATTGTCAGATCTGTTCATTGAGAAAATACTGACATTGGATGTTCACAGTGGTTTTGAGGAAGTGATGCAGTGACATATACAATACATTGCAACAAAAACCAAGCACCAAAAACCACTACTTCTCCACGACATGCATTTAAACTAAGACCAACAAAAACACATCTTTTGCCCACATCAGAAACATAAATAAATTCTCTTTACTCTAATATTCCAGAGCAATAAAAAAAACTAGATTTTAATGGGCCAAACATTAACATATCAATAGGTCACTCATCTCTCTCTATGCCCCCTGTTCTGATCCATGTTACTCTCCTCTTCTAGGTGTCTCCATACCGTAAGAAAATACTCAGAGATACCCAATATTATAGCCAATAATCAATAAAAAGGTTTGTCAGCATTTCAGCTAATGACAGGCTAAATGGGCATCTGAGCTTTTTTTATTTGTCAAGAGACACCAGGTGCAGCAGGGACCTAGGTAAAATCTTGACTGCAGTGGTGGGTTCCCTTTTTGTGTTAGTATCTTCATTTGGAGCCTCAGTTTGAATTGCAGTGAAAACTTCTTCAGATTTGCCAACAGGATATTCCAGCCAAAGGAAACTGCTATTGGCTGAGGCTGTTAACCTCAATTGATGGGTAAATAGACACAGCCAGCTAAGGCCAGTTTCACACAGAAGTTTTTTTGCTCCACACTTTGCTGCAGTATTTGTCAGCAAAAAACAGGAGTAAGGCCCCTTTCACACTTGCATTTATCACGTGCGTTTTCTGCGCATGCTTTTGACGCGCAGAACTTGCATTGCTTCTCTCACCCATTGTAATCAATGGGCTTTTTCAGACTTCCATTTTTTTTCATGCACACACGCGGGGTTTTTTTTACTCGCGTTTAAATCTCGTGAAAAATGCACCATACAAGTCTATGGAGACCCATCAAAAACGCATTGCGCTCTGAGACACACGCAAGTGCAAATCGTTTTTCATGCATCAATTGCCATAGAAATGATAGAGCTCAGTCCTGAGTCCATTACCTGCGCATGAAAAACGCATTGAAATTGCTTTTAAAACGTGAGTGAAAAACTGAGACACTGCACAAACTCTGACTGAAAACTGATTGAACTCTGATGCAAAATGTCAGTTTTTCACTGACCAAACCCTGATTGCACCCTGATCTGACTCTGAAGTGATCTTCAACGCAAGTGTGGAAGGGGCCTTAATTCTACAAAGAGAATGAAAATAGTATATTTTTTAGACCCACTACTAATAAAGTACTGCTATGTGAAAGTCTAGCACTTAGTAATGGATTTTTGGGCATACTGTAGCTCTAAAAGGACATACCTTTCTAGTTGTGTAAGGTCTATCTATTACATACTCTTCATACTGGAAGTACTGACAAATCCTCTCCTTGTCATGCATCACATATAATGAGAATTCTGACTGACTAATTTAATTTTCTATTCACCAACTCTCTCGACAACCCAAATCTATCCACAAACATGTAATGCCAAGTTGGAACAAAGTTGAGTTGCACAATAAGGACCAAGTAGGCAACTCTATTTTTGTCTGGTACCTGATAACTAGTTAGCAGAAATTCCCCTAAATGTTCTCCATTGTAAACTGCTAGACTGTAACTGGTACTTCCTCCAGCTGAAAATGAGTCATGTAATACTCATTGTCAATTCCCTTATCACCATCCAAACAGCAATATTGTTTTCCACACCTTGTGTACATGGAACAGTAGACTGTTTATTTTATATATACCCTGCCTCCTTCACATAAAATCATTTTTAGCAGTAATGTTATAATGGTGTTATAACACTATACCCGACATCAACATCCCTGCCTGAGTATTTCAGCTATGTGGGAGTAAGTGATTAGTAATGTCTTAGTCTTCTTAAATGGAATGAAACTAAAAGTTAATCTGAGTCACGTTGAACTGCAGGAATGTCATAATTAGGGTAAAAACAGTTGGAAACAATATTCATCTTTATTTCAGCTGCAGAGGGTAACAATTTGAAGCTGGTGCTGACAAATTTCATCTTTTCCATGTAAAAATTTCATAAAAACATACTGTACCATGAGGCATCTACCATCAGAAGCAGATATGATGGTAGATTCATCATGTTAGGTTTAAGGCTCTTTATTAGCTGTAGATACGTTTTCCAGAATAGGACAAGAAAAAACATGCTTCTTTTACTACCTTGTAAGGCAGCCCCCTTACCATCAAGCATGCCTTCTCCATGAAAGAAAATTCTCTAATCTAAAGTTTACAAAATAAAGATAATTTTTAACCCCTTACTTTACAATTTTGCTCAGTTTTATTGCTGGTTAGTGGTCCATGTAAAATTCTAGAGTGTGGGTGGGGATTCTCTGATTCTCTAACTCTTTAGTGATGTGAGATGCTGTGTGCTGACAATGTGGGCCCAGGCTTATATACACTTTCATTTAGCTTCGGAAGATCCACTAGTATCAGACATATAGTCAAATGTATAGAAAATCCTAGACGGGGCACAATCCTTTAGGACATACATATAGAAGTGGTAAGAGAAAATTCCTGGTCCCTTTACAGCCAGCACTCCGCTTACAAAGAAAAGCTCTCACTCCTGCAGGCCCAGCCCATCTATGTATGTATTACATGGTGAAACAAGCATGCAAATGGCTTGCATGAAATACGACAGTGATTTTCTAAAAAAAAAGAACCTGCTGAGATTTAATTTAATTAATGGGGGAACTTATTATTTTGGGTGTAGGGTGGTACTGGAAATGTGCTGTATTTTCAGAGATTTAAGTTTGTTGCACAAGGGATTAATGATTTGGGCATGAACACATTGGTTTTCGAACTTTCGCCCCATTCTTGAAGGTGTAATTGCACTCTAAATTTGTGCCAAAAATTGTGCCGTCAAAAACAAAGTCGGAATATTAGAAGTGCCGGAAAAGTGTTTGATTCACAAGCAGCGCTGCAGTTTTGCACCCGAAACATGAACAAGTCATGAGTGTCGGAAAACACCATAATTGTGGGTCCAACACTTAAATTAATAAATTATGTCACAAGAGGCGCAGCAAGGGAAAGCAGGGAGTATTGTAATAAGAGTATTTTGTCCATTTGTTTTATTGTGTTATACAGAATGTAGTACATTGATCATCTAATATATAAAGCTGAGTGTATGTATGACCGCTAATGGAATCTGTCGCATTTACAGTCACCAAATTTTGCACAGCCGCTTTCGCTGACTCAAGGAACATCATAGACTAGGTTTTGAGCCAGTATTTTAACCCTGTGATTTCTAAAATCTACTTATTAACAACCATATACAGGAGCCATTGTCTGCTGCTGCTGTAGCAGTTGGAAGCTGAGCCATGATTGGTTGCTGTCCTTCCACAGGTCATTAATATGCTTACAATAGGCAATGAGTATAATACACTTATGTGTGAGGTAAAATGTGAAGTAATATGTGAGGTAATATGATAACCACCATATACAGGAGTCATTATCTGCTGTGGCAATAAGCAACCAATCACAGCTCAGCTTCTTTTTTGCCACAGGCCATTAATATGAGCTCTGAGATTTGATAGGTTACTTTAGGCAATGAGTGTAACACAGCTTAGGCTGCATTCACACTTTGCATTTGCATTTTGTTTGTAACCACATGCATTTCCAAACGCATCACAACTGCTGAGAAGAGATTTATCTAATTTCATTGTTGTCAACATTGCGTTTGCATAACGCAAGTGTTAACACAATGTTAATGGATAGATTAACAAAGTGCTAACAAATGTATATGTTAACAATGTGTTAACATACCCCTTAACGTCATGTTAACACACCCGTTTTGTAAACTCAATGTTGACAGCAATGTAATTAGGCAAAGCACCTGTGCTCATCTTTTGTGATGAATTGAAAACTCATGCATTAACGCAAACAAAATGCAATGTGTGAATGCTGTGAATGATGTGAGGTAAAATGTGAAGTAATATGTGATGTCATATGAGGTAATATGATAACCACCATATACCGGACCCATTGTCTGCTTTGGCAATAAGCAACCAATCACAGCACAGCTGTAACCACAGGTCTTTAATATGAGCTCTGAGCGTAGATTGTTTACTAAAGACAATGAGTATAATACAGCTTACGTGTGAGGTAAGATGTGAAGTTATATGTGAGGTAATATGATAACCACCATATTGTCTGCTGTTGCAATAAGCAACCAATCAGTCACACCTCACCTTCTTTTTTGCCAGAGGTCATTAATATGAGCTCTGAGAGAGATGGGGAGAGTGAGACAGGCAGGGAGAGTGAGTGAGTGACAGAAAAAAGGCGGGGATAGTGGGAGACAGAAAGACAGACAAGGAGGGTGAGTGACAGAGAGACAGCGAGTGATTGTAAATGAGAGACAAACAGAGGATGGCACATCGGGTAATAACTTGTGGTGATTGGATTTTAAAGTGAAGAGAATTAGAGGTGCTTACCTGATGAATTCTTGAATTTTTAGCATATCAACTCCCAATCAAGGGGAAAGAATTTCCTCAGCCACTCATTACGATAGAGGGCCTCTTTAGATGTGCTACTGGTAGGAAGTGTAACACTTGGAGCAGCTCCCACAGCTCAAGACACTGGTGCACCTGAAGATCCGGTTGTAAACAAATATTGGAAATTTCAAAAAGTGAAGAGCTATGGTGGGGGTACTTTAGAAATATTCAAGCAATTTTACAATAAATGAGAGACAGACAGGAAGAGTAACTGAGTGACAGACAGGGAGAGTGCCTGAGTGACAGAGAGACAGCCAGTGAGTGATAGACAGACAGGGAATGTAACTGAGAGACAGGCAGGGAGAGTGAGTAAGTGAGTGATAGACAGTGATAGATAGATGCATAGATAGATCTATAATATTTTTTGTATACCCATTCTATTTTGTTATAGCTAAGAGCAGTTATCTATTATCTGGACGATGCTGGGATCTACACCTAGTGTACTATATTTATTAAAATTGGTTGGAAGGACATGATAAGGTGTTTATCATTCAAGTGTTCATTATTACTACATGGAGTTGGACATTACTGTATGCTTTTCATTTGTTCTTTTGCCAGTAGTGTGATGCTAGTGTAACCCAAAGGCATTCAATTAGTAAATAAATACCTTTTGCATAAGCAGTGGGGAAGCAAAATAATGTATGGTAATTAGGAAGTTTACTAATCTACATGTATAATATTTACAGGTGACACTTTATTTCAAATGGCTGAAGTTCATCGGCAAATTCAGGTCCAGCTGGAGGAAGTTGTAAGTATTTTTTAAAATATTTTCTACAGTATTTTTAGTTAATGTTAAAATGGGCCCTCTGGAGTTGGATAAATTCCTTGCACCTCCAATTCTAAGACACATGGGGGCATATTTATCATATGCTGGCGCTCGTGCCCCTTTACGCCCTACTGGCTTGAAGGTGGTGGATCGGGCAAATAATCGCAAAAGCTAGCAATAAGCTAGCATTTGCGTTTATTTCAGGGCCTCTACACCACTGGTGTTGTGCAGAGGTCCTGATTAGAGATGAGCGAGTATACTCGTCCGAGCTTGATGCTCGTTCGAGTATTAAGGTACTCGAAACGGCTCGTTGCTCGGACGAGTATTTCCCCTGCTCGAGATCGAGCATTTAATTAAAAAAACACAGTGAAGAACAATGAAGAATAGAATAAAAACAGTGAACACAGTGAACACAGGATCATTTAAGTGAAAAAGACAGTGAAGAACACAGTGAAGAATAGATTACAGATGTTCGGCACATCTGCTTACTTGTCGGAAGATACGCGCGGAACGGCAGCAGGGAGACATCAAGCAGCAGGGAGACATCAGGCAGCGGGGAGACATCAGGCAGCAGGGAGACATCAGGCAGCGGGGAGACATCAGGCAGCAGGGAGACATCAGGCAGCGGGGAGACATCAAGCAGCAGGGAGACATCAAGCACCAGGGAGACAGACATCGGGCAGCACGGGGGAGACAGACATCGGGCAGCACGGGGGAGACAGACATCGGGCAGCACGGGGGAGACAGACATCGGGCAGCACGGGGAGACTTCAGTGGAAGAAGAGGAGCGGATCCCGGGACAGCGTATCACCCCGACAAGTAAGCAGATGTGCAGAACATCTGTAATCTATTCTTCACTGTGTTTTTCACTGCGTTTTTCACTTAAATCATCCTGTGTTCACTGTTTTTATTCTATTCTTCACTGTTCTTCACATCTGTTAACTTGTCGGGAGATAATATACGCACGGAACAGTGAAGAATAGATTGCAGATGTTTGCATACATCTGCTAACTTATCAGAAGACATTCTTTTTCAATTAAATAACACATTTTATTCCCGAACCATGGTCCCTTTGAAAAATGCTCGGGTCTCCCATTGACTTCAATGGGGCTCGTTATTCGAGACGAGCACTCGAGCATCTGGAAAAGTTCGTCTCGAATAACGAGCACCCGAGTATTTTAGTGCTCGCTCATCTCTAGTCCTGATAAATATGCCCCATGGACTTTTTCCATCTTTGGTTGTTCCAATTTAACAAATTTGAAAGTTTCTTAATTAATGAATACAAAAGTATTGTACCTGTTCTAATTCACTACAATATTAAACTAAAAGTAAAAAAATATCTTTCATCTGGTCCATGTTTCTTTGAAGGAAAAAATCATTTTGCAGTCTCTTTTATCATTTTGGTCATATAAACAGAAACAGTATTTTGGCGGTGGGGATTTCTGTCAGGTTTTTCTACATTATGTTATCTGGTATTTGTTGTGTGGTCTTAGTTCTTTACAAAATGTAGAGTTGGAGTAATTACAGTAAAGTGTTGGGGTTGTTCTATGTTATTAATACTACTTCAATATTGCTGAATGAATTGAAGCTAGATATCTATTAAGGTAATGCATACATTTATTTTTTACTTTGTTTTCCATTGAAAAAAAAACACAAAAACCAATTAGAGAATAACATTATGGTAAGCAGAATCCAGTCAAGGCAGTATGCCACAATATAAAATCACAGTGTAAAACAGCAACTAAAATAGGGTGTCAAAAAAGAACAACTAGCCAAAAATAATGAATGCCCCCCACAATCTCTAGAAATAATATCGCTCTAAAAATGTGCGTAGATTTTTGAAAAAAATGTTTCCTACTCTGAAATCCCAGCATGTAGCAAACAAAAAGTCCCTGGCTACTCAATTGTCTGCAACCCTTTCACAGAGATAAAAATGACTCCACCAGAGAAGGGAATTGTCATTCCCTATGGACAGTGATTTTATTGTGACTACTCGTAACTTAGTAAGAAAATAAAAAACTAGGTGTAGCATCAGCTCAATGTGGTGTAGATAACCCCAACTAATCATGTCAGTAACAGATACGAGACAATAAAACAGTTGTAATTTTTGGTATGTGTGTGTAAAATATATGACCTCAGATATGCTAGAATTATGGGGTGGCTGGTGGCACTGATTAATTCTGACACAATTTTGAATTTGAAAATGGTAGACTGGCTCAAAAGCTTTCTCTGTTACATTCACTATTCTGACAATGATTGACATTAAGGAGGAGATTTATCATTAGTTCTATGTAGCTTCTTGGCGTATAATTGTTGCAAATTTTTGTGCAAACATTGTTTTTGAGGGTTTTTTTGCAAGAAAAAAAACATAACTCTGATGTCACGCAATAGCAGGAAAAATACACCACAGAGGCATATATCAACTTACTTGGGAGTGCAACACCAGATTTATCAACTGAGAATTTTCAAAAGAATGGTATATGTGGGTCCATTGCTACTACAGGGGGGAGATTTATCTTGGGTTGGTGTGCTTTTTATTTGTTTTGCGTTTTTTCCAATTTTGTAGTTGCTCCTATTTTTGCAGGGTTTTTTTGTGCTGTTGGTTTTCCGCCGTGAGCTTGGTTTTCTCCTTTGTGCTGCATCTTCTCGTCTGTTGTTTTTTTTTCCATGTGTTCGCCAGATTTATTTGCAGCGTTATTTTACTTGCGCTAAAATACACCTACTTTGAGCAGACTTACAGAGCACGGGCCAGCTGTCCGAGGCCAGCAATTCTGACTGCACGTCATTTTGGTTTGGATAATGCTGTGTGTTGCGGGGGATGGGTAGGACAAGCCTGAAGACCTGTGCACACATTTGGGCACATATACTAAGAACTTTTTGACTTCAAGCGCACATTCTGCATGAATCTTTGGGCGGCTAGCTGGCCATGTTGTTATGAAGTGCGTTTTCATTACCTGTCTCTGTAATCTTCTTCTTCCTGTCCCCTCACCCATTCTGTGTGTATAGTTGCAGTGTATAGTTGCACCACACCCTGGATTTTCTGTCTCCATACACCTCAAATGTATCTGTTCCTACTGACTTTTTTTCCCTTTCTAGTTCTGTTTAACCCCTTACCTGCCGTAAACATTACCTAGACAACGAGCATGTCCTCCCCCTAGACAACTAGCATGTCCCACTCCTCTTAGACAACGAGCATGTCCTCTCCCCGTTGGCAATGAGCATGTCCCCATCCCCCTCGGCAACAAGCCATTTTGTGTGTGTGTTTGTAGACTACTTCGGATTCAAAGGATTAGGTCGATGACCAGCATTTATTTACAAATAAAATGGTCAACAAGTGTGTTTGTGTTTTTGTTTCAATAAAATTTCCTATTTGTTAATAAAAGTGTTTTTTTTTTCTTTGCAATACTCTTCATAGTTTGCCATGGTAGTGGTGCTGTCTAGTTGACGGTGCTCATTAATAAAGGCTGGGTACAAACCAGTACCTGACCGGCTATAGATGGTCAGGTAGAGGGGCGGCTGCAGGCTGTTACTGTTGTGCTGGGATAGCCCCCTAATTTTGAAAATAGGCGGGAAACTCACAACATTTTTTTCCCATTTTTTTGGCCAGGAATGTGCAGCTTTTTTTTCCGTCCAGAAATGGGAAAAATTCTGTGGGGTCCCCCCTATTAATATGGAGAACTCTTGTCATTTTTTCCCCAATTTTTTGGCCACAAATGAAAAAAAAAAAAGCCCCCCCATTTAATAGGGGGAAACTCACACCACTTCTTTTCCCATTTTTTTTCATCCAGAAATGTAAAAACAAAAAGTCCCCTTATAATTAGGGGGGATTTTTTTGGGCCAGAAATGGAAAAAGAACACATTGGGGTCCCCCCTACTTTTATAATCAGACAGATACAAAAAAACAGCAGCAGCCTACAATTTCTGAGCTGGGATAGCCCACTGTTATAACAGCCTTCAGCTGCCCCTTGACCTGACAATCTATAGACAGTCAAGTACTGGTATCAAATACCGGCTCTTTCCGACACCCGCCCTGGTGGCAGTGGGTACAGGGGTAATGGGATTTGCATTAGTGTGAATTTGGCAAAAAAAAAGGCAAACACTAAGGCCAGCCCTTAGTAATGAGCACCGTCAACTAGACAGCACTGCCAAACTATGAAGAGAAAAAACACACACTTTTATTAACATATAGAAAATATTATTGAAACAAAAACGCAGACAGTCCTGCAGGACAAAAAAAAACAAAAAACAAAAAAAATGGAGGGAAACATACTTGTTGCCAACATGGAGGGGGGCGAGGTTGTGGCCAATGGGGAGAGGACATGCTCATTGTTAAAAGGGTTAAAAGGGAGGGGTACATGCTTGTTCTCTAGGGGGAGGACAGGCTAGTTGTCTAGGTAATCTTTGCGGCAGGTAAGGGGCACTCTTCTTAGTAAATGTGCCCCAGTGTGTGCACAGGTCTCCAGACTTGTCCTACACATCCCCCGCAACATACAGCACTTTCCAACCAAAACAACATGCAGTTAGAATTGCTGGCCTCGAATAGCCGGCCTGCGCTCTGTAAGCCTGATTATAGTAGGTGTATATAAGCATCAGCATAAGCGCAAGTTAAAAAATATCCCTGAAAATAAATGAGGTAAACACAAGTAAAAAAACAACAGACGGGAGGATAGATGCAGCGCAATGGAGAAAACCAAGCTTGCAGCAGAAAAATTGCTCAATTCTATAGTTTTTGCTCAATTTTAACAGTTTTGCTCAAATTTAGGTTCTGCGGTATCTGCGAATTTCCTGTGCAAAAACATTGCAAAAAGGCAGAAAAAAATCAGATGTTAAACACACATGCGACTGGTGCAGTCTATTCGCACACAGCACACACAGCTGATAACGCAATGGCAGAAAAAATACACCACAGAAGCATATATCAACTTACCTGGGTGTGCATTCTGTAAAAGATGGGCAACAGTTCTTATAGGAAATTACATCCATTAAGACGACTGTATGCGTTAATTAAAGTCAATGCCTGAAGGAGCAGTAGTAGTCCTTTCTTCATATTTCCTATTGCCTTCAAATCCAATTAAGCATAATACTAACTTTAAAAGTAGAAATATATAGCAGTATGAATATCATGAAAACTTTTGTTACCTTTTATAACATTGAAGGAAGCCTCAAGAGACAAACTAATACATTTCTTTTTTTTTTCAGCTCAAACTTTTCCACTCTGAACTCCTGGCCCAACTGGAACACAAACTGGAGTTAGACATTAAGTATTTAACAGTACGTAGTATGGCTTCCGTTCTGCTACATTGTCTATTGTGATATGTGTTACACCTTCTTAGTATCAGGGGATTGTCACTTTTCAACTGATAGCACTTCCTTCACCATCCCCAGGCGACACTGAAAAAATATCAAGTTGAGCATCGGTCCAAGTCTGAGTCTATTGAGAAGTGTCAGTCTGAACTAAAGAAGTTGAGGAAGAAATGTCAAAATAGCAAAAACCCCCAGAAATATGGAGACAGAGAAGTGCAGGTACAGGAGAAATTTAAATCTTTTCTCTTTCTCTTTATATATGTAAAGGTTCAATTCGCTTGGTGTTTTTGTGGCTGCAGGAAAAATTTTGCTTTTTTATAATCAGTATCTGAGTGGAAACCTATCACAGTTTATAGCATGGTTTTTGGTGCAGAAACTTAAAGCGAAGCTGTCACCTGGAATGTCATTTTTAGCTGGTGTCAGGTTCCAATAGCCTATATTATGCTGATTTTAAAATGCCTTTCAGCATTCACAGGTAAAAAGAAATGAGGTTCTATGTGTCACAGAGCCAGAGATACAGCCCCCTGAAGTGTATCCCCCTCCAGATTCTTAGCCATCAGGCTACAGGGAGAATTTGCTGCACACAGGAGCTGCTGCACCTCATTTAATGGAAATATTCACTTTATATATTACTATATTTTGAGAAGGGATAATATCAACTAATATTCATTATTTTAACCCTTCTCTATGCAGAACTATCTAAGAACACACTTTCTCTCTTATTGCCTTTTATTTCGTGATAGCTTTTTTTTTTTTCCGAAAATTGACTGATACGAGGAACATTCGATCCTCTTCGCCTAATGTGGCGACATATTAACACCGCAACCAGGACATGTCCATAAAGTTATATGTAACACCAAAAACACACACACGTTCCAGAATAAAGTTTTTATTTCCCACCATCCTCCATTATTTACACCTAATGTTCTCACTCTCATTCTTATGAAGCACGGAGGGTTCTGTTATTGTGCGGCTAATACATTGGCGCACATCTAAATGTGACTTTTATTATCTCATTAGCCTGGTTTATGGATATATAGTTATTTATTTGGGTAACCGTTGTGTAAGGAGAATACAGTGATAGATCTGTGTGACGCTCACAGAGTTTGTTGTCCCCTGTGGATTTAACATTCCCTTTGCTGCATATCTTGGTGAATATACACATGTGGGGTCTGTATGATCTCCTCACATTTTGCTGTTTTAGGAAAGTATATTTCCTTTATATAAGTATCTGGATTGGTACATATTTTAGAGGAAATTTTGAATGTTAATTGCCAAATGCATCACCTGGTTGTCTGCTTTCAAAATTATATAGGTTTTATGGCACCTTTACTTTTTGTTCTGTTTTATTGATATATTTTGCAGGTTGTGACTGTCTTAAAATTTCTAGCTGAAAAGCAGATTTCTAGTTATTACAGTTTTAGTGACATTATGATGATTTATTTATGTGAACATATCAATATGGGACATTTGTGAACTCTACACATGTCCATCTCTTACATTTAGGAGATGTGATGGTAAATATTTTCTGTTTGGATTTTTTTTTCCGAAAATTGACTGATACGATGAACATTCGATCCTCTTCGCCTAATGTGGCGACATATTAACACCGCAACCAGGACATGTCCATAAAGTTATATGTAACACCAAAAACACACACACGTTCCAGAATAAAGTTTTTATTTCCCACCATCCTCCATTATTTACACCTAATGTTCTCACTCTCATTCTTATGAAGCACGGAGGGTTCTGTTATTGTGCGGCTAATACATTGGCGCACATCTAAATGTGACTTTTATTATGTCATTAGCTTGGTTTATGGATATATAGTTATTTATTTGGGTAACCATTGTGTAAGGGAGAAACAATGATAAATCTGTGTGACGCTCACAGAGTTTGTTGTCCCCTGTGGATTTAACATTCCCTTTGCTGCATATTTTGGTGAATATACACATGTGGGGTCTGTATGATCTCCTCACATTTTGCTGGTTTAGGAAAGTATATTTCCTTTATATAAGTATTCTGGATTGGTACATATTTTAGAGGAAATTTTGAATGTTAATTGCCAAATGCATCACCTGGTTGTCTGCTTTCAAAACTATATAGGTTTTATGGCGCCTTTACTTTTTGTTCTGTTTTATTGATATATTTTGCAGGTTGTGACTGTCTTAAAATTTCTAGCTGAAAAGCAGATTTCTAGTTATTACAGTTTTAGTGATATTATGATGATTTATTTATGTGAACATATCAATATGGGACATTTGTGAACTCTACACATGTCCATCTCTTACATTTAGGAGATGTGATGGTAAATATTTTCTGTTTGGAACAAATTTTTTGCCATCAAATTTTAAGAATTTTTTTATAAAATGTTTATGTCTATAAACTTTTTAAGGCGCATGTCTATAAACTCTTTAAGGCTCATGTCTATAAACTCTTTAAGGAGCATGTCTATAAACTCTTTAATGCAATTTTGAAAATGAGGCAAGTGTCTGCTTTCAGAAAATATGTGGTCTGTTGGGTTTACTTTAATTATTTTTGTTGTAATTTTGATTTTATTTTTAAACGTCAAAATTGTAAAAATTGCTCTGGTCAATAACGCGACAAAATATCCAGAAATGCTGGGCGGTGAAAGGGTTGATACCCCTTGCTTGAATTCCCGGGTGAAAAAGCTTCTCATCTATCTCCCGCTTATATGTCTATCTGTCTAGTTATCTATCTCCTATAATCTGACCATTTTTATAACTCGCTTTTTCTCTATCTATTTACTAATCAATCTTCTATTTTTTGGAGTGTGGGAGAAAACCGGAGGACCCGGAGGAAACCCACTCAAACACAGAGAGAACATACAAACTCTTTGCAGATGTTGACCAGCGCTGCAAGACTGTAGTGCTAACCACTGAACCATTGTGCTGCCCATCTGCTATAAAATTCTACAATATTAGAGTTTGTTTTACCATAGTTTGTCAGCCTCTTGCTGACCGTTACTGGTCATAAAATAGTTTTATTTTGGGGCCCCACTTTTAGTTTTGCCCAAGGCCCCACTTTGTCTAGCACTGGCCCTGTGTGCATTGAGTAGGAGGGGATGGATTGGAGGTGCTGCATGGATATGAACTGTTAAAATGATTGAATAGAGTATGTGAAGAGATCACATCAATGCCTGCACAAACAACATAGATGCATGTACAAGGCAGTTTTAACCCCTAAAACCGGCCTCATGTTGCAATGATATCCTAAATGAGTTTGGATCTATTCTATTCAGAAGACTTCTGCCTCCACTACAAGAGTTAAGTGTATGGAAGCATCTGTATGCTGTATTAGTTTATAATTTGTATTGCAGTTATTTATTAATGTATGTATGTGTGCACAAGTGTGTTATATGTATTGCATATGTCTGTTTCTGCAAAATAAGTGTATTATAAGTACAGTATTGCATGTATGTATGTAATTGTATGTCTGCAAAATTAGTGTATTACAAGTATTGCATGTATGTTTATGTGTGTGCAGTATTAGGCAACGTTCACACGTGGTATTTTCATTGCATTTAATATACAAGCTATGTAAATGCAATATTTACACAATGTAAAAGCAACGTGTAAACATGGCTTTAGGCTACATGCACACTGCCATTGCCTGCCGCACCGGCGTAGCACGGCGGGCGCACGGCAGCGCCCGGGAGAGGAGGAGGGGAGAGCGCTGCTCACCCCCGCCCCTCTCCATAGGGATAAATGGTGCACAGCGGCGTATTACGGGAAAAGATAGGACATGTACCGCTCCCGTACAATGCCGTCAGCCCATAGAAGTGTATGGGGGATGTATATCGGCCGTATATACGCCACAGGACTTTGTGTAAAATATAGTTAGCATATAAACTTGTATTAAATTATATGTTTGGCATCGTTTATATGGAAAACATGTGGTCCTCATTCCCGATTGCAAGGGTTTATGTGTAAACGTATAAACACACGGGCTAGGCTCCTCCCCACAGCCTTTAACCCTTTAAAGGACCAAGCTCCTTTTCACAGTAAGGACGGGGCCCTATTTTTCAAATCTGCATGTGAATAAAACTTTAGAACTTTTTAACTTACCAATATGATTTTTAGATTATTTTCTCATGACTTGTACTTCACCTAAGGCTACATGCACACGATGTATGCCCACCATACTGTAGCATGGCGGGCATACATCGGCGCCAGGGAGAGGAGGAGGGGGAGATTGCCACTAACCCCCACCCCTCTCCATAGGAATACACAGCGTGTGGCGCCATATTCCATAGAACGATAGGACATGTCCTATCTTTCTACAGGCTATGGAATGGTACGGTGCCGCACGCATGCAGCAACGTACCGCTCCCGTATGGGGCCGTGCGATGTATGGGGGACGTATATACGCCGTATATACATCGGCCGTATATATTTCGCATTTTTGCTTTTAAATAAATGTTTTGCATTTATTAATGAAAAAATTTTAAATTCTTGAAAATGTTGAACATTTTCTGGTTTCTAAATGTTACTCCCAAATAGGTTACCAATAAACATTGAAAGTAAACTGTCACAAGGGAGCTAATTTTCACTGAAGACAGGTTGCAAAAGGCCGTCAAAACTGCATCGCAAATATGCCTTTCTGCTTTCTCCAGGCATTTGCATTATAATATAATTGTGTGTTATAACTTACCTTGCACCTTGACAGAATCCTCTGTTTAGTTCTAGGGGTTGGCTTTGGTTTGGATGCATTTAAAAAAAACAACATGTGACTTGTCTGTGCTGCTCACTCCTCAGCCCCCACCTTTGTGCTCCTGTACTACTCCTCCCTCTCAGAGCTGTGAGCTCTGTGAAGGAGCAAAAGGGAGTAGCTGGTTACAAGAAAAAAAAACTAAAAAGTGACCCCATTTGAAACTAAACCCCTCAAAGAGTATTGAAACACTATTTTATGGTGTATATAGCCCATTGTTTATATTTTGTTAAATTTCTGTATTTTATGTGGAAGTTTTAAAATATATGGGGCATTGGGGGGACTTTTATTAAAATATTTAGCATTTATATAAAAAAATGACCCACTCTGTGAGCAGTACTGTGATTGCTTGTTCAAATTAATATGCTGCAATACTGATGTATGGTGGTGTATGAGGGAAGTCAGCCTATGCAGATGCATAGGCTGACATGCATAGTGAAAGATCCTGTTGGAAACAGGATCTGTCACTCAGCAGCTGAAGAGAGTCCGGGGGTTCTTCATCTAACTTTGGG
Source organism: Engystomops pustulosus (assembly GCA_019512145.1). NCBI lineage: Eukaryota > Metazoa > Chordata > Amphibia > Anura > Leptodactylidae > Engystomops > Engystomops pustulosus. The sequence goes on along the minus strand of CM033646.1, from coordinate 87,801,742 downwards.
GCTGCCATGGAGACTATTAGCCCCCCCTCCACCAAACCTGCCATGCAGGAGGTGGTTATCAAGGTGGGGGCAGGTGAGCCCCCTATAGTTCTATAGATTGAGCAGTCATGTTCACAGTTGTCACGGTGACAGGTGCAGGAACCTCCGCCCGACTTGGATGTGGATTTTGGTCCATGGTCAGTAAAGAGTTAACTTTTACTTTTTGTTTTATACACAGTACAACACAGATAACATTATATTTATGTTCTTTGAGTCAGTACGATTACGACAATATCCAATTTCAACAAATAAATAGGAAAGGGTCTAGGAAATAACTAAATGACACCCAATTTAAATTCTAGAACAGAAATAAGTACAAGGAGGTGTCCATAATACAAATACATAAATCTTTTTTGAATAAGCAAGCAACATGATTAAGAACAATTAAAAAGCACTCATGGTGCATAAGACAAAACAATAGTACCGGTGTACACAAAAGATCAAGGAAGTAGTAAACAAGCAAATAGGAGATGGATCCTTTATTTCAATCATATAGATAGATAAACTCAACATCCATTTCAATGGTGGTCGAAGTACATGAATTATCCACTCACAGCACACTTATATAGGACCCTGTCCAAATGCGCTCAGTTAACACTATTCATTTCTAATTAGCAATCACATGACGGGCAACTCAGTGCATTTAGGCCTGTAGGCATGGGCAAGACAATCATCCTGCAGTTTCAAACCGGCATCAGTATGGGAAGAAGAAAGGTGATTTGAGTGCCTGAACATGGCAGGGTGTTGGTGCCAGAAGGGTGTCTAGTAGTTCAGACGCTGATCTACTGGGATTTCCACAGCACAACCATCTCTAGGGTTTTACAGAGAATGGTGCCGAAAAAGAAAAAAACATCAGTGAGCGGCAGTTCTGTGGGTCGGAAATGCTTGTTGATGCCAGAGATCAGAGGAGAATGGGCAGAATGGTTCGAGCTGATAGAAGCAACAGTGACTCAAATCACCACCGTTACACCAAGGTAGCAGACAGAGCAATCTCTGAACGCACGTAACGTCCAAAACTTTGAGGCAGATGGGTACAGCAGCAGAAGACCAACACCGGGTGCCACTCCTTTCAGCTAGAACGGAAACTGAGGGCTACAATTGGCACAAGCCATCGAATTGGACAGTAGACGATGGAAAAATTGCCGGTTGATGAGTCTCGATTTCTGCTGCGACATTGGATGGTAGGGCTCAGAATTGGTGGTCAACAACATGAAAGCATGGATCACATCCTGCCTGTATCAACGGTTCGGCTTGGTGGTGGTGGTTTGTCATGGTGTGACGGGCAATCTTTTCTTGCCACGCTATGGGCCCCGCGGGTACCAATTGAAGGCAAGGCTTCGTTGCAACGCCACAAGCTACCATGAGTATTGTGACTGACAGTGGCCATCCCTATGACCAAAGGTGTACCACACATCTGATGCACTTCAGCAGGATAATGCGCCATGTCATAAAGCTGGAAGACATATCAGACTGGTTCATATGGAAGCAGTTGACACATGAGTCACTGTACTCAAATGGCCTCCACCGGTCACCAGTCTCAATCCAAATAGAGCATTTTGCGGATGTGGTGGACGGTGAGATTGCGCATCATGGATGTGCAGCCGACTAATATGCGGCAACTAGGGTGATGCCATATGTCATAGGACCAAAATCTACGGTGAGGATGCTTCCAGCAACTTGGTGAATCTAGTGCTACACGAAGAAAGAAATTGAGGCAGCATGAAGGCAAAGGGGGTCCAAACCCGTTACAGCATGGTGCTACCTAATAAAGTTGGCCGGTGAGTGTATGTAATACATATATCATATAGCCATAGTTACCTATATAGTCAAATTGTAAGTCGGGCACCGGGGAAGAAGAAAGATCCCACGTGTTCCGCCTGGGTAGGCAGGCTTCCTCATGGGTAATGTTCTTTGCTTTTTAAAAAGACTTATGTATTTGTATTATGGACCCTCCTTGTACTTGTTTCTGTTCTAAATTCCCTTTCTATGAGGGTTTTATATTTGATTAATTATTACTAAAAAAATTAATGTTTTTTTCATCGCAGTCTTTTTAGAGGTGTACATTTGGATTTTATTTAAATGAGCTGGACGTATTTTTGTGTCATGAGTTTTTAATTATTATTGGAATCATTGTGGTGTAAATGTGAGTTTTTGATCATTTACTGATGTAGGATGTGCATTAATCCTATTTTTGTGTGTTTTATTATTTTGTTTAACGTGTTCACTGTATGGGTTTAGCAATGAATTATTTTATTTTATGGGTTGTTATAGACATGGTGAATGTTATATTGGTATTTGTATCATAGATTTTCACTATTACGTTTGGCCATTTAGGGGCATTAAGGGGATTATTACTTTTTATAATTTTTATTTGCATTGTTTAAACTTTTTTTAAATTCTTTTTACTGTCCCACTCTGGGACACTCTGATGTATGGCAGTGTATTACAGAGTCAGATAGCAGATGCATACGGCTGGAGCGACAATGACAGAGGGCTGGGATGCGGCTATAGTGATCCCAGGTGTTACCATGGGTGCCCGTGCCCCACCATAGCGGTCACAGCTGTGACAGCAGTAAAGGACGAAAATGTATCCAGAAATGCATTAGACGCGACCTGGACGTACCTTTTTGTCCTAGGTCGGTAGGGGTTTAAATTACTTTTCAATGAATGCAGTTCGGCCCAAGGAGAGTGTTCAAAAATGATGTTAAATCATGACTCCTTTGTTTGCAGTCAGCTGAGGTGTGTACTGATGGAGTTTTGGTGCAGGAGACTTGAGTTTGGGTATTATGATGATCTGCAATTCACAGTGAGATGTGTATTGTGATGTTCTACGCCAACACCCCGTCTTTTACTCCTATGCATTCTCCCGCATCACCCTATTTCCATCATCAATTCTCTCCCATTCACCATTATGCCCTCTCATCCCATCCATCACACCCTCCTTTTCATCTCCTCTCTCCATTCTCACTCGGCGCTATCTCTCCCCCTTCCTCTTTTTTGTCCTTACGTCCTCCTCTCCCCTCCTACTTTTACCCCCTCTGCTTATCTTTACTCCCCCTCCTTATGAACCTATCCTCCGTACACCCCGTTCTATTCTCCTTTCCGTTGAACACCCCTCCCGCCCCTTTCCTCAAGGCAGCTGAGAGGTGTTCTTGTGATGTTCTACAAAACCCCCAAAGCTGAGGTATATATTATGAGGTTCTGTAGCACGCTCTAGCGGCGGATTATGGGTTCTTAAACAGTGATGGTGTTTTATGAGATTCTGGAGCAGGGAGGTATTGTTATTGAGGTTTGCAGACGCTGAATTTGTGAATAAAGAAGTTCTGCAGCACCTGAGTGTGTATTGTGAGGTCTATAGCACGTGAGCTGTTGTATTAAGATGTTGTGCAAGCCCTTCCCTCACTGACATCAAGAGGTGATGGGAGACGGCTCACCCTCAGTGAGTGAGGCTCGCTTATTACCCAGCTCCTTAACAGCCACCAACCCCCCTTTTTAACCGATAAACTTGGGTTTAAAAATGGTGTGGAGGGGGTGATGGCTGGAACTGCGGTCTCCTATTATACATTTAATTAAGGAGCCGATTCAGGAGCGAGCCGGAAGAAAAAAAAGTGGAATCCAGAAGAAGCCAAAGGCAGGGATCAGAAACGTCATGCAATATGATTATACGTTTCCCATGTAAGAATGGAAGGTGTGGACTAATAACAACAAGGAGGGTGAGAAACCAAAAGCCACAAAACATACTGTACCACGTACCATTGACGACCGCCGATCCGAATGTCCGATGATCAACTAAGATCTTGACGTCCATTTCCTGCATGTGTCCCCTTTCCCTGTGAGGTCCGCCGGATGGTCACATCATATCTTCCTGTGATGTGAGGGAGATTTGTGACACAATTGGTGTTTAAATTCCCACGGTTTGTCCAATCAGTCGGGTTGTCGACGTCGTCCACGCCCCCGATTGTGGGTCGCGAAAGACGCGCGCAATGAGCCAACCAATCTGGGGTTTTGCGTTGCGGGGCAATTCAGCGGCAAAACAGTAAAAAATCAGGAAACCCGAGAAAAATGGTCTGATGGACCCTTAGTAACTGTGTCCACTGGTGTACTTGATGAAGGGCAGTAATGCTGTTGGGATGTTGATGCTAGTTTGTGTAAATGTAACAGAGATTATGCAAGGAAAACTCTAAGCACCTGCTGCAAAGATTTCAGATGTGATTCTAACTGCCAAAGGGTTTGATTGAAAAAATGTATTACACTAGATAATGTATTTGGTGTACTAAAAGGTTTTTAACAGGTTATTTAAACAATAATAAATAATGTTATATTTATCGTATATAATGTCACACTGTTGTCCATTGATATTGCTTTTGTAATTAGACCAAATGATTATGTGGTTATTAGGGAATTAAGGTAATATTAAAGAGGTGACCATCAGAACATATCATTTTCATAATTCATATGGAGGTTATAGAAAATACTGCCTTAAAGGGAACCCTTTAAACCTATCTAACAATATGTCGGTGTAGCAGCTTAAAGGGCTCTAACCACCCACCAAACTCTACCTATAAGGGTAGGGTCCCTTTAACACCTCCAGTCATGTTTTCATGCCAAGTGTGGTCATCATCAAAGAAAAACAAACTTTTGAAGTCTGGATCTAGTGTAAAATTGCGGTCATATAGTCTGAAGAGTAAGAGAGTTAGCACGAGATGGTCAAGTCTCTCTCATCTGACATCTCTGTGGAGACTCTGGAGAGCTGGATAATTATTTCCTAGGATATAATTACAGTGAAAGGGCATTTTAGGTGACTCCAAAGTTGCTTGACTGGAGGAATAAATGGCTAGGCAATAAAAGAAATGATCTGGAAGGCTAAATAAAATGATTGAGAACATGCTGATTTTTATGGTCAATTTCAGACTGACGGTTCTCTTGGATGAAAACTACATTGGCCACCAATCTACCATGAAGCAGTTAGCCTCTGCAAATGATGTGTTTCGATTGTAGTAACCTCCAGATGGACCAAGTCCTCCTGCCCAACCTTTGACAAAAATATATTATAGGATCAAGGCTCTACATCAAAAAGTATTTCCTGTTTCTAAAATTTCAACAGCCATTACAGTGTGTTCCCTGGATCTTCCCTGGGGTTACTTCATGAGGTGGATGAAAACTTTGGGAGAGGCACAATGCGGAGTGTATGAATGGTGTTTTATTCTAACCACCGGGAGGATTCTTTCTCTGTTGTTGACTGCCGCAAATAGGAAGAGGGAAAGATTATGTAGAGCTTCAACTATGAGTATTACAATATAACTGAAAACCTTGGCCATAGACAAATTGACTACCGTATTATACTCGAGTAAAGCGACCCGGGAATATAAGCCAAGACCCCCAATTTGTACCACCAAACCGGGGAAACTATTGATCAAGTATAAGCCGAGGGTGGGAAATGCATAATCACCAGCCCCCCCCAGTATATTGCAAGCCTGCCCCAGTAGTATAAGCCAGCCCATTTGCCCCTATAGTATACAGCCAGACCCATTCTGCCCCCTTAAGTATATACAGCCAGCCCAGCCTGCCCCATTCTATACAGCGCCCAGCCTGCCCCCGTTAGTATACAGGCCAGCCGCAGGCCCCCTTAAGTATACAGCCAGCCCATTCTGCCCCTTAAGTATACACGCCAGGCCCAATGCCCCAGGATATAAGCCAGCCAGCCTGCCCCTAAGTTTACAGCCCAGCTAGCAGTATTAAAAAAACCAAAAAAACTATATAACTCTCACCCTCCGGTGGCCCCGATAAGCTCGCTGCTACACCGATGGTCCGGTGGGTCTTTCTGTCTTCTTATCTCTTCTGTCTTGCAGGGGCGGACATGTTCCTTCTCAGGCCATGAATAGTATGAGTCAGCAAGCGGCCTGCCTGCGTCCATACTATGCTCACTGGCCGGGAGGAAAACAAACCATGGCAGCCCCCTGCGGAAGACAGAAGAAGATAGAAGACAAAAGAGCACCCGGGAGCAGCGCGGACATCGGGGGAGCACCACGGACATCGGGGGAGCATCGCAGATATTGGGGCCACCGGAGGGTGAGTATATAAAAGTGCTGGGCTCACTATTGACTCTGTTGTTAAAGCGAGTTGAGGATTTTACAGCACATTTTTACAACGAAAGTCTATACGGGTAATGACTCTCATATTAAACTTTGAAGATAATGAAGCCACCAGGCCTGGCATAATACCAACGCCCCATACGCATACGACTTCCAGCCACCAAGCTTTTGCTTATTGCATATTAATATTGCATGTCAGGAAACTAGAAAGGCAGGAAAGGTTCTGAATGAGTCAATTTCAAGTCAATGAGAACATTGAGTGACAAAAAAGTTGTGTGTCGGAAAAAAAGATGCAAAATTGTGGCAACCACACATATTAATTACAATGGCTATACATGGTTGTGTTTTGTTGTGATTGTGAGCGGATAAACAAGAAAAAAAAAGGTACCAAAAAAGAGGTGCAAGACAAATATAAATGATCCATTGTAATTTGGGGGAATTATTCGTTTTAGGTAGAGGTTACTCCAGGAAATTTTTCCGTGCAAGGCCGGATTGTAATTCCTTCTCGGATCTAAAAACAATGTTCGTTTCTTCAGGAATGTTAATCAATTGGTATAGTAGCTCTCTGTGATGTGTCTTTAGTCAATACACATTAATTGTAGTAGGATATTGGTATGATGTGATGTTTATTTTGTCAGGAAATATGCATTCAAAAATGAGAACAATAGACATTGCTGTCCTCAAATTCCTTTAACCCTTCCCGACATTGACGTACTATTACTGCATGGCGGGAGGTGTGTTCCACGCATAAATGCCAGTAGTAATAGTACGTCAAGCTTTGGGCCGGCTCTCTTCATTGATTAGAGCCGACACCCGCCATATAAACCGTGATAGAAGATATTCATCCATCGCGGGGTGTTAACCCCTAAACGCTGCGGGTCGGGATGGCGCCGGAGTCGTCAGGGGCCATATAGCTGGAATCTCCGAACCCCCGCAGAGCTTACGGGGGGGGGTCCGCTCTACCGTATTACGGGAGAATAGCTTAGACAAGCGATCGTGGTCACTTGTAAGCTAACATGTAAGGTAAAGAAAAAAAAGTAAAAAACACAAATTAAACACACGTTGTGAATAAAAAGAATTTAATGAAATAAAGTTAAAGCACCTAAACACGCCAACATTCCACAACACATCTAATAAAGTGAAAAAAACCTGAAAATCACCCAAAACTACCACAGATCAGCCGCGTCCGTAAACAATTGGACATAGTCAGGAAAACAATTATGGGACCAATAGGTGAAACGCCCGTAAAACAAACACGTGAAAAAAATCACCAAAAATGAATTTTCATAAATAAAATGCCCTTCAAAAATGTTTCCAAAAGTGATAAAAAAAAAAGTTAGTGCACCAAATGCTACCACTAAAAGACAACTCAAAAGTGTAAAAATACCCTTAAACCAGACTCTGCAAACCGAACAGTTATATTCCGAAAAAGATGGCGATGCAAAAACCAAATGAGTTTCTCGTTATAATTGGCGGTTTTGTCGTAACTATTGTCAAAAAGATAAAAAACAAACTATATAAGATGAGGTATCACCGTAATCGTAAAAGTTAAGTGCTATAGAATAACTATAATTATGTCTTTTAGTGTACGTATACAACCCCAAAATGTACAACAAAGAACACCCCAAAGTGACCAATTTTTTTCGCCATCACTGCTTTAAAGACTTAACTAAAATCTGATCCAAAGTACCGACCCACTAAACTGAAGATTTGTCTAAGTGCATTTCAGTGTCGCAACAAACATAAGCCCTTAGTGTGCCAAATGCCAACATAAGATTGTATAGCCTTATACAGTGACCATGCTAATCTGCTCTGAACGGCGCCGTACCCTCCCTGCCCTGGTGTGGGGGTGCCTACCGCATTACCAAACAATATGGGGTAGGTTAACTCAGGAGAGATTGGGTTCTGTCAATGGTGTGGAGGTTGTGGTCGTTTATTTTGCCCCCACGAGAATTTGTACACTTTATGCAAACACCACATTAATTTAGTACAACCAAACTTAATTCAAACTTGCCAGGCATGGTTTATAACCTGTAACCAATCAAAAGACATACATTGAGTTTGCGGGATACGCAGGCCATGGGATACTTTGAGTTTTTACCGCGTAGCGGTTTAAACATTTCACTTATAGCAAGCGCTTCCGGCGAGGGTAAGCGCAAGGGTATCTGGAGAAGCGGGTGTAAAAGTTCAAACGTGTTAAAAACCACCCCCGATAAGCGGTTTTACACACCTCGGTTCCTAGAAAGGGAGTGACTAGGGGTTACAATCAGGTGTAAGGTGAGGTGGGTTCTTCGGGGAATGTTAGCATTATAGGTAAAAGGTAATAAACGAGTCTGAAGCGATGTATAACGGGAAAGAGTGACGTCTAAGCAATAAATCTACAAATGAGGGTCCCCCTCCCCCCCCTTCTTCTCTCCATCCCTCCCTTTCTCGCCCCCCTCCTTCTTTTTCTCCTCTCCTCCTTTTTTTCCCTCTAGAACAGAAATAAGTACAAGGAGGTGTCCATAATACAAATACATGATTATGAACAATTAAAAAGCACTCATGGTGCATAAGACAAAACAATAGTACCGGTGTACACAAAAGATCAAGGAAGTAGTAACAAGCAAAGAGGAGATGTATCCTTAATTCAATCATATAGATAGTATAAACCTCAAATCCATTTCAAATGGTGTAGAATAAAAGAATATATGTATACATGATCATATAGCCATAGTTACCTATATAGTCAAATTTGTAAGTCGTGGGCACCGGGGACTGAAGAAAGATCCCCACGTGTTCCGCCTGTGTAGGCAGGCTTCCTCATGGGTAATGTTCTTTGCTTTTTCAATAAAGACTTATGTATTTGTATTATGGACACCTCCTTGTACTTGTTTCTGTTCTAATATCCCATTTCTATAGATGCTTTTATATTTGATTAATTATACTTAATAAAAATTACTTGTTTTTTCATCGCAGTCTTTTTAGAGGTGTAACATTTGGATTTTTATTAAATGAGCTGGACGTATTTTTGTGTCATGAGTTGTAATTTTTATTGGAATCATTGTGGTGTAAATGTGAGTTTTTGATCATTTTTTACTGCTTGGTAGGATGTGCATTAATCCTATTTTTTTGTGTGTTTTTATTATTTTTTTAACGTGTTCACTGTATGGGTTTAGCAATGAATTTATTTTATTTTATGGGTTGTTATGGACATGGTGATATGTTATATGTGTAGTTTGTATCATGATTTTCACTTATTTTTTATATCTACAAGTTTGGCCATTTATGGGGCATTAAGGGGACTTTTATTACTTTTTATTAAATTTTTTATTCGCATTGTTTTTAAACCTTTTTTTAATATTCTTTTTACTGTCCCACTCTGGGACACTCTGATGTATGGCAGTGTATTACAGAGTCAGCATATGCAGATGCATAGGCTGGAGCGCACAATGACAGAGGGCTGGGATCGCTGCTATAGTGATCCCAGGTGTTACCATGGGTGCCCGACTGTCATATAAAGCCGAGCTCCCACACTACTGTCACAGTGTGACAGCAGTACAGGACGAAAATGTATGTCCAGAAATGCTAATTAGACGCCGACCTGGACGTACATTTTTGTCCTAGGTCGGTAAGGGGTTAAATTACTTTTCATATGAATGCAGTTCGGCCCAAGGAGATGTGTTCAAAAATGATGTTAACATCATACACTTTTTTTGCAGCAGCTGAGGTGTGTACGATGAAGTTTTGCAGCAGCTGAGTTGGGTATTATGATGATCTGCAGAGCAGCAGCTGAGATGTGTATTGTGATGTTCTACAACAGCTGAGGTATATATTATGAGGTTCTGTAGCAGCTAAGGCGTGTATTATAGGGTTCTTAAACAGATGAGGTGTGTATTATGAGATTCTGGAGCAGGTGAGGTATGTATCATGAGGTTCTGCAGCAGCTGAATTGTGAATAAAGAAGTTCTGCAGCACCTGAGTTGTGTATTGTGAGGTTCTATAGCAGCTGAGCTGTGTATTAAGATGTTGTGCAAGCCCTTCCCTCACTGACATCAAGAGTGATGGGAGACGGCTCCCCTCAGTGAGCTGATGGCTCGCTTAACCCAGCCCCTAATCAGCTCACCATACCCCCTTTAACCCGATAAACTTGGGTTAAAAATGGTGTGGAGTGGGTGACTGGCTGGACTGCGGCTCCCTATTATACATTTAATAAGGAGCCGTTCAGGAGCCAGAAGCCGGAAAAAAAGTGGAATCAGCAGAAGCACAAAGACAGGGATCAGAGAACTTCATTGCAATATGTATACTGTGTTCCCTGTAAAGAATGGTAGGTGTGGCTAATCAACAACAAGGCGGGTGAGAACCCAAAAGCCAACAAACATTCTTACCCGTCCTGTTGACGCCGCCGATCTGGAATGTCCGACGATTCACTAAGATCGTGCGTCCAATTTCCTGCATGTGTCCCTTCCCGAGCAGGTGAGGTATGTATCATGAGGTTCTGCAGCAGCTGAATTGTGTATAAAGAAGTTCTACAGCACCTGAGTTGTATATTGTGAGGTTCTATAGCAGCTGAGCTGTGTATTAAGATGTTGTGCAAGCCCTTCCCTCACTGACATCAAGAGTGATGGGAGACGGCTCCCCTCAGTGAGCTGATGGCTCGCTTAACCCAGCCCCTAATCAGCTCACCATACCCCCTTTAACCCGATAAACTTGGGTTAAAAATGGTGTGGAGTGGGTGACTGGCTAGACTGCGGCTCCCTATTATACATTTAATAAGGAGCGGTTCAGGAGCCAGAAGAGCCGGCTCTTCTTAGTGAGCAGAGCCTAATTAGCCAGATCACTAAGAAGAGCCGGACTACCCATTACTACTCCTAAAGTGTGCCTGACAATGTGGGCCCAGGCTTATATACACTTTCATTAGCTTGGAAGATCACTAAGTATCAGACATATAGTCAAATGTATAGAAATCTAGACGGGGCACAATCCTTTAGGACATTACATATAGAAGTGGTAAGAGAAAATTCTGGCCTTTACAGCCAGCACTCCGTTACAAAGAAGAGCTCTCACTCCTGCAGGCCCAGCCCATCTATGTATGTATTACTGTGTGAAACAAGCATGCAATGGCTTGCATGAAATACGACAGTGATTTTCTAAAAAAAAGAACTGTGAGATTTAATTTAATTAATGGGGGGAAATTATTATTTGGGTTAGGGTGGTACTGGAAATGTGCTGTATTTTCAGAGATTTAGTGTTGCACAAGGATTAATGATTGGTGAGAACACATTGGTTTCGAACTTTCGCCCCATTCTGAAGGTTTGTAATTGCACCTCTAATTTGTGCCAAAAATTGTGCCGTACAAAACAAAGTCGGAATATTAGAAGTGCCGGAAAAGTGTTGATTCACAAGCAGCGCTCGCAGTTTTGCACCGAAACATGAACAAGTCATGAGTGTCGGAAAACCACATAATGTGGGTCCAACACAATTAAATAATAAATTATGTCACAAGAGGCGCAAGGGAAAGCAGGGGAGTATTGTAATAAGAGTATTTTGTCCATTTGTTTTATTGTGTTATACAGAATGTAGTACATTGATCATCTAAATATTAAAGCTGAGTGTATGTATGAGTAGTATGACCGAATGGAATTGTCGCATTTACAGTCACCAAATTTTGCACAGCCGCTTTCGCCTGACTCAAGGAACATCATAGACTAGGTTTTGAGCCAGTATTTTAACCCTGGATTTCTAAAATCTACTTATTAACAACCATATACAGGAGCCATTGTCTGCTGCTGCTGTAGCAGTTGGAAGCTGAGCCATGATTGGTTGCTGTCCTTCCACAGTCATTAATATGTTTACAATAGGCAATGAGTATAATCACTATGTGTGAGGTAATGTGAAGTAATATGTGAGGTAATATGATAACCACCTATACAGGAGTCATATCTGCTGTGGCAATAAGCAACCAATCACAGCTCAGTTCTTTTTGCCACAGGCATTAATGAGCTCTGAGATTTGATAGGTATTAGGCAATGAGTGTAACACAGCTTAGGCTGCATTCACACTTTGCATTTGCATTTGTTGTAACCCATGCATTTCCAAACGCATCACAAACTGCTGAGAAGAGATTTATATAATTTCATTGTTGTCAACATTGCGTTTGCATAACGCAAGTGTTAACACAATGTTAATGGATAGATTAACAAAGTGCTAACAAATGTATATGTTAACAATGTGTTAACATACCATTAACGTCATGTTAACACACCCGTTTTGTAAAACTCAATGTTGACAGCAATGTAATTAGGCCAAAGCACCTGTGCTATCTTTTGTGATGAATTGAAAACTCATGCATTAACGCAAAAAAAATGCAATGTGTGAATGCTTGTGAATGGATGTGAGGTAAAATGTGAAGTAATATGTGAGTCATATGAGGTAATATGATAACCACCATATACCGGACCCATTGTCTGCTTTGGCAATAAGCAACCAATCACAGCACAGCTGTAACCACAGGTCTTTAATATGAGCTCTGAGCGTAGAGTGTTTACTAAAGACATGAGTATAATACAGCTTACGTGTGAGGTAAGATGTGAAGTTATATGTGAGGTAATATGATAACCACCATATTGTCTGCTGTTGCAATAAGCAACCAATCAGTCACCCTCACCTTCTTTTTGCCAGAGGTCATTAATATGAGCTCTGAGAGAGATGGGGAGAGTGAGACAGGCAGGGGGGAGTGAGTGACGGAAAAAAGGCGGGGGGGGTAGTGGGGACAGAAAGCAGACAAGGAGGGTGAGTGACAGAGAGACAGCGAGTGATGTAAATGAGAGACAAACAGAGGATGGCACATCGGGTAATAACTTGTGGTGATTGGATTTTAAAGTGAAGAGAATTAGAGGTGCTACCTGATGAATTCTTGAATTTTTGCTATCAAATCCCAATCAAGGGGAAAGAATTTCCTCAGCCACTCATTACGATAGAGGGCCTCTTAGATGTGCTACTGGTAGGAAGTGTAACACTTGGAGCAGCTCCAACAGCTCAAGACACTGGTGCACCTGAAGATCCGGTTGTAAACAAATATTGGAAATTTCAAAAAGTGAAGAGCTATGGGGGGGGACTTTAGAAATATTCAAGCAATTTTACAATAAGAGAGACGACAGGAAGAGTTAACTGAGTGACAGACAGGGAGAGTGCCTGAGTGACAGAGAGACAGCAGTGAGTGTAGAGACAGACAGGGAATGTAACTGAGAGGACAGGCAGGGAGAGTGAGAGAGTGAGTGATAGACAGTGATGATAGATAGATGCATAGATAATCTATAATATTTTTGTATACCCATTCTATTTTGTTATAGCTAAGAGCAGTTATCTATTATCTGGACGATTGTGGGATCTACACCTAGTGTACTATATTTATTAAAATTGGTTGGAAGGACATGATAAGGTGTTTATCATTCAAGTGTTCATTATTAGACATGGAGTTGGACTTACGTATGCTTTTCATTTGTTCTTTTGCCAGTAGTGTGATGCTAGTGTAACCCCAAGGCATTCAATAGTAAATAAATAACTTTTGCATAAGCAGTGGGGAAGCAAAAAATGTATGGTAATTAGGAAGTTTACTAATCTACATGTATAATATTTACAGGTGACACTTTATTTCAAATGCGTGAAGTCATCGGCAAAATCAGGTCAGTGGAGGAAGTTGTAGTATATTTTTAAAATATTTTCTACAGTATTTTTAGTTAATGTTAAATGGGCCCTCTGGAGTTGGATAAATTCCTTGCACCTCCAATTCTAAGACACATGGGGGCATATTTATCATATGTGGCGCTGTGCCCCTTTACCGCTCCCATGGCTTGAAGTGGTGGATCGGGCAAAATAATCGCAAAAGCTAGCAATAAGCTAGCATTTGCGTTTATTTCAGGGCCTCTACACCACTGGTGTGTGCAGAGGGTCCTGATTAGAGATGAGCGAGTATACTCGTCCGAGCTTGATGCTCGTTCGAGTATTAGGTACTCGAAAAGGCTCGTTGCTCGGACGGAGTATTTCCCCTGCTCGAGATCGAGCAGATTTAATTAAAAAAACACAGTGAAGAACAATGAAGAATAGAATAAAAACAGTGAACACAGTGAACACAGGATCATTTAAGTGAAAAAGACAGTGAAGAACACAGTGAAGAATAGATACAGATGTTCGGACATCTGCTTACTTGTCGGAAGATACGCGCGGAACGGCAGCAGGGAGAATCAAGCAAGCAGGGAGACAAGCACCAGGGGAAGGACATCGGGCAGCACGGGAGACAGACATCGGGCAGCAGGGGGGACAGACATCGGGAGAGCGGGAGACGACATCGGGCAGCACGGGGGAGACAGACATCGGGCAGCAGGGGAGACAGACATCGGCAGCAGCGGAGAGACAGGAATGGGAGACGGGGGAGAGACAGCATCGGGCAAGCAGGGGGGAGACAGACATCGGGCAGCACGGGGGAGACAGACATCGGGCAAGCACGGGGGAGACAGACATCGGGAGCACGGGGAGAACGACATCGGGCAGCACGGGGGGACAGACATCGGGCAGCACGGGGGGGGGACACAGACAAGGGCAGCAAGGGGGAGACAGACATCGGGGCAAACACGGGGGGAGACAGAATCGGGCAGCACGGGGAGGACAGACATCGGGCAGCACGGGGAGACAGACATGGGCAGCACGGGGGAGACAGACATCGGGCAGCACGCGGGAGACAGACATCGGGCAGCACGGGGGAGGACGACATCGGGCAGCACGGGGGAGACAGACATCGGGCCAGCACGGGGAGACAGACATCGGGCAGCACGGGGAGACTTCAGTGGAAGAGAGGGAGGGATCCCGGGACAGCGTATCACCCGACAAGTAAGCAGATGTGCAGAAATCTGTAATCTATTCTTCCCTGTGTTTTTCACTGCGTTTTCACTTAAATCATCCTGTGTTCACTGTTTTTATTCTATTCTTCACTGTTCTTCACATCTGTTAACTTGTCGGGAGATAATATAAGCAGGAACAGTGAAGAATAGATTGCAGATGTTTGCATACATCTGCTAACTTATCAGAAGACATTCTTTTTCAATTAAAAAACACATTTATTCCCGAACCATGGTCCCTTGAAAAAATGCTCGGGTCTCCCTTGACTTCAATGGGGGCTCGTATTCGAGGAGCACTGAGCTCGGAAAAGTTCGTCTCGAATAACGAGCACCCGAGTATTTTAGTGCATCGATCATCTCTAGTCCTGATAAATATGCCCATGGACTTTTTTCCATCTTGGTTGTTCCATTTAACAAATTTGAAAGTTCTTAATTAATGAATACAAAAGTATTGTACCTGTTCTAATTCACTACAATATTAAACTAAAAGTAAAAAAATATTTCATCTGGTCCATGTTCTTTGAAGGAAAAAATCATTTGCAGTCTCTTTTATCATTTTGGTCATATAAACAGAAACAGTATTTTGGCGGGTGGGGATTTCTGTCAGGTTTTTCTACATTATGTGTATCTGGTATTGTTGTGTGGTCTTAGTTCTTTACAAATGTAGAGTTGGAGTAATTACAGTAAAGTGTTGGGGGTTTCTATGTTATTAATACTACTTCAAATATTGCTGAATGAATGAATGAATGAAGCTAGATATCTATTAAGGTAATGCATACATTTATTTTTTACTTGTTTTCCATTGAAAAAAAAAACACAAAAAACCAATTAGAGAATAACATTATGGTAAGTAGAATCCAGTCAAGGCAGTATGCCACAATATAAAATCACAGTGTAAAACAGCAACTAAAATAGGGTGTCAAAAAAAGAACAACCTAGCCAAAAATAATGAATGCCCCCCACAATCTCTAGAAATAATATCGCTCTGAAATGTGCGTAGATTTTTGAAAAAAAAATGTTTCCTACTCTGAAATCCCAGATGTAGCAAAACAAAAAGTCCCTGGCTACTCAATGTCTGCAAACCCTTTCACAGAGATAAAAATGACTCCACCAGAGAAGGGAATTGTCATTCCTATGGACAGTGATTTTATTGTGACTACTTTAATTTAGTAAGAAATAAAAAACTAGGTGTAGCATCGCTCAATGTGGTGTAGATAACCCCAACTAATCATGTCAGTAACAGATACGAGACAATAAAAAAAGTTGTAATTTTGGTAGGTGTGTGTAAAAATATGACCTCAGATATGCTAGAATTATGGGGTGGTGGTGGCATCTGATTAATTCTGACACAATTTTGAATTTGAAAATGGTTTTAGACTGGCTCAAAAGCTTTCTCTGTTACATTCATATTCTGACAATTATTGACTTAAGGGAGGAGATTTATCTAGTTCTATGTAGTCTTTGGCGTATAATTGTTGCAAATTTTGCGCAAACATGTTTTTGAGGGTTTTTTTGCAAGAAAAAAACACAACTCTGAAGTCACCGCAATAGCAGGAAAAATACACCACAGAGGCATATATCAACAATTAATGGGAGTGCAACACCAGATTTATCAACTGAGAATTTTCAAAAGAATGGTATATGTGGGTCCATTGCTACTACAGGGGGGAGATTTATCTTGGGGTTGGTTGTGCTTTTTATTTGTTTTGCGTTTTTTCCAATTTGTAGTTGCTCCTATTTTGCAGGGTTTTTTTGTGCTGTTGGTTTTCCGCCGTGAGCTTGGTTTTTCCTTTGTGCTGCATTTCTGTGTTGTTTTTTTTCCAGTGTTCGCCAGATTTATTTGCAGCGTACTTTACTTGCGCTAAAATACACTACTTTGAGCAGACTTACAGAGCACGGGCCAGCTGTCCGAGGCCAGCAATTCTTGACGACGTCATTTTGGTTTGGATAATGCTGTGTGTTGCGGGGGATGGGTAGGACAAGCCTGAAGACTGTGCACACATTTGGGCACATATACTAAGACTTTTTGACTTCAAGCGCAATTCTGCATGAATCTTTGGGCGGCTAGCTGGCCATTGTGTTTGAAGTGCTTTTTCATTACCTGTCTCTGTAATCTTCTTCTTCCTGTCCCCTCACCCATTTCGTGTGTATAGTTGCAGTGTATAGTTGCACCACACCCTGGATTTTCTGTCTCCATACACTCAAATGTATCTGTTCTACTGACTTTTTTTCCCCTTCTAGTTCGGTTTAACCCCTTACCTGCGTAAACATTACCTAGACAACGACATGTCCTCCTAGACAACTAGCATGTCCCACTCCCCTAGACACGAGCGTTCCTCTCCCGTTGGCAATGAGCATGTCACCCATCCCCTCGGCAACAAGCCATTTGTGTGTGGTGTTGTAGACTACTTCGGATTCAAAGGATTAGGTCAATGACCAGCATTTTTTTTACAAATAAAATGGTCAACAAGTGTGTTTGTGTTTTTGTTTCAATAAAATTTCCTATTTGTTAATTTCTTTGCAATACTCTTCATAGTTTCATGGTAGTGGTGCTGTCTAGTTGACGGTGCTCATTATAAAGGCTGGGTACAACCAGTACCTGACCGGCTATAGATGGTCAGGTAGAGGGGCGGCTGCAGGCGTTACTGTTGTGCTGGGATAGCCCCCTAATTTGAAAATAGCGGGAACCACAACTTTTTTCCATTTTTTTCAGAATGTGCAGTTTTTTTCGTCCAGAATGGGAAAAATTCTTGTGGGGTCCCCCTATTAATATGGAGAACTCTTGTATTTTTTCCCCAATTTTGGCCACAAATGAAAAAAAAAAAAAGCCCCCCCATTTAATAGGGGGAAACTCACACCATTCTTTTCCCATTTTTTTTCATCCAGAAATGTAAAAACAAAAAGTCCCCTTATAATTAGGGGGGATTTTTTGGGCCAGAAATGGAAAAAAACACATTGGGTCCCCCCTACTTTTTAATAGACGATACAAAAAAACAGCAGCAGCCTACAATTTCTGAGCTGGGATAGCCCACTGTTATACAGCACTTCAGTGCCCCTTGCCGACAATCTATGACAGTCAAGACTGGTATCATACCGGCTCTTTCGACACCGCCCTGGTGGAGTGGGTACAGGGGTAATGGGATTTGCATTAGTGTGAATTTGGCAAAAAAAAGGCAAACACTAAGGCCAGCCCTTAGTAATGAGCACCGTCAAACTAGACAGCATGCCAAACTATGAAAGAGAAAAAAACACACACTTTTATTAACATATAGAAAATATATTGAAACAAAAACGCAGACAGTCCTGCAGGACAAAAAAAAACAAAACAACAAAAAAATGGAGGGAAACATACTTGTGCCAACATGGGAGGGGGGCGAGGTGTGGCCAATGGGGAGAGGACATGCTCATTGTTAAAAGGGTTAAAAGGGAGGGTACATGCTGTTCTCTAGGGGGGAGGACAGGCTAGTTGTCTAGGTAATCCTTGCGGCAGGTAAGGGGCACTTTCTTAGTAAATGTGCCCCAGTGTGTGCACAGGTCTCCAGATTGTCCTACCACATCCCCCGCAACATACAGCACTTTCCAACCAAACAACATGCAGTTAGAATTGCTGGCCTCGAAACAGCCGGCCTGCGCTCTGTAAGCCTGATTATATAGGTGTATTTAGCATCAGCATAAGAGCAAGTTAAAAAAATCCCTGAAAATAATGATGTAAACACAGGTAAAAAAACAACAGACGGGGAGGATAGATGCAGCGCAATGGAGAAAACCAAGCTTGCAGCAGAAAAATTGTCAATTCTATAGTTTTTGCTCAATTTTAACAGTTTGCTCAAATTTAGGTTTGGGTATCTGCGAATTTCCTGTGCAAAAACATTGCAAAAAGGCAGAAAAAAAATCAGATGTTAAAACACTGCGACTGGTGCCGTCTATTCGCACACAGCACACACAGATGATAACGCAATGGCAGAAAAAAATACACCACAGAAGCATATATCAACTTACCTGGTGTGCATTCTGTAAAAGATGGGCAACAGTTCTTTAGGAAATACATCATTAAGACGACTGTATGCGTTTATTAAAGTCAATGCCTGAAGGAGCAGTAGTGTCCTTTTCTTCATTTCCTATTGCCTTCAAATCCAATTAAGCATAATACTAACTTTAAAAGGTAGAAATATATAGCAGTATGAATATCATGAAAACTTTTGTTACCTTTTTAACATGAAGGAAGCCTCAAGAGACCAAACTAATACATTTCTTTTTTTTCAGCTCAAACTTTCCACTCTGAACTCCTGGCCAACTGGAAACACAAATGGAGTTAGACATTAAGTATTTAACAGTACGTAGTATGGCTTCCGTTCTGCTACATTGTCTATTGTGATATGTGTTACACCTTCTTGGTATCAGGGGATTGTCACTTTTCAACTGATAGCACTTCCTTCACCATCCCCAGGCGACACTGAAAAAATATCAAGTTGAGCACGGTCCAAGTCTGGAGTCTATGAGAAGTGTCCGTTGAACTAAAGAAGTTGAGGAAGAAATGTCAAAATAGCAAAAACCCCAGAAAATGGGAGGAGACAGAGAAGTGCAGGTACAGGAGAAATTTAAATCTTTTCTCTTTCTCTTATATATGTAAAGGTTCAATTCGCTTGGTTGTTTGTGGCTGCAGGAAAAATTTTGCTTTTTTATAATCAGTATCTGAGTGGAAAACTATCACAGTTTATAGCATGGTTTTGGTGTGCAGAAAACTTAAAGCGAAGCTGTCACCGGAAGCATTTTAGCTGGTGTCAGGTTCCAATAGCCTATATATATGCTGATTTTAAAATGCCTTTCAGCATTCATAGGGTAAAAAGAAATGAGGTTCTATGTGTCACAGAGCCAGAGATACAGCCCCCTGAAGTGTGGCACCCCTCCAGATTCTTAGCCATCAGGTACAGGGAGAATTTGCTGCACACAGGAGCTGTGCACCTCATAATGGAAATATTTCACTTTATATATTACTATATTTTGAGAAGGGATAATATCAACTAATATTATATTTAACCCTTCTCTATGCAGAACTATCTAAGAACTCACTTTCTTTATTGCCTTTATTTCGTGATAGTTTTTTTTTTTCCGAAAATTGACTGATACGATGAACATTCGATCTCTTCGCCTATGTGGCGACATCATATTAACACCGCAACCAGGACATGTCCATAAAGTATATGTAACACCAAAAACACACACACGTTCCAGAATAAAGTTTTTATTTCCACCATCCTCCATTATTTACACCTAAGTTTCTCACTCTCATTCTTATGAAGCACGGAGGGTTCTGTTATTGTGCGGCTAATACATTGGCGCACATCTAAATGTGACTTTTATTATGTCATTAGCTGGGTTATGGATATATAGTTATTATTTGGGTAACCATGTGTAAGGAGAAACAGTGATAAATCTGTGTGACGCTCACAGAGTTTGTGTCCCTGTGGATTTACATTCCTTTGCTGCATATTTGGTGTGAATATACACATGTGGGGTCTGTATGATCTCCTCACATTTGTGTGTTTAGGAAAGTATATTTCCTTTATATAAGTATCTGGATTGGTACATATTTAGAGGAAATTTTGAATGTAATTGCCAAATGCATCACCTGGTGTCTGCTTTCAAAACTATATAGGTTTTATGGCGCTTTACTTTTGTTCTGTTTTTATTGATATATTTTGCAGGTTGTGACTGTCTTAAAATTTCTAGCTGAAAAGCAGATTTCTAGTTATTACAGTTTTAGTGATATTATGATGATTTATTTATTGTGAACATATCAATATGGGACATTTGTGAACTCTACACATGTCCATCTCTTACATTTAGGAGATGTGATGGTAAATATTTCTGTTTGGAACAAATTTTTTGCCATCAAATTTTAAGAAATTTTGTCTATAAAAATGTTTATGTCTATAAACTTCTTTAAGGGCGCATGTCTATAAAACTCTTTAAGGCTTCATGTCTATAAACTCTTTAAGGAGCATGTCTATAAACGCTTTAATGCAATTTTGAAATGAGCAATGGTGTCGGCGTCTGGTTTGCAGAAAATATGGGTTGTTCGGGTACTTTACTATTTTTGTTGTTTGTATATTTGATTTAGTTAAACGTCCAAATTGTAAAATTGCTGGTCATAAGCGAAAAATATCCAGCAAATGTGGGCGGTGTGAAAGGGTTGATCACCCTTTGCTTTGAATTCCCGGGTGGAAAAAGCTCTCATATCTCCGCTAATGTCTTATCTGTCTAGTTATCTATCCCTATAATCTGACCATTTTTATAACTCGTTTCTCTATCTATTACTAATCAATCTTCTATTTTTTGGAGTGTGGGAGAAAACGGGGACCCGGAGGGAACCCACTCAAACACAGAGAGAACATACAAACTCTTTGCAGATGTTGACCAGCGCTGCAAGACTGTAGTGCTAACCACTGAACCATTGTGCTGCCCATCTGCTATAAAATTCTAACAATTAGAGTTGTTTTACCATAGTGTTGTCAGCCTTTGCTGACCGTTACTGGTCATAAAATAGTTTTATTTGGGGGCCCACTTTAGTTTTGTGCCCAAGGACCCACTTGTCTAGCACGGCCCGTGTGCATTGAGTAGGAGGGGATGGATTGGAGGTGCTGCATGGATATGAACTGTTAAAATGATTGAATTTGAATAGAGTATGTGAAGAGATACATCAATGCCTGCACAAACAATAGATGCATGTACAAGGCAGTTTTAACCCCTAAAACCGGCTCATGTTGCAATGATATCCTAAATGAGTTTGGATCTATTCTATTCAGAAGACTTCTGCCTCCACTACAAGAGTGTAAGTGTATGGAAGCATCTGTATGCTGTATTAGTTTATAATTTGTATTGCAGTTATTTATAATGTATGTATGTGTGCACAAGTGTGTATATGTATTGCATATGTCTGTGTCTGCAAAATAAGTGTATATAAGTACAGTATTGCAGTATGTATGTAATGTATGTCTGCAAAATTAGTGATCAACAGTATTGCATGTATGTTTATGTGTGTGCAGTATTAGGAACGTTCACACGTGGTATTTTCATTGCATTTAATATACAAGCTTGTAAATGCAATATTTACACAATGAAAAGCAACGTGTGTAAACATGGCTTTAGGCTACATGCACACTGCCAGTTGCCTGCCGCAGTAGGACGGCGGGCGCACGGCAGGGCCCGGGAGAGGAGGAGGGGAGAGCGCTGCTCACCCCACCCTCTCCAAAGGGATATAAATGGTGCACAGCGGCGTATTACGGGAAAAGATAGGACATGTACCACTCCCGTACAATGCCGTCAGCCCCATAGAAGTGTATGGGGGACGATCGCGTATATCGTCCCCATACATGTGTGTGAAGCCAGCCTTAGTGTGTCATACGATTCAGAGCACAGGACTTTTGTGGTAAAATATAATAGTTAGCATATAAACTTGTATTAAATTATATGTTTGGCATCGTTTATATGGAAAACATGTGGTCCTCGTTCCCGATTGCAAGGGTTTATGTGTAAAGTATAAACACAGGGCCAGGCTCCTTCCCACAGCCTTTAACCCTTTAAAGGACCAAGCTCCTTTTCACAGTAAGGACGGGGCCCTATTTTTCAAATCTGCATGTGAATAAAAACTTAGAACTTTTAACTTACCATATATTTTTAGATTATTTTTCTCAGACTTGTATCACCTAAGGCTACATGCACACGATGTATGCCCACACCATACTGTAGCATGGCGGGCATACATCGGCGCCAGGGAGAGGGGAGGGGGAGATTGCCACTAACCCCCACCCTCTCCATAGGAATACACAGCGTGTGCGCCATATTCCATAGAACGATAGGACATGTCCTATCTTCTACAGGCTATGGAATGGTACGGGCCGCACGATGCAGCAAAAGTACCGCTCCCGTATGGGGCCGTGAGGCCATTGCGATGTAGGGGGGAGTATATACGCCGTATATACACGGCGTATATATTCGCATTTTTGCATTTAAATAAAGTTTTGCATTTATTAATGAAAAAATTTTTAATTTCTTGAAAATGTTGAACATTTCTGGTTTTAAATGTACTTATCTAACCTCCCAAATAGGTTACCAATAAACATTAAAAGTAAAGCGACAAGGGAGCTAATTTTCACTGAAGACAGGTTGCAAAAAGGCCGTCAAACAATGCATCGCAAATATGCTTTCTGCTTTCTCAGGCATTTGCATTCATAATATAATTGTGTGTTAAATTACCTTGCACCTGACAGGAACCTCTGTTTAGTTCTAGGGGTTGTTGGTTTGGATGCATTTCAAAAAAAACAACATGTGATTGTCTGTGTGCTTCACTCCTCAGCCCCACCCTTTGTGCTCTGTATCTCCTCCCTATCAGAGCTGTGAGCTCTGTGAAGGAGCAAAAGGGAGTAGCTGGTTACAAGAAAAAAAAAAAAACTAAAAAAGTGACCCCATTTGAAAACAAACCCTCAAAGAGTATTGAAACACTATTTTATGGTGTATATAGCCCATTGGTTTATTTTGTTAACTTTCTGTATTTTATGTGGAAGTTTCAAAATATATGGGCATTGGGGGGCCTTTATTAAAATATTTAGCACTTATATATAAAAAAATGCCACTCTGTGAGCAGTACTGTTGATTGCTTGTTCAAATTAATACGTGCAATACTGAGGTATGGTGGTGTGAGGGAAGTCAGCATAGGCTGACATGCATAGTGAAAGATCCTGTTGGAAACAGGATTGTCACTCAGCAGGTGAAGAGAGTCCGGGGGTTCTTCATCTAATTGGGGCTGCCTGGAGACTATTAGCCCCCCCTCCACCCAAACTGCATGCAGGAGGTGGTTATCAAGGTGGGGGCAGGTGCCCCTATAGTTCTATAGATTGAGCAGTCATGTTCACGTTGTCACGGTGACAGGTGCAGGAACCTCCGCCCGACTTGGATGTGGATTTGGTCCATGGTCAGCAAAGAGTAATTTACTTTTTGTTTATACATAGTAAAACACAGAACATTATATTTATTTCTTGAGTCAGTACGATTGGACAATATCCAATTTCAACAAATAAATAGGAAAGGGGTCTAGGAAATAACTAAATGACCCCAATTTAAATTCTAGAACAGAAATAGCTACAGGAGGTGTCCATAATACAAATACATGATTATGAACAATTAAAAGCACTCATGGTGCATAAGAAGACACAACCAAGTACGGGTGTACACAAAAGATCAAGGAAGTAAGTAACAAGCAAAGAGGAGATGTATCCTTAATTCAATCATATAGATAGTAAAACCTCAAATCCATTTCAAATGGTTGTAGAATAAAAGAATATATGTTAAAATGATAGATAGCATGTTACCTATATAGTCAAATTTGTAAGTCGTGGGCACCGGGGACTGAAAGAAAGATCCCCACGTGTTCCGCCTGTGTAGGCAGGCTTCCTCAGGGTAATGTTCTTTGCTTTTTCATAAAGACTTAGTGTATTGTATTATGGCCCACCTCCTTGTACTTGTTCTGTTCTAATAATCCCATTTTATAGATGCTTTTATATTTGATTAATTATACTTAATAAATTACTTGTTTTTTTTCGCAGTCTTTTTAGAGGTGTAACATTGGTTTTATTAAATGGAGCTGGACGTATTTTTGTGTCATGAGTTGTAATTTTATTGGAATCATTGTGGTTGTAAATGTGAGTTTTTGTCATTTTTTATGCTGGTAGGATGTGCATAATCCTATTTTTTGTGTGTTTTATTATTGTTAACGTGTCACTGTATGGTTTAGCAATGAATATTTATTTTATTTATGGGTTGTTATGGACATGGTGATATGTTATATGTGTAGTTGTATCATGATTTTCATTTTTTATATCTACAAAGTTTGGGCATTTATGGGGCATTAGGGGACTTTATTACTTTTTATTAAATTTTTATTCGCATTGTTTTTAACATTTTTTAATATCTTTTTACTGTCCCACTCTGGACACTCTGATGTATGGCAGTGTATTACAGAGTCAGATATGCAGATGCATCGGCTGGAGCGCACAATGACAGAGGGCTGGGATCGCTGCTATAGTGATCCCAGGTGTTACCATGGGTGCCCGACTGTCATTATAAAGCCGAGCTCCCACACTACTGTCACATTATGTGACGCAGTACAGGACGAAAATGTATGTCCAGAAATGCAAATTAGATGCCGACCTGGACGTACATTTTGTCGTAGGTCGGTAAGGGGTTTTTTAATATTACTTTCTATGAATGCAGTTCGGCCAAGGAAATGTGTTCAAAAAATGATTTAAATCATTACCTTTTTGCAGCAGAGAGGTGTGTACGATTGACGTTTTGCAGCAGTGAGTGGAGTATTATGATGATCGGAACAGAGCAGCAGCTGAGATGTTGTTTGTTGTGATGTTCTACAACAGGGACGGTATTATTATGAGGTTCTGTGTAGCAGCTAAGGGCGTGTATTATAAGTTCTAAACAGACTTGAGCGGTGTATTATGAGATTCTGGAGCAGGTGGAGGCATGTACTCATGAGGTTCTGCAGCAGTCTGGAATGTGTTAATAAAGGAAGTTCTACAGCACCTGAGTCTGTATATTGGGGTACTATAGCAGCTGAGCTGTGTATTAAGTGTTGTGCAAGCCCTTACCTCTGGACATAAGACTGATGGGAGACGGCTCCCTCAGTGAGCTTGATGGCTCGGCTTAACCCAGACCCTAATCAGCTCACCATGCCCTTTAACCCGTATAACTTGGGTTCGATTAAAAATGGTTTGTGGGTGGGTGAGTGGTTGGGTGGTGGACTAGATGCGGGCTCCCATAATTATACATTTAATAAGGAGCGGTTCAGGAGCCGCCGAAGAGCCCGGCTCTTTTAGGAGGCAGAGCCTAACTTAGCCAGATCACTAAGAAAGAAGACCGGATACCCATTACTATCCTAAAGTGTTCCGCTCTTGCCGTCCAGACACAGGCTATGGAGTGGGGTTCTCCTCTGAATGAACTATTTCCAAACAGAATGCTAAAGAGAAGGCCACGACGGGGACCGGAGTGTGCTGGAGAGAACCGCCTGCTGGACACTGCCATTCCTCTGCTGTGACTCCATATAGGAAGTAATAGTACGTTATTTCATGGATGCATAGGAAAGGAATAGTAGGAGAGGAGAGAGCCTGTGAGGGAGGGAAGCAGCGGCAAACCGAGAGACCCAGTCCAGCGGGACAAGATACTGCATCCGCCGTGCAGTCAGGCCCCTCTCACTGTGGGATCCATAGTGAATGCTACGGCTGCTACAGCGATAGTTCTGCCATTACTTCCCCAGTTTGAGACCTTCATATTATGGCTAGTAAATTCATAATATTATACAGCCGTATTTATCCAATCCATTTTCTAAGTAACTGTAGTAGTCTGAAATATAAAGGTCTACTGCTACACTGGGTGTGAAAGGGAGTCAGCCTTTATGTTCAACACATGTTCCATAAACCGGCCAAATCGCATTAGTAATACAGATGTTGTAATTCATTGACATCCTGTGCTGATGGGTGTAATGAATATGGAAGCAACACTTTCATGATTGAAAAAAAGTGCAATCAGCAGAAGCACAAAGACGGGGATCAGAGAACTTCATTGCAATATGTATACTGTGTTCCCTGTAAAGAATGGTAGGTGTGGCTAATCAACAACAAGGCGGGTGAGAACCCAAAAGCCAACAAACATTCTTACCCGTCCTGTTGACGCCGCCGATCTGGAATGTCCGACGATTCACTAAGATCGTGCGTCCAATTTCCTGCATGTGTCCCTTCCCCTGCTGAGGTCCGCCGGAGTTCACCATCTTCTTCCTGGTGCATGTGAGGGCTGATCTTGTGACACAATTTGGTTTTTAAATTCCCCGGTTTGTCCAAATCAGTCGGGTTGTCCGACGTCCACGCCCCCCGATTTGTGTCGCATGAAAGCCGGCGCCAATGAGCCACAATCTGGGTGCGTGCGGGGCAATTCAGGGCAAAACAGTAAAAAATCAGGAAACCCGACGAAAATGCGTCTGATGGACCCTTAGTAACTGTGTCCCACTGTGTACATTGATGAAGGCAGTAATAGCTGTTGGGATGATGCTAGTTTGTGTAATGTAACAGAGATTATGCCAGGAAATCTCTAAGCACCAGCTGCAAAAGATTCAGATGTGTTCTAAACTGCCAAATGGTGAAAAAAATGTATTACACTTAGTAAATGAATTTGGTGCTCTAAAAGTTTTTAAAGGATTATTTATAACAATAATAAATTAATTATATTTATGTATATAATGTCAACTGTTGTCATTTGATATTTTGTTAGACCAACATGATTATGTGGTGTATTAGGGAATTTAAGGTAATATAAAGAGGTGACCCATCAGAACATATCATTTTCATAATTCCCATATGGATGTTATAGAAAATTGAACTGCTTAAAGGGAACCCTTTAAACCACTAACAATATGTTGTGTAGCAGCTTAAAGGGCTCCTACCACCCCAAATCTACCTATAAGGGTAGGTTCCCTTTAACACCTTCCAGATCATGTTCTTTCATGGCCAAGTGTGGTGTCATCATCAAGAAAAACAACTTTGAAGTTGGATGTAACATTGCGGTATAAAGTCATGAAGGTGGAGAGTTTAGCACAGAAGTCAAGTTCTCCTCTCATCTGACATCATGCGGGAGACTTCTGGAGAGCCGGATACTTATTTCCTAGGATACAATTACAGTGAAAGGGTATGCTTAGGTGATCTCAAAGTTGATTTGCTGGAGGATGCCAACTTGCTAGGCAATAAAAGAAACATGATCTGGAAGGTAATAAACTGATTGAGAACATGCTGATTTTTATGTCAATTTCAGCTGACAGGTTCCCTTTGAAACCTACATTGGCCAATCTACCATGAAACCAGTTAAGCCTCTGCAAATGATGTGTTTCGTATTGTAGTACCTCCAGATGGACAAGTCCTCCTGCCCACCTTTGACAAAAATATTATAATGGATCAAGGCTCTACATCAAAAAGTATTTCCTGTTTCTAAAATTTCAACAGCATTATCAGTAGATGTTCCCTGGATCTTCCCTGGGGGTTACTTCATGAGGTGGATGAAAACTTTGGGAGTGCAAAATGCTTAGTGTCTGAATAGTGTTTTATTCTAACCACCAGGGAGGATCTTTCTCTATATTTTGCTGCTGAAATAGGAAACAGGAAAGACTTATGTAGAGCTTTCAACTATGAGTATTACAATATAACTGAACCTCTGGCCATATACAAATTTGAACTACCGTATATACTCGAGTATAAGCCGACCCGAGTATAAGCCAAGACCCCCAATTTTACCACCAAAAACCGGGAAAACCTATTGACTCAAGTATAAGCCGAGGGTGGGAAATGCATTAATCACAGCCCCCCCCCCCACTGCCAAATGGTGAAAAAAATGTATTACACTTAGTAAATGAATTTGCTGCTCTAAAAGTTTTTAAAGGATTATTTATAACAATAATAAATTAATTATCTTTATGTATATAATGTCAACAGTTGTCATTTGATATTTTGTTAGACCAACATGATTATGTGGTGTATTAGGGAATTTAAGGTAATATAAAGAGGTGACCATCAGAACATATCATTTTCATAATTCCCATATGGATGTTATAGAAAATTTAACTGCTTAAAGGGAACCCTTTAAACCACAAACAATATGTTGTGTAGCAGCTTAAAGGGCACCTACCACCCCGAATCTACCTATAAAGGTAGAAGGGGTGGTAGGTGGATGGATGGGACGTGAGGAGAGCAAACTTTATTGCAGTTATATGCTAATTTTTTTATGCGGCCCCGGAACCGCAGCGCATGCGCTGAACGCAGGGGACCCGGACGAGGGCGCACAGCTACCCGGAGCTGCGCGCCGAAGATTACCTGGTAGGCGGAGTAATGTGGCTACTGGGGCGTGGAGTAGCCGCGACTAGTAGCCTCATGCATATAACTGCAATAAAGTTTTCTAAAGACACCCGGGACGTGGGGATTAGCCCAAAAAGGGCTCTCCTCACGTCCCATCCATCCACCTACCACCCCTTCTACCTTTATAGGTAGAATCGGGGTGGTAGGTTCCCTTTAACACAGTTGCCCACCACCCTGGGATTTCTGTACTCCATACACCTCAAGATTGATCTGTTCTAACTGACTTTTTCCCTTTCTAGTTCATGATTTAACGCCCTTACCTGCCCGTAAAAATTACCTAGACAAAGAGCATGTCCTCCCCCTAGACAACTAGCCATGTTCCCACTCCCCGTAGACAACGAGCAGGTCCCTCTACCACCATGGCAATGAGATGTAACCATCCCCTCGAGAACAAGCCATTTGTGTGTGTGTGTTTGCTAGACTAACTTCGAGTCAAAGGATTAGGTCAAATGACCAGCATTTTTTTACCAAATAAAATGACGTCAAACAAGTGTGTTGTGTTTTTGTTTCAATAAATTCCTATTTGTTAATACTTCCTGTCAATACTCTTCATAGTTCATCCAGGTAGTGACGTGCTGTTAGTGAACGTGAACTCAGTAATAAAGGCGGGTACAAACCAGTACCTAGACCGGCTTATAGATGGTCAGGTAGATGGGGCGGCTGACAGGCGCTTACTGTTGTGCTAGGGAAGACCCGAATTTGAAAATAAGGCGGGAAACTCACAACATTTTTTTCCATTCTTTGGACCAGGAATGTGCAGCTTCATTTTTCCGCCAGAAAGCGAAAAATTACTGTGAGGTCCCCCTATTAATATGGAGACTCTTGTCATTGTTTCCTCACATATTTTTTGGCCCACAAATAGAAAAAAAAAAAGCCCCCCCCCATTTACATAGGGAGAGGAAAACCACACCACTTCTTTTCCCATTTTTTTCAGCCAGAAAGTAAAAACAAAAAGTCCCCTTATAATTCAGCGGGGGATTTTTTTGCCGGACCAGGAAATGAAAAGAACACAATTGGGTCCCCTACTTTTATAATCAGACAGATACAAAAATAACAGCAGCCGCCTAAATTTCATGAGCGTGGGATAGCCCACTGTTATAACAGCCTTCAAGCCCCTTGACCTGACAATCTATAGACAGTCAAGACTGGGTATCCAATTAACGGCCTTCTTTCCTGACACCCGCCCTGGTGGCAGTGGGTACAGGGGGTAATGGGATGCCGCATTAGAAAATTTCTGAATTGGCAAAAAAAAAGGCAAACACTAGCCAAGCCCTTAGTAATGACGCACCGTCAAACTAGACAGCACTGCCAAACTATGAATGAGAAAAAAACACACACTGTTATTATACAATATAGAAATATATTGAAACAAAACGCAGAAGTCCTGCAGGACAAAAAAAACAAACACACACAAAAAAATGGAGGGAAACATACTGTGCCAACATGGAGGGGGGCGAGTGCTGGCACCCATGGGAGATTTCGGAACTGCTCATGTTAAAAGGTTAAAAGGGAGGGGTACATGCTTGTTCTCTAGGGGAGGACATGGCTAGTTGTCTAGTAATCTTTGAGGCAGGTAAGGGCCTTTCTTAGTAAATGTGCCCCAGTGTGTGCACGGTTCGTCCAGAGTCCTACCACATTCCACCGCAACATACAGCACTTCCAACAAAAAACAACATCAGTTAGAATTGCTTGGCCTCGAATAGCCGCGCCTGCGATCTGTAAGCCTGATTAATTAGGTGTTTATTTAAGCATCGCATAGCAGCAGTTAAAAAACTCCCTGAAAATAATATGATGTAAACACAGGTGAAAAAACAACAGACGGGAGAGCGATAGATGCACAGCGCAATGCGAGTAGAAAACCAAGTGCAGGCCGAGAAAAATTCTCAATTCTATAGTTTTGCCTCAATTTAACAGTTTTGCTCAAATTAAGGTTCTCTGCGGTATTGCGAATTTGCCTGTGCAAAAAACATGCAAAAGGCAAGAAAAAATCAGATGTTAAACAACATGCGACTGGTGCATGTCTATTCGCGCCAACACAGCACACACAGCTGATAACGCACAATGGCAGAAAACATAACCACGAGCGATATATCACTTACCTGGGTGCATTCTGTAAAAGATGGGCCAAAGTTCTTATAGAAATATCCAGTTTAAGACGACTGTATCAGTTACTTAAAGTTGCGAAGGCCTATGAAGGAGCAGTAGCTAGTCTTTCTTCAATATTTCCTATGCCTCAAATCCAATTAAGCATAATACTAACTTTAAAAGTTAGAAATATATACGCCAGTATAGAATATCATGAAAAACTTTTGTTCCTTTATAACATTGAAGCGGAAGCCCAAGAGCCAAAACTAATAATTCTTTTATTTTCAGCCTCAACTTTCCACTCATAGAACTCGGCCCAACTGGCACGACAAAACTGTCCGAGTTAGGACATTAAGTATTTATAAGTACGTCTAGTATGGCTTCCGTTCTGCTACATATGTTCTATGTGATATGTGTTACACCTATCTTGGTATCAGGGAATTGCACTTTTCAACTGATAGCACTTCCCTTCACCATCCCCAAGCGGACAACTGAACAAAAGAATATCATCATGTGCAGCGATCGGTCCAAGTCTGAGTCTATTGAGAAGTGTCAGTTCGAACTAAAGAAGTTGAGGAGAAGAAATAGTCAAATAGCAAACACCCCCAGAACATATGGCAGACAGAGAAGGCAGGATACAGGAGAAATTTAATCTTTTCTCTTTCTCTTAGTATATATGTAAAGGTTCAATTCGTCTCTGGTGGTTTTTGATTGAGCTTGAGGAAAAATTTTGCTTTTTATAATCCGTATCTGAGTGGAAAACTATCACAGTTTATGCATGGTTTTTAGGGGCAGAAACTTAAAGCGACAAGCTGTCACCTGGAAGTGTCATTTTGCTGGTGTCAGGTTCCAATAGCCTTATTATGCTGAATTTCAAATGCCTACAGCATTCATAGGTAGAAAAAGAATGAGGTTCTAGTGTCACAGAGCCAGAGATACAGCCCCATCTGAATGTGTGCACCCCCTCCAGATTCGTGAGCCATCAGGCTACAGCGCGAGATTTGCTGCACACCAGGCGCGACGCACATCAATTTAATGAGAAAATATTCACTGTGATATTACTATATTTTGAGAAGGGGATAATATAACTAATATTCATGATTTTAACCCTTCATCTTATGCAGAACTATCTAAGAACTCACTTCTCTTTATTGCCTTTATTTTGCTGATAGACTTTTTTTCCGAAATCGACTGACGATGAAAATCGATCCCTCTTCGACCTAATTGTGCGCGAACATTAACACCGAACCAGGACATAGATCCAAAGGTTAGATGAACACCAAAAACACACACACGTTCCAGCGAATAAAGTTTTTATTATCCCACCATACCTCCATTATTTTACACCTAACTCGCACTTCATTCTTATGAAGCAAGAGAGGGTTCTGTATGTGCGGCTAATACATTTGGCGCACATCTCAATGTGACTTTCTTATTAGTCACTTAGCTTGAGTTATGGATATATAGTTATCTTATTTGGGTAACCATTGTGTAAGGAGAAGAAACATTGATAAATACTGTGTGTTAGACGCTCACAGAGTTGTGCTCCCCTGTGGATTTAACATTCCCTTTGCTCAGGCATATTTGAGTGAATATACACATGTAGGGTCTGTATGATCATCCTCACATTTGCTCGGTTTAGGAAAGTCATATTTCCTTATAATCCGTATTTCTGGATTGAGTACATATTTTAGAGGAAATTTTGAATGTATATTGGCCAAATGCAAATAACCATGCGTTGTCTGCTTTCAAAACTATATAGGTATTTATGGCGCTTTAATTTTTTGTTTGTTTATTGATTAGTTGAGGTCGGACCTGTCTTAAAATTTCTAGGAAAGCAGATTTCTAGTTATTACAGTTTAGTGTATATTGATTGTGTATTATTTCATGTGAACATATCAAATGGACTTTGATGAACTCTACACATGTCCCATACTCTTACATTTAGGAGATGTGAGTTGGTAAATATTTTTGTTTGCGACAAATTTTTGATCAATTTTAAGTAATTTTCGTAATTAAAAGTTTATGTCATAAACTTGTTAAGGCCGCATGTCTTAAATTTTAACATCAAACTCGGTCCTCATATAAAATCTGCTAAGGAGCATGTTACTAAACGCTCTTGAATGCAAGTTGAAAATGAGCAAGTGTTGCTTCAGAAAATATGTAGGTCTGGTTTGGTTTACTGTAATTATTGTGTTGTAATTTGATTTTATTTTTAAACGTCAAAATGTGTCACTTGTCTGGTCAAGTAACGCAGACACAAATATCCAGAAATAGTGGGCGGTTGAAAGGGTTGATACCCCTTGCTTGAATTCCGGGTATGAAAAGCGTCTCATCTATCCTCCGCCTTATATGTCTATCTGCTATAGTTATCTATCTCCTATAATTGACCATTTTTATAATCGCCTGTTTCTCTTCTATATCCAACAATCTTCTCATTTTTGGGTGTGGAGAGAAAACCGGAGGACCCGGAGGAAACCCATCAAACACAGAGAGAACATACAAACTCTTTTGCAGATGTTACCCAGCGCTGCAAGACTGTAAGTGCTAACCACTGAACCATTGTGCCTGCACACCATCTGCTATAAAATTCTACAATATAGAGTGTCGTTTACACCATACGTTGTCCAGCCTTTGCTAGCCGTTACTGGTCATAAAATAGTTTTTATTTTGCGAGGCCCACTTTAGTTTTGACCAAGAGACCCATTTGTCTAGCACTGGCCCTGTGTGCATGGTAGTGAGGGAGGGATATGGAGGTCTGCATGGTATGAACTGTTAAAAATGATTGAAGTAGAGTATGTGAAGAGATCGACATCAATGCCCTGCACAAACAAACATAGATGCATGGCAAGGCCCAGTTTAACCCTAAAACCGCCTCAGTTGCATGATATCTAATGAGTTTGGATTCTATTCTATTCAGAGACTTCTAAGCCTCACTACAAGAGGTTAAGTGTATGGAAGATGCTGCTACTGTGTATCTAGTTTATAATTTGTATTGCAGGATGATTATTAATGTATGTAGGTGCACAAGTGTGTTATATGTATTGCCATATGTCTGTTCTGCAAAATAGGTATTATAAGTACAGTATTGCAGTATATGTATGCTAATTGTATGTCTGCCAAATAGTGTATTCACAAGTCATTGCCAGATATGTTTATGTGTCGGCGTATTAGGACACGTCACACGTTGGATTTCATTGCCAGTAATATACAGCTATGTAATGCAAGATTTACACAATGGAAAAGCAACGTGCGTCAAACATGGCTTTAGGCTACATGCACACTGCCAGTCGCCTGCCGAACGAATAGGACGGCCGGGCAGCACGGCAGGCACCGGAGAGCAGGAGGGGAGAGCGCTAGTCACCCACACCTCCCAAAGGGATAATGGTGTGAACAGCGGCGTATTACGGGAAAAGATAGGACATGTACAGCTCCGACAATGACCCGTCAGCCCATAGAAGTGTGATGGGGGACGTAACTCGCGCGTATATACGTCCCCCATACATGGTGGAAGCAGCCTTAGTGTGTCATAAGTATTTCCAGAGCCAGGACTTTGGTTAAAATATATTAGCATATAAATGTATTCAATTATAGTGTTGGCATCGTTTAATGGAAAACATGTGAGTCTCGTTCCGATTGCAAGGTTTATGTGAAAACGTATAAAACACCACGGGCCAGGCTCTCCCCACAGACTTTAACCCCTTTAAAGGACCAAGCCTTTTCACCAGTAGGACAGCGGGCCCTATAATCTTGTCAAATCTGCATTGTGAATAAAACTTTAGAATTTTAACTTAACAATATGATTTTTAGACATTTTTTCTCCATGACTTGTACTTCACTAAGGCTACATGCACAGATGTATGCCCACCATACTGCTAAGCATGGCGGCATACATCGGCGCAGGGAGAGGCAGGGAGGGAGATTAGCACTAACCCCCACCCCTCTCCATAGGAAGACGAGCCGTAGTGGCGCCATATTCATTAGAAACGATTAGCGACATGTCCTATTTTTCTACAGGCTATGGAATGAGTTACCGTGTTGCCTGCCGACACGCATGCCAGAACGTACCGCTCCCGTTATTGGGGCCGTGAGAGCCCATGCCGAGTAGGCGGCGGACGTAATAGCCGATATATACATCGCCCGGTATATTTCGCATTTTGCATCTTAACAATGTTTGCCATTTATTAATGAAAAAATTGTTAATTCTTGAAAAGCTATGTAGAACATTTCGGTTTCTAAACAGTATCACTTATCTAACTCCCAAAATAGGTTACCACATAAAACATTAAATAAACTGTACAAAGGGAGCTAATTTTCACTAGAAGACAGGGGATTGCAAGAAGGCCGTAAAACTGCCATCGCAAATATAGCCTTCTTTCTGCCTTTCTCACAGGCATTGCTTCTATCATATATTGTGATGGTATAACTTACCTTGCACCATATGACAGAAATCCTTGTTTAGGTTCTAGGGGTGCAATTTGAGTTTGGAGCATTGTCAAAAAAAACAATGATGAATTGCTGGTGCTCATCCTCAGCCCACCACTTTGTGCTCCTGTACTACCTCCCTACTCAAGAGCTCGTGAGCTAGCTGTGCAAGGAGCCAAAAGGGAGTAGCTGGTTTACAAAGAAAAAAAAAACTAAAAAGTGACCCATTGAACTAAAACCCTCAAAGAGTATGAATAGCAAACTATTTTAGCGTAGTTATAAGCCCATGTTTATATTTTGCTAACTTTCTGAGTTTTATGTGGAAGTTTCAAAATATATGGGCCATTGGGGACTTTATTAAAATTATTTAGCACTTATAAAAAATGCACCCACTCTGGAGCAGTTACTGCTGATTGCTTGTTCAATAATACGCTGAATACTGATGTATGGTGTGTAAGGAAGTCAGCATAGGCAGTGACATGAGTAGATGAAAGATACTAGTTGGAAACAGGATTCTGTCACTCAAGCCAGCTGAAGAGAGTCCGGGTGTTCTTCATCTAACTTTGAGGGTCGTGCCATGGAGACTATTGGCCCCCCCTCACCAAACCTGCCATGCAGGACGGGGTTATCAAGCCTGGGGGGCAGGGCAGGCCCCATAAGTTCTTACAGATTGAGCAGTCATGTTACAGTTCGTCACGGTGACAGTGTGCCGGAACCTCCGCCCCGACTTGGATGGGGATTTTGGTCCATGGTCAGCAAATGATGTAGAACTTTTACTTTTTGTTTTATACATTAGTAACAACACAGTAACAGTATATTATTGATGTTCTTTGAGTCAATGCTACGATACGACCATATATTCAATTTCAACAAATATAAAGGAAACGGTATAGGAAATAACTAAATGACACCCAATTTAAATTCTTGAACAGAAAGTAAGTACAAGGAGGTGTCCATAATTACAAATACATGGATTATCGAACAATTAAAAAAGCACCATGGGGCTAAAAGAACAAACAAAGTACCGAGTTTGTACACAAAAGATCAAGGAGAGTAGTAACAAGCAAAGAGGAGATGCTATCCTTAATTCCATCATATAGATAGTATAACCTCAAACCATTTCAAATGAGTTGGTAGGCAATAAAAGAATATATGTATACAGCATCATTATAGCATAGTTACCATAGTATAGTCAATTTGTAAGTCTGTGGGGCACCGGGGACTGAAAGAAGAAAATATCCCCACGTGTTCCGCTCTCCCCATGCCTGTAGGCCAGGCTTCCTCATGAGGTAATGTTCTTTGCACTTTTCAATAATGACTTATTGGTATTGTATTTGGACCCACCTCATTGTGTACTTGTTTGTTCATAATATCCATTTTATAGATGCTTTCTATTTGATTAAGTAGTACTGAATAAAAATTACTTGTTTTTTCACGCAGTCTTTTTAGAGGTGTAACATGTTGGATTTTGATTTAAAATGGGATGGACGTATTTTTGTGTCAGGAGTTGTAATTTTATTGGAATCATTGTGTGGGCTAAACTCGTGATGTTTGATCATTTTTATGCATGGTAGGATGTGCATATAATCCTATTATTTTTTGTGTGTTTTATTTTTTTTAACGTCGTCACTGTAGGCGGTTTTAGCATATGAATTATTTTATTTTATGGCGTTGTTACTGGACATGGCTGATATGTTATATGTGTAGTTGTATCATGATTTTCACTATTTTTTATGATCTACAAGTTTGGACATTATGGGGCATTCAAGGGGACTTTTAATACTTTTATAAATTTTGTATTCGCCTTGTTTTTAAAACTTTTTATTATTATCTTTTTTTACTGTCCCACTCTGGAGACACTCTGAGTTATGAGCATGTATTACAGAGTCAGCATATGCAGTGCATAGAGCTGGAGCGGCACATGACAGAGGGTGCGGATCGCTGCTATAGTGATCCCAGGTGGTTACATGGGTGCCCGACTTGTCATATAAAGCCGAGCTCCCACACTACGTCAAGTTTGACAGACAGCCTACGGACGAAAATGTATGTCCCGAAATGGCAAATTGGATGCGAACTGGAGCGCTACATTTTGTGTCCGTAGTGGCAGGTAAGGAGTTGTTAAATTACTTTCATTATGAATGCAGGTTGGCCCAAGGAGAGCATGTGTTTCAAAACATGATGTTAACATCATACACTTTTTTTGCAGCAGCTCGAAGGTGTGTAACGATGAGTTGTGCAGCGCGTGAGGTGGGTATTATGTTGTGATCTGCAGAGCAGCAGTGACGAGTGTATTGTGAGTGCTATCAACAGCTGAGTATGATATTATGAGGTCTTGTAGCCAGCACTAAGGAGCTACGTATAATAAGGTTCTTAAAACAGATGAGGGCTGTGTGTATTATAGAGATTCTGGATGAGGTGAGGTATGTACTCATGAGGTTTCTGCAGCAGCTGAATGGGTATAAAAGATAGTTACAGCACCCGAGCGTTGGATATTGTGAGGTTCTATAGCAGCGTGAGCTGTGTATAGATGTTGTGCAAGCCCTTCCCTCACTGACATCAGAGAGTGATGGGAGGAACGGCTACTCCCTCAGTGAGCTGAGGTCTCGCTTAACCAGACACCTAATCAGACTACCACTAGCCCCCTTTAACCCGATAAGACTTGGGTAAAAAATGCGTGTGGAGTGGGTCGACTCCCCGGCTAGGACTGCGTGCTCCTATTATACATTTAATAAGGAGCGTTAAGGAGCCAGAATGAGCCGGCCTCTATTAGTAGCATGCAGAGCACTAATAAGACCAGAATCACTAAGAAGAGCCGGACTAACCATTACTACTCCAAAGTGTTCCTGCTTACGTCCGCCAAGACACATGGCTATGGAGTCGGGCAGACCTCTCTATGACTCTGAACTATTCAAAACAGATGCTAAGAGAGGGCACCGGGGCCGGCAGTGTGCTGGAAGAAGAACGCCCCTGCCTGGACATGCCATTCCTCTGCCGCTGACTCCATATAGAAGTAATAGTACGTTATGTCATAGGTGCATAGAAAGGAATAGTGGAGGAGGAAGGGAGAGAGCCTGTGAGGAGGGAAGCAGCGGCCCAACGAAGTGAGACCCAGTCCGCGGCGAACAGATACTGCATACCGCACTTGCAGTCAGGCCCTCACTCACTGTACTGGATCACATAGGTGAATGACGGCGGCTACAGCCGATAGTTTGCCATTTACTTCCCCAGTTTGAGACCTCATATATGGCCTAGCTAAATCATAAATTATACAGCCGCTATTTATCAATCCATTTTTAAGTACAAAACTGATAGTAGTCTGAAATATAAAGGGTTACTGCTACCTGAGGTTTGTGAATATGAAGGGAGTCAGCCTTAGTGTTCAACACAGTGTTCCATAAAACCGGCCAAATACGCATGTCAGTAAATACAGATGTTGTATATCATTGACACTCTAGTGGCTGATGGCTTGTAATGAATATGGAAGCAACACTTTCATGATGAAAAAAGTGCAATCAGCAGAAGCACACGAGCGGGGTCAGAGAACTTCATGCAATATGTATACTGTGCCCGTAAAGATGGTAGGTGTGGCGTAATCAACAACAAGGCGGGGAGAACCCAAAAAGC
Source organism: Engystomops pustulosus (assembly GCA_019512145.1). NCBI lineage: Eukaryota > Metazoa > Chordata > Amphibia > Anura > Leptodactylidae > Engystomops > Engystomops pustulosus. The sequence goes on along the minus strand of CM033646.1, from coordinate 87,762,646 downwards.
AACAAACATTCTTAGCCGTCCTGTTGACGCCGCCGATCTGGAATGTCCGACGCATTCACTAGATCGTCGTCCAATTCCTGCATGTGTCCCTTCCCGCTGTAGGTCGCGCGAAGTTCACCATCTTCTTCTGGTGCATGTGAGGGCTGATCTTGGCTGAACAATTTGGTTTTTAATCCCCGGTTTATCCAAATCAGTCGGGTTGTCACCGACGTCCACGCCCCCGATTTCGTGTCGCATATGAAAGCCGGCGCCAATGAGCCACAATCTGGTGTGCGTGCGCAAAAACCCGGGCCAATTCAGGGCAAAACAGTAAAAAATCAGGAAACCCGACGAAAATGCGTTGAGTGGACCTTAGTCGTGTCCACATGTGTACATTGATGAAGGCAGTAATAGCTGTTGGGATGATGCTAGTTTGTGTATGTAACAGAGATTAGCCAGGAATACTCCTAAGCACCAGCTGCACAAGATTAAGATGTGTTCTAAACTGCCAAATGGTGAAAAAATGTATTACAATTAGTAAATGAATTTGCTGCTCTAAAAGTTTTAAAGGATTTATTTATAACATAATTAAATTAATTATCTTTATGTATATAATGTCAACAGTTGTCATTGATATTTTGAGTAGACCAACATGATTATGTGGTGTATTAGGGAATTTAAGGTAATATAAAGATCGGTGACCCTCAGAAACATATATTTTCATAATTCCCTATGGTTGTGATAGAAAAATTTAACTGCTAAGGGAACCCTTTAAACCACAAACAATATGATGTGTTGTAGCAGCTTAAGGGCACCTACCACCCCGAACTACCTATTAATGGTAGAAGGGTGGTAGTGGAATGGATTGGGACGTGGAGGAGAGCAAACTTTATTGCAGTTTATGCTAATTTTTTTATGCGGCCCCGAACCGCAGCGCATGCGCTGAACGCAGGGGACCGCGATACGAGGGCGCACAGTACCCGGCAGCTGCGGCGCCCGAAGAGTTACCGGTAGGCGGAGTAATGGGTCACATGGTAGGGCGTGGCGTGCCGCGACTAGTAGCCTCATGCATATAACTGCAATAAAGTTTTCTAAGGAAAAAAGGAGTGGGGATTAAAGCCCCAAAAAGGGCTCTCCTCACGTCCCATCCATCACCTACCACCTCTACCTTTATAGGTAGAATCGGGTGAGTAGGTTCCCTTTAACACATCCAGATCATGTTCTTTCATGTCAAGTGTGGTGTCATCATCAAGCAAAAACAATTTGAAGTTGGATGTACATTGACGTATAAAGTCATGAAGGTGGAGTGAGTTAGCACAGAAGTCAAGTTCTCCTCTCATACTGCAATCATGCGGGAGACTCTGGAGAGACCGGATACTTATTCCTAGTACAAATTACAGTGAAAGGTTAGATATGCTTGTGATCTCAAAGTTGATTGCGGTGAGGATGCCAACTTGCTAGCAATAAAAGAAACATGATCTGGAAGGTAATAAACTGATGTGTAGAACATGCTGTTTTTATGCTAAATTTCAGCACTGACAGGTTCCGCTTGAAACCTACATTGCGCAATTACATGAAACCAGTTAAGCCTACATGCAATGGATATGTTTCGTATTGCTATTACACTCCAGCATGGACAAAGTCCTCCTGCACCACCTTATGACAAAAATATTAAATGGATCAAGGCTCTTAACATCAAAAGTATTTCCTGTTCTAAAATTTCAACAGCATTATCAGTTAGTCTGTTCTGCCCGATCTTCCTGGGGGTTACGTTCATGAGGATCTCTGGATGAAAACTTATAGGGAGCGCCAAAATGCTTAGTGTTGAATAAGTGTTTTATTCTAAACCACCACGGAGATACTTCTTATATTTGCTGCTGAACAAGGAAACAGGAAAGACTTCTGTAGAGCTTTCAACTATGATATACAATCTAACTGGAACCTCTGGGCCATATACAATTGAAACTATACCGTGATATACTCGAGTATAACCGACCCAGTAAGCAAGACCCCAATTTTACCCACCAAAAAACTGGGAAACCTATTGACTCAAGTAGTAAGCTGAGGTGGCCAGGTGGGAAATCATTAAATCACCAGCCCCCCCCCCCAGTATACTTGCAAGCCCTGCCCCAGTAGTTCAGAACAGCGCCCATCCTGCCCCTTAATTATACAGCCAGCCCATTGGCATGCCCCTCAAGTATACAGGCCAGCCCAGCCTGCCCCGCGTATTACAGCACCAGCCTAGCCCCAGTAGTATAACAGCCATCCCCGCCTGACCCCCCTTAAGTATACACCCGCCCATCTGCCCCCCTAAGTATACAGCCACGCCCAGCCTGCCCCCATACATAATACAGGCACCCAGCCTGCCCCTTCAAGTATACAGCCAGCCAGCCGAGATAAAAAAAACAAAAAACTGATATAACTCACCCCCAGGTGGACCCCATATCTGCGCTGCTCTCCCGATGTCCCCGCGCGGGTACTCTTCTATCTTTTGCTAGGTCTTCGCAGGCGCGACCAGGTCCTTTCTCCCTTTCATCGCATAGATGACGTCAGCAGCGGACTTGCCGGTCAAGTATGTCCTGCACGCCCGAAAACCATTGACAACCGCGCCTGCGGAAGACAGAAGAAGATAGAGACAGAAAGCCACCCGCGCGATCATCGGGAGGAGCCATCGCTTGCGACATCGCGCAGCGGTACCCGGGGAGCCTGCGGACAACGGGGGAGCATCGCGGATAAAATCCTGTGGGCGCCACCGGCAGGGTGAGTATTATAAAAGATCTCGGGCCTCCTATGACTCGTGTATAAGCCGATTTGAGGATTTTCGCACATTTTTATAAGAGCGGTATATAAGACGGTAACAGACCCTCACTTATTAAATTTCTTTTGAATGAAGCCACCAGGTCCTGAGCTAATACACAAGCCCATCACGCATACGACTTCAGCCAAACTTTATTGCTTATTGCCATATTAATATCCTTCATGCAAACTAGAAGCGGCAGGAAAGCTTGTTTTGAATGATTCATATTTAGAAATTGATCTTGACACAAAAATAGTGAGTGTCGGAAAAGATGCAAAATTGTGGCACCAACATATAATAAATATGGCATACATGGTGTAGCGATAAACAAGAAAAAAAAGGCTACCAAAAAAATGATGCAAAGCCAATAATAAATGACTCCCATTGTTATTTGTGGGATTATTCCTGTAGGTCAGAAGGTTACTCCTAGGATAATTTTTTACGTCAAGGCTATTGCTTATAATTCTCTTCAGATCTAAAGAACAATGGTTTCTTCTTAAGGACATGGTATATCAATTGGTATAGTAGCTCTCTGTGATGTAGTCTTTTAGTCATATACCATTAAATGTAGTAGGATATTTAGGTATGCATGTGATGTTTATTTTGTCAGGAAATATGCATTCAAAAATTGAGAACAATAGACATTTGCTTTCCTAAATTCCTTTAACCCCTTCCCGACATTTGACGTACTATTACTGGCATGGCGGAGGTGGTGTCACGCAAATGCAGTAGTGGAATAGTACGTCAAGCTTCTGGCGCGGCTCCATCTATATATTATAGCCGGACACCCCCTCTACACCCGATGATCAGGAGCATACCTATAATCGCGGGTTTTTTTAAACCCCTAACCGCTTCGGTCGGGATGGCCTGGCGGTCAGGGGCATTTACGCTGGATCGGACCCCCCCCGCGGTCGCTTACCGGGTGGGGGGGGGGGGGATGCCGCTGCTCCTATTAGGTGAAGAAATAGCTGAACAAGCGATCAGTGGATCACTGTTTAAGCTAACTGTTAAAGAAGGTAAAAGTAAAAAGTAAAGAAAAAAGTAAAAAACCAATTAAAACACTTTTGAATACAAAGAATTAAAGTTAAGTCCCTCCGAAAAACAAACATTCCCTATACACATCTAAAAAGTGAAAAAACCTGAAATCACCAAAATACCCCACAATATGCGCCGCGTTCGTAACAATCTTACTAAGTCAGAAACATTATGGCCACGTACGTGAACGCCGTTATAAAAACAAAACGTATACAAACATCGCCAAAAAATGTAAATTTTCATAAATCCCTTCCACAAAAAGTTCCAAAAAGTGATAAAAAAAAAAGTAGTGCCACCAAATGGTACCGACTGAAAAGGACACTCAACACGTACAAATAAGCCTTAAACCAGCTCTGTCAACCGAAAAATATTAAGACTAATCCCGACAAAGATGGTGATGCAAAAACAGAATGAGATTTTCTTTATATTCGTTTTTTTCCTGTAAATTGGGTAAAAAATATTAAAAACTATATAAATGAGTGTATCACCGTAATCGTAGTGATCTAAGAATAAAAATTTATAGTATTTTTAGTGTTACGGTTACGACTCCCAATAACAAAAAAAGATCACAACAATTGACAATTTTCTTTCTCCACTACTTTAAGTGTTTAATAAAATAGCTCATCAAAAAAGCTACAGACCCACTAAATGAAGTATTTGTAAAGTGCATCTCATGTCGCAAAAAATACCCAAAGTTGTGTCCAATTGCAAAAAATAAAGATTGTATGCCATTATAAAGTGACAATGCCATAATCTGCTCTGAACTGACGCAAGCTCCGCCCCCTCATGCCCTGGCTGTGCCATACAGCATTTACCACCACATATGGGGTATTGTTACACTCAGGAGAGCTTGGCGGTGGCAAAGTTTCGGGCGTTATTAAAGAAGGAAAAAGAGCAATGACATTACTTCAGTACAGGAAACACTGAAGTCCAGGAAATGGAAGAGAATTACTTCTAGAGGACAGTAGCAATGTAAACCTCATATACACAATTTCCTCTTTTCTTCTCAAAATAGAACTGTAATCATACGAAATTTCTGTGTTAAAGGAGTTGACAGAATTAGAAAATGTATATATATGGCTCAAAAGGTGGGGTATAAAAATAATAAATAGCTCTCACTGTTAATGGGATTGCTAGTTAAGGCGAGTGTGAGCTTTTCATTATTCAAAGGAATCCTACCATGAGGAATCTACCATCAGAAGTAGATCTGATGGTAGATTCCTCATGCCTACCTCTGCCTTTATTTTTAACTAATCTTGGCACCTAATCTAACGTTTAAAAAATTTAACAAAGTAAAATGTACTTGCAGAGGCTACTGGGGCATGGAGCAGCCTGGCCTGGCGCGAGTGCAAATGCTATTCCACGCCCCAGTAGCCTTTCCAGGGCACGTCCTCAGCATGCTCTTCTTCCTGTTTCATGTTACACATCGCCAAAGTAGCTCTGACTCCCAAAGAACCATGTGTATGATCTGCTTACCTGTGCAGACCATTGCATCTTTTAACCCTGCTATGCTTGCAAATTATGCCACTGCCACCAATGACTTATACAGACATATGTATGTTTGCATATATATAAATATACATATGGCAGTAATTTGTGCCAATGGCATAATTTGTGTGGTAAAAATATGCAAGGCTCTGTATTGGTATGAAGATCGCATGTGCCTCAATTCACTCTATGGGAGTCAGAGTTACTGCAGCAATGTGTAATAAGAAACAGGAAGAGGTTAGTTAAATAAAGGTTCGGTTAGGCATACCCGGTAGCTTATGCCAATCATATCCAGAATTCAGAATGACTCTACAGGTGATGTGCTTCAGGTGATGTGCCTACGTATTTGTCCCATATTATCCCAAATGCCAGAAGTATGTATAATCCCATAGTAATCAGGGCTAGGAATAAACTTTTCCTGCGGCATATAGGTTTGTTATTATTTACATGCATACACCCCCATGAGTGTTGATAAACAAAAGAAAATCAAAAGAGGGGCATCCAAGTAGATATAATATAATCATACCTGCCAATCACAGGCATCCAGGACGGGCAGAAGAATATTCATCCAAAAGAAAGGACAAGGGAATGTGTATATTGGGTGCAGTAATCAATTTGTTCATACTGTCTGTGAAAAAAATGTATTCACATGTGATTACATATAAGATACATAAACAAGTATACTTATATTCACATAAAAAGTGCAGTGTACCGAAGGTCACTGGGTACAAAAACTTAAAAAGGTCACAATTCATAAGATTGCAGACAAATAATTCAGGTAAACTGGTAGAAAACCTAAATGAAACCATCCATCTTGAATTCCCAATTTAACCCATTCTGTTCAAGAGTGTTTAATTCATATATCCATTTGAGTTCAAGGCCTTTTAACGCTTTTTTTCCTATCACTTCCTCTCTGATGTTTTTGTACTCCATCAATAATATGAAAACGGAATTGAGACATGATGGTGATTTTTGATGAAATGATCTGGAAGGGGTAAATCTGTTTTTCCCATTCGGATCTTGGACTTAATTTTGGGTGTAATGTATGCGAGACCACTCTTGTGTAGTCTCGCCCCACGTAACAAATAACAGGCCTGGTCCTCTACTTATGACACCCGACTACAGACAACCCATAGTTACCAGACGGGACCCCTTCTGCCCCATGTGACACTCTGGGAAGCCCTTCTGGATGCTTTATATAGCCCCGACGCAATGATGCAGCTGTAAGATGTCTGCTAATGAGCTTATTGATAATTCGTGGTCCAATCTACACCAAATCTTGAACTCCAATTGTCACTGGGCGCAAAGAAAAAAATTGTCTCAAACTTCCATTATAAAATATCTAGTTTCGACTAAACACATAGACAATTCAAGGAACTCCAATACCATCCAGACCCTATCGTTAGTTGTAACCGGGGACTGCCTGTACCACAAAGGTGAATTGGGATCTGCACTAATACCCAAGGCAGAGGTCCATGCTAGTGTGTTTGCTGTATATAATAGTGTTTCCATGTTCTTGGGTGGCAAAACTGTTGCCCCCCTTTCCACATATTGCCAGTGTGTCCAGGCTAGCACAGTGTGGACAGGCTCCGCAAAGTCTCTAAATACTTTTATTACCGCACTGTTGCCATACCTAAATATATTAAAACCAAGGAAAAGGAAATCCCAAATGAAGGTAACAATGGTCCATGGACCATCACAAGTGGGAAAAGCAAATAACTGTCCTACAAACACTTAAATATCACAGTATGCATGCAAATAATGTGCAATAGGCAACAAGTCATGTGAATCACCAGTAATTACAATGGTATGTCCCTTGTACATATTTATAGGTATAACAGACAAATACTGATGTCTTTCAACATATTGTTACAATAACAGCAGCTAAGGCAAGGGAAGCAACCAGTTTTCCTCCCATTTACTTTATCGCTATCTGTATGCATATCAGCATGTACCAAATGGTCCCCTAAATTCTTAGGTCTTCTGTATGCCATGATCGGAAACTCAAGTTTTTGAAACTCAAGTATATCTGGTAATGAATGTTGCACAATAGACCAACTGTCCCTCAAAATATTTGCTACCTTATTGATGGTGTTAGATTGCCGCTACCCGATGACGACACAGGGAGAGACAATCAGAGTCAAGATGGCGGCGACCATGTATTGCGAGCTGTTACAAGCCGCTGGCAGCTGTGCCTGCGGCATGTAGTGAGTTAACACCTGCAGATAGGGCTAGCACTATTCGCAGGTGCTAACGCAGGGTGTTTGTTGCAATATTCAGCTCACAGCCAGTCGGAATGGAGAGGACTCAGCCTGTGATGAAGACTGAGGTTAGAGGAGATGTTGCAGCATGTTTTTGTTTCATTTCAAAAACCCTTACAAAATATAATTCCTGTGGAATCACTGAAAGGGAACAATCCTTTAGTGATACACAATCTGGGCATGGATATTGCATGTTTATTATCAAGATTTTGGAAGCTGAGCTGTGCAGCAGAGCACTGACCTCTAGGTCACCCCTTGTACAAGAATCCTGTGCACTGTGAGTGCTGTGATCTGAATACTTAGTCTAGTGCAGTTGTCTTGCCTAGAATGGAACTTAGTCTAGTGCAGTTGTCTTGCCTAGAATGGAATTAGGAAATGAATCCTATACAAGTTATTCACTAACTTGCTATATGGTTGCTATATATGGTATGTATGTTGGTTTCCTAGACTCCTGAACTAGTTATATAGACCATTTAGAACTGCAGGGAAAAATAGCATGTCAATTACACTACTCTTTTTATTAAAACAAGAAATTCACAACAAATATAGCGTGACATCACAGACATCACATACTTACCACCTATAAAGGTCATGCAAAGAAAATAGTTTATAATATTGGGGAAACCCTCCATTCTTCTTCAACAAACCAATCTTATAGTAGACCCATCCATCTAATAATAATATATATATATACTTTTATTGGTATTATTGGTATTGTTGTTGTTTTGGTGTTAGGATTTGTACTAGAATAGGGTTCTCTGATTGGTATTTATTATTTACCATCCATCTAATACCCCACCGAGCTAGAGATCCCTTCAGTTGCTCTAATAAATACCACCGAGTTAGTTTAAAGGGGCGAAATATAGTACTCCTTTCTGTCTCTTCGTAGTGTCGGAGTAGGAAGCCTCTCCATTTCTTGAACTCTTTAGCTATCAACTTTGATTCTACCCTCTCGGCCTCTAGGCGTTCTAAATAGAACAGTTTATTTCCTTTGTTGCCTTCAACCTTCCCAACGTGTAGGGATTTTTGTGATCGTGGGGGTTTCAGCACTGATCAGCAAGTTCGATAGGCCGTGGATAGGGCCTAACTTTTGCTTGTGGGAGAACCCTTTACCAACCTCCATCCCCACTCCCAACGATGTATAGCAAAACTATTTCAGTTAACCACTCCATTCCCAAGAATACATATATTGTGAAATAATACGATTAAATCCATCCTGGTTGGAGTCACTGTCCAGAACTCCCTCTAGTCAATAGTCCCTCGAGCTGATCGCTAAGAGAGGAGGAGCAGCCTTCTCATGGTCTCCTTGAGTCCCTTGGCGCACCGCGAGTCAAGCAGGAAAGCCTTTGCTGCTCCGGGTCTTGAAAAATTGTTGTGCTCGTCAGTAGTTGTAGAGAACTGCAGGGTAGGCAGTTGAAAGTGAACGTTCCTTTGTGCAAAGGCCGAGTAAATGGGTACAAAAAGCCTACGCTTCCTGGGTGACCGCCACTGAAAATCCTCAAACAATAGGAGCGAGTGCCAGGAACGATGGCACAAGAATTGCGGTAGGCTCGTACGGGATCATCTTTGAGTAGTTCAAATATTTAGTCAATACTTGCCTGGCCCAGGCTGTGAGCATCTGGAGCCCTCCTGCGTCATTCTACAGGGAGGGGCCTACCCTATGCACTCACTCGACCAGGCATCTCCTGGAAACCCAGGGCCTTGGGTAGTTCTTCTTCATATATTTCTTTAGATGAGCAGTGGAATCTCCTCTGGTTGTTCCAACTAATCGTAAATTGCTCCTACGAGAGCGATTTTCTAGGTCCTCTATCCAGTCTAAAAGCAATAGCAGTAAGGTTGCACGCTCTTTGTATTTTGTTTGGAGGCATCAGATTGGTGACCATTTTCTGCTAAAGTCTCCTCCACCATCAGGAGCTTTACCTTGTTCCTTTTGACAGACTCCTTGACCAATGTCAGTGAGCTTTACAGTGTTTCAGCTTCAGGGTTTGCTCCAATCATCTGGAGCTGTGACGTGCCACCTTCCATGGCCAGGAGCTGATAGTCCCACCTGTCCCCAATGCTGATTGTTCCTTGCTGTCCGCCAGAGATGTGGGATCGCTCTGTCATGGTAAGTAAGATACCTGTTGGCTGGCTCCTCTCTGGCTCATCCATGCTTAGTATCAGTCCCATTGTAGGGGTGTTGCTTCCGGCTGTTGGAGACACATGGGCCAGTGCATCATGGTCGGCGCCATGACAGGTAAGGGTTCCAATGGCACGGGCTCTGCCTAGTGTTGGCCACCTCTGTAGATAACACACTTTGAGATAACGCTGCATGCACATCAACTGATGTAGCAAGCTCCTATTCTCACTCCCTCATAGCTTGGCAAGGGTCTCCAATGCACCGCTAGCCGCAGGGGCGCCGAGGTGATCAAGAAGCTCTTCAATCCACCATCCCCAGCACCAGAAGTCCCCATGTTATAAGTATCTGAATTCTGAACCCAACAATCCCCAGAACTGTCATTGTTATCCCAATTACCCCAGGCAAGGTCCATGGCAAGGAACATTTTTGAATGGACGGCTAATAAACCTGATTAAACAATAATTTTCATCCAAACCGGATGGTCATAACATTCATCATAGTTGTAAAAAGGTTTGGGTTGGGGACCACTTTGTGAACTAGTGAAGTAAAGTGTAAGCAATTTATTTTTTAAGGATCTAGAGTAGAACAGAATTTTAATAAAACTCTCCATGCATCTATGAGAGATACATGAAGACTGTGAGGAAGCATACTAGTTTTAATGCATCTGACGGAGCAGTGGCATTCCCTGTAGAACAGACCTCTTTGTTCTCGCCATTAAACGCTCTGTAGTCAGGGTTTGGACCAGGTGTTCCACAGGTGTACCGCCTGCCAGATCATCAGGAGGCCTAGCCATCTGATGTATCTGGCGCCGCCAAGGGGGGTGGCGTGGTTGTCAACAATCATACGCCACTGGTGCAGGAGTGCGCCGAATTGAGATAAATCTACACCTATGAACTTATGGTGAGAGAGAGAAGAATGTGAGAGCTATAGCTAAGTTTTAAATGTGCTGTCAATCTACAGATACTGTGTAATAACGGTGTACTATTTCTATTTAAAAGAAGACAGAATATCTAAACAATATCCAAGGAAATGTACCGAAATCAAGAGGGTTAAGGTATAGAATAATATTTTCCTGATACCACTGGGCTGGAGGCAGCAGGATGCATGAAGAAATGGAGAATAATTGATTAGAGCACTATCCTCAACACATATTAATAGCTACTTCATTCATTACAGACTCGCGCCTTTGATTCGTTTTGTGCCTAGCTCTTTTTGACTCACTCTTCGTCCATTTTTCATTAGCATGTCACTGTGTAAGGGGGCTGAGGGAGGAACAAATTGGCTCCAGTGATTAAGAAAGGATTGCCCATTGTCTGTGCATCCCCTTTGTAAGAGGGTTGCAAGGGAACCATTACTTTGGATCATGACTTGCCTACTTGAGGCCAGTTTTGTAGAAGAGCGATCTGGAGGAAGTGAACTGGGGAGGAAGATAAACTGGTGCTGGAGCAGAAAGAGGGAGGAGGCAATGAATAGTTAGCTGTTTCTTAAAAAGAATGTAAGATGTCCCCACCCCTACCCCAGTTTAAATGATTCAATGCCATCCTGTTTATTGAATCACAGATCAGGAGGCCAAGACCCCATTGTAACCCTTTCTTTTTAAATTGTCCTCATGCTGTGGAATGCTGTAGTTGCCGCTGTCTACTGGAGAGCTCAGAGGCTCTGTAGACATCTTCTGACTCAGCAAGATGTCCTCTGACTTTCTGGTCTAAAATATTTAATACATTTCAAAATGGCCTGTAGCTGGTGATAGCTGGAGTTACAAGTCCACCAGATGTCTAGGAATTATGCCAGTCTGGAGCTCTGCTAAATAAGCAATTGACAAGACTGTTATCAGAATGGAAGCGAAACAATCTGTGCTTTGTCTGTCTACTGACTTTTTGACAGCCTTATCAGTGACCAGTCGTTTTTATTGTTTTTGTAGATAACAGATTTAATGCCTGAAATTCCATTAACTAAACTTGTAAAACTTTTTCTGTTTTTTATTATATGCTTTATATCTGTGTTATGTGTGTCCACACCATCATGTTTGTGTATATATTTTTATGGTATCGTATACATTTTCATTTCTTTCATTGTTTTTCAATGCATGCTCAAAACACCTTAGATTTCAAGCTATTTTCATACATTTTTCTGAAAGGCAGAAACATTTCCCAGAGTAAAGACCCTCTTTGTGTTTTTTAAATTATATATGATTTGATTATGATTTCTTTTCTGTGCCCCAAAAATTGCAAAAAAGAAAATTACCAACCTCATTATGTAAACTTCATAAACCATTTAGAACCTCAAAGAATACGGCATTCCCCGGGTTACGTACAAGATAGGTTTTGGAGGTTTGTTCTTAAGTTAAATTTGTATGTAAGTCGGAAGTATATACTTTATAATTGTAACCCCAGCCAAAATTTTTTGGTCTCTATTACAATTGGATTTAAAAAGGTTTGGGTTGTCATGAGAACCAAGATTACCATAAGGCTTAATTGCAGACATCTCTGATAACTGTTACAGCAGATCATTGTAGTCTAGGGCTAAAGTACAGTAAATTATCAAAATCCAGAGGTCCATTTGTAACTAGGGATCGTCTGTAAGTCAGGTGTTCTTAAGTAGGGGACCACCTGTATACACATATTGATTTAATATCAACTTTAAAGTAGCATTTGCCTGCAGTGTTTTCCCACAAAAATGAAGCCATACAAAATACTGAAACATACTAGGGCTTATTTACTAAGGGTCGCCGATCGCACTTTTGTCGGACTCTTCAAGGTTTTCGGGATTTGCGCAGCTTTGACAGGTATTTAACTGGGGTTCGCGATCGGATTGTGGGTCAGCTGCACTGGCTTTCGTGCAACAGAATTCGGGGGTGTGCCGTCAGGCAATCTGACTGATTCGGACTGAGTGCGAGATTTAAGATTCAAATTGTGTCAAGACAATGTCACAAGACAATACACTTACATACACCAGGAAGAAGAAGGTCAACTCCTTCAGATCTAAGCAGGAAAGCGACAGATGCAGGATATTGGGTGCACAATCTTTGCAGCACAGTGCATTATCGTCTGACAATGCACTTTCAAGAACTCTGTGGGATCGGGTATGGAAATGTGCCCCACTGTATTTATTTATGTTAAATAAAACACATAAGGGTACCTTTACTAAAAACTATGTGCAGATGACACAAAAGGGTCGAGGGCGACACATATGTGGCACAGACACTTCTTAAATACCTCTACAAGCAGTTTGCACATAAAAGAATGGGTACAGTCCACAAGAAAACTGGCGCAAGGTTCATAAGAAATGTGCCCGAGAACATTTTAATCTGTTGTAGTAATATTTTTAGAATATGGTGTGATGTTCACACCACAATTAATACTGTTAATAAGGGTTTAACATTGACCCTTTAACAACTGTTTCCAGGATCAAGCAAAATACCTTCATAAAGCATGATTCATTATGTGTTAACATGGAATGGCAGGCAGACCCTTTGAAAATACCAGGATGCCACTGACTGTAAGTAAACAAATCAAATCTGGCACTGATCATGACTGGGTTCAATTAGCTCTGACACAAGCCTGAACTCTACAAGACCAGGGTGGTGGCTCTTTACTTATACTGATCCCATTATAATCATGTACAGTGAAAATCTATTAAAACTCAATCAGAAAAAAATAAGCTATCCTTTTAAAAAATGGTGCATTCTCAGTTCCAGGAAAAAAAACTCTTGAAATTTGAAAATTTATTAACAATGTCAAAAATTAAGATGGTACAGAGTTACAGCCTTATAGTGCACCTGATTTTTTAAAGTACTTTAGTAAATGTTGAATGATAGTTATGACATAGTATAATACTGTCAAGTCTACTTAGAATCTATGGGGCATATTTATCAGGACCTCTGCGCACCACCAATCCGCCACCTTCACGCCAGTGGGGCGTGAAGGGGCGTGAAGGGGGGGGCGCGGCCGGACGGGAGTGGGCCGGCGCGGGGCGTTACTGTCCCCACGCCTGCGCACTCGTTGCTGCCGGCGACTTTTCATACGTGAAAAGTCGCCAGCCGCGTTTTTTTCTACGCCAGCCTGCCTGGCGTAGGTTAAACGCTGCGCTGCTGGCAGCCCGATACATCAAAAGGCAGAAGCCTCTTGATGTATCGGGTTGCGAATTTGCAGCGGCGGGGCGATCATATGCTGGCACACAAACGCCAGCATATGATAAATATCCCACCATATGTTGGCTTAGATGATTTTTGAAATATACAGATTCTCAGATTCTCATCTTCCTTTCCACGGGTACTTTATGTCTTTTACATGGATTTGAAATAAACTTCTACAATTCCTTTATTTTAATTCCTTTATTTTATGTAGTGCACACATATTACGCAGCGTTGCACAGAGTTTGCCAAATCGGTCAATGGGGCTCACATTCTAATCAACCTACTAGTATGTTTTAGAGTGTGGAAGGAAACCGGAGAACCCGGAGGAAACCTACACAAACACAGAGAGAACATAAAAACTCTTTATTGAAACCAATTGTATGCTGAATTTTCAGCCTGTGGATTTACTTTCCAAGCATCTAAAAAAAATTCTAAAAACTTTGATTAATATGGTGCAAGGTAGGCAAATTACAACCAACAGATTTCTGGTGTAAAAAGATTGATACACTTGCCTCTTTGTCTTCCATAGAGTGCACACTTTGGAGTTTATTTATCAATCTCCTTAGGAAGGAATTCTTTGCCTTGCAAGGTAGCTAAAAGAGGCATGATTTTTTTTATCCCATCCTGGAAAACTTTGCCTATTTTCCTATCACCAGAAAACTGCAATGCCTTGCACTACATTATTCAAGGGTTATGGACACATTCATGACTAGCATGACAAAAGGGGCATGGCCTTTGAAATGGGTGTCGTACCAATTTAAGAGAATCAGTTTCATTACACTAAATTATAATCACTTGAGTAGTACAGAGCTGCCATATGGACACATCCCATTGACAAAAATACCACTGTTTCTGGAAAATAATGCCTGAAGTCTACAAAAGCATACAATAATGTTTCACAATAAAAGAAGATACATGAAACATTTTCAAAGGCAAAATGTTGCCAGACCAAGTCTGGTGTGAGCAACCACAGCATATTGCAGCTGTCCTTGGGCTTTGTCGTTTGTGAATTTCTCGGTATATTAAATACAGAACTTGACATATTGATAATTTTTATTAATGTATTGCAGTATGTTGAGATCATGAGTGCCAAACAGTGTGAGCTGGACAAGTTTGTGGCAGAAGGTTATAAAGCAGCACTCACAGAAGAACGGAGAAGATACTCTTTTCTGGTGGACCGCCAGTGTGCTGTATCCAAACACTTTAGTGTCTACCACAACAAGGTAAAGTGCAGATGTATCAACAAATTGTCTTACACTACTATGAATCTCCCCAGTATCAGACATACCTAGCTCTTCAGCAAACACAGCAGTTACTATGAGACCCTAGGTGTCAGGGGAGCCCACCCACTCAGACTAGCTGGAAGGTAGTAGTGATAATTAAAGCATACCTCCCTAAAAAGGGACAAAAGAGGGGGCACACAGCAGGAGTCATGGCAGATCTTACTCCCCCCTGCACAGTGCAATTCCCCTCTTAGTGCTCCCATGTCCCCCTCACATTGTGTTCCACCACCTCCCTATTCGTGTTCCCCTGATATTTTTGTCCCCCAGCAACCCTCCCCTCATATTGTATCATATACTCCACCCAGCAGTCCGCTTCAGCTGCTCCTTTTCATACTGCAGCCCCCCCTTATGCTGCATCCCCCCGCCTGCAACTCTCCTTCATACTGTGCCTCCCCAAGCAGCTCCTCTTAGTGCCCCCCCCCTCGCAGCAGCTGCCCATCACACTGTGGACCACCCTCCCTGAGGAGCTTCCCTTCATACTGTGCCCTCCTCTAGCACGTCCCCTTCCTACTTGGGCCTCCTCCTCCTTGTTAATATTTAGTTAAAAAAAATAAACACCAGGTAATTACCTCTCCCTGTTCTGGGTTTTAGGTATCTTTTAACACCTAGTACATGTTGCGTCCTTGTGGAGCTAAATGATAAAAGATAATGATAAATTATAAAAGAAAAAAAAACTGGTACAGTCTGGCAGTAGGTGATAATACTCATGTGTGTACCAATGTTGAATTCCACTGTGCATTAGTCAGAAAACATGCAATGATGTGCAGTTCAGCCTCTGATGTGGAAGGGGAAATAACCACATTTTTGCTATAGGCCCTTTCCTGTATAAGATAAAAATTTTAAACAGAGCCAAATTCATTCCTGATAGCTAGTCATTGGTTGGCTAAAATTATATTCATTTCTTATTGAAACAAAATGATCATTTTGGTTCAGATTGTCTCTTTTGATGAACCTGGATTTCAGATAGCAGAGGTTTGTCTTTTTTCCTTCCAACAAATAATATGCATTGTGAAAGGCGTTTCGTGTTTTTGATGTTTTTAAAGGTAAAGGAGTTGTTAAGTGGCAAGCTCCAGTCGTGGCAGCAGTCATGTACCCAGCCCACAAAACTTCCTGAACGTGCCCTGATGCTTGTGAAACAAACAGCTAATGCTTCAACTGAGCCGGTCATCTCAGATCCAATGCCAAGCACAAAACCACTAGATATTCCTCCAGAACTGGCACCCCTTCTAGGGGGAGGACTCTCTGTGAATCATGTAAGTGTTTGAATTCTGTGTAATTTTAGATAATCCGACTTAAGGAAACCTTTGAAACCAGTTTTATAGATGTAAGGCTAAGGTCGGTGGCATACGACCATGAAAAACGGATTGTGCACTGACCAGATTTCACTGTAATCATGATTGTAGTTTGGCACTGCTGTTTTTTATGGGGAAGAAGTGGCTCCATGCATCATAGATCACTATGTGCCATCATCTGCACGGTTGGCCTCTGAAATCCGGTCATGTCATGTGCTACCTGCCTTACTTGGCAAGCTCATTTATTTGTATTCAAAGAAAGGAGACACATAGCACATAACCCTCTAACAGGGGCTTAACTTTAGGGGGTGCAGAGGTTGCGATTGCACCTGGGCCCAAGAGGTTCAGGGGGCCCTCATGGAGTCACTTTCCCATATGAGAAGACTATTACTTTAAACCATACATTATAGTCGGGGGCCTTGGACAGACTTTGCACTGGGGCTCACCAGCTTCTAGTTACACCACTGCCCTCTAATCATGTTCCCTGCATGTTTTCCCATACTCTCCCATTTTGGCATGGGTGTCCTGTAAAACAGCTTGTGAAGTACAACTTAGAACGTGGGAAATTTCCAAATACTAAAAGGAACAAAGTAAACACTATGAACAAAGTATAAAAAACATAAATTGTTTTCTATACTTTAGTTGCCTGCAGTCCCCACTAGGGGGAGCTGACAGCATTTGAAAAAGCTAGCTATTCTTTTATTTCAGTGAGCGCTACAGTGGGGGAAATGTATTTAGTCAACCATCAATTGAACAAGTATTCCCAATTAAAAAGATGAGAGAGGCCTGTAATTGACAACATAGGTAGCCCTCAACTATAAGAGACAAAATGCGAAAAGAAGTCCAAAAAAAATCACATTGTCTGATTTTTAAAGAATTTATTTGAAAATTATGCCGGAAAATAAGTATTTGGTCAATAACAACTCAATGCTTTGCTATAAATCCTTTGGAATGACAGAGGTTAAACATCTTCTGTAAGTCTTCACAAGGTTGGCACATAATGTTGCTGGTATGTTGGCTCATTCCTCCATGCAGATCTCCTCTAGAGCAGTGATTTGATGGTGTCACTGGGAAACACATACTTTCACCTCCCTCCAAAGGTTTTCTTTGGGATTTAGGTGTGAAGATTGACTAGGCCTCTCCAGGACCTTGGAATGCCTCTTACGAAGCCCTAGTGGTGTGCTTGGGGTCATTTTAATGCTGAAAGACGCAGTCATATTTCATCGTCAATGCCTTTGCTGATGGAAGGGGGTTTGCACTTAAAATCTTACAATACATGGCCCCATTCATTCTTTCATGCACATGGATCAGTCATACTGGCCCTTTGCAGAGAAAGAGCCCCAAAGAATGATGTCGCCACCCCCATGCTTCACAGTAGGTATGCTTCACAGTAGGTACGCTGTTTTTTGGATGCACCTCAGCATTTACTCTCCTCCTAACATGACAATTTGTGTTTCTACCAAACAGTTCTACTTTGGTTTTATCTGACTCTTCAGAAACATCTAAATGCTCTCAAGCAAACTTCAGAGAGGGCCCAGATGGGTACTGGCTTAAGCAGCCGGACATGTCTGGCACTGCAGGATATGAGTTCCTGTCTGTTACTGACGGTAGCCTTTTTTATGTTGGTCCCAGTTTTCTGCAGGTGGTTCTGGGAACTTTACTGTTCTTGTGATCACTTTGACCCCACAATAGTGAGATCTTGCGTGGAGCCCCTGTTCGAGGGAGATTATCAGTGGTCTTGTATGTCTTCACAATGCAATGCAATTGCATTTTGGCATCCTTTGACAGTTCTTTAGTCTTCACCATAGTGGAGTTTGGGATGTGACTGTTTGAGGTTGTGGACAGGTGTCTTTTATATTGATAACATGTTCAAACAGGAGCCATTACTTCAGGTAATGAGTTGAGGACAGAGGAGCCTCTTAAGAAGTTACAGGTCTGTGAGAACCAGAAATCTTGTTCGTTTGTAGGTGACCAAATACTTATTTTCCACCATAATTTGCACATAAATTATTTTATAATCATACAATGTGATTTTCTTAATTTGTTTTCACATTTTGTCTCTCATAGTTGAGGGCTACCTATGATGTCAATTACGTATTTGGGAGAACTTGCACAACTGGTGGCTGACTAAATACTTTTTCCCAACTGTATATACATTTTAGAGAGTAGCTGCTAGTGGTACTGTCATAAGTACTTGCTTATTCTGCCAGAAGGGTAGATATCAATCACATAGCCATAAAACTTAATACATATATAATTATAAAAGATGTCCTTTTTAACTCCAAGTGCTCCCAGTACCAGCTTTTGTTATAAAATAAGGCATTCTTTGCACACAACTTTTGTGCATTGTTTCTTATTTTATCTTTTATCTTATTTACTATAAGATATCTTATAGTATTGATTTAATGGGGCAGATTTACTTACCCGGTCCATTCGCGATCCAGCGGCGCGTTCTCTGCGGTGGATTCGGGTCTTCCGGCGATTCACTAAGCAGTTCCTCCGATGTCCACCAGCTGCTGCGCTGCAGTCCGCCGAGGTCCGCCGGAGTTCACGATCCTATTCCTGCTGAAGGTAAGTGCATGTCCAGCGACACTTTTTTTTTTAAATGCGGCGGTTTCTCAGAATCCGTCGGGTTTTCGTTCGGCCACGCCCCCTGATTTCTGTCTTAAGCATGCCGGCACCAATGCGCCACAATCCGAACGCGTGCACCAAAAAACCCGGGGCAATTCAGGAAAAATCGGCGCAAATCGGAAATATTCGGGTAAGGCGTCGGAAAAACGCGAATCGGGCCCTTAGTAAATGACCCCCAATGTCTGTGTTGTGACAAAAAAATTGAAAAACAATAGGAAGAATTACATAAAAAACTGCTACTAGCTCCCCAAAATGTTGGGGGGAATATATTAAGAGTGATATTTTGAACATCAGTCTTAATATAATCCCCCATCGGCAGGCTGGATATACTGAGAGAACTGGTGGACAATATGACAACAGAAAGTATAAGGGCTCTGTTTAAAAGAATACAATACAAAGAAATTACATCACATCCCTAATTTTTCAACAACAGACTACTAAATTAAAGATATGCTATGATTTTTTGTTAACTACTGATTTGTTGCTTTTATAGCGGATGTCTGTGCAAGAGGTTCTTCCCATACCTAATGGAGAGAGTCATCGAACTAAAGGACCACGGGATGTGGGCATACCTGTTCATTTAGAAGCAATATCAACCAGTCATATTGTTCCACCACATCCAGCAACACCTACTTCTGTTACACCTCCAACTCCTAAGGCCAATGAATTGTATTCATGTACTTTACCAATACCACGCAAGCCAGCCTCTGAGAACAGGTTGGCAACACTAGGTGAGCATACCATTTCCAAGAAGAACGGTACTCATACTCAAAGGGTACATATGACCATGTTATATTTCAGTTTTTCTGGTTTATTAAATTTGCAAAAATATCTACATTTCTGTTTTTTTCTGTCAAGAGTGGGGCAGAGTGTTTATTAATGAGCAAACAGAACTTACCAATTGGCTGCAATGAACCAAAGGGTAAAAATTTAAAGTGGTCTGAATACTTTCGTACCCACTGTGCCCTAAAATATAACTATATAATCTTATAATTTTAAAGGAATATACAGGGAGACTCACTTGAAACTATTTTGTTTCAAAATAGGACAAAGCAAATATGCGTCTCAGTATATGGAGAATTGAACAAGCAAGTATGCAATGTAAGGCGCAGAATAGCTGTTGTCACATGTAGCCCGGTTAACGCATGTTTAAGCACTCATTTCTCATCATGGAAATAGTGGTGCACAATAATGAGTAGCATAACTTCATGGTGCAAACCTTTTGGGGTCAGCAAACTACAAACTAAATGTTTCAGAAACTACACACACTGGTCACTGATTCCTTTTAAAGACCTGCAAAAACAGCAAAATTGAATGAGTATTATATAACCACCACTAAAGAGATTAAAGGGATGATATGGAGAAAAAAAAAGATACTGTCACTAGTTCCAGGTGATTGTGAAGATGTATTGCATATTATATAATGTATGGTTCCTTTATCAGTTTATATTCTGTATAGGGGCTGCTGAAAATCCCATTGAATCACTAAAAAACCACTCCGTAAGCAAAAAATGTTTATGGTTGGCAATATCTTGGCTGTGCATCATAGTCTCCATATTCCTTGAAAGCACCATCAACACCAATGTGTACCTGACCATTTTTGAGCAGTGTGCTATTTAACTGGATGCACATCAGTTAGCAAAAGGCGCACAGCAGAAATGTAGTCCTTTTTAGTAGTAGCTTTAGCTCCTAGAGTCACCAGCTAACACCACCTAAATTCTCTCTAAGGTGTTGAAGGAAAATATCTAATGTGAAATCGCTGCTATTCCCCTCAGTATGCTTGCCGATATTTTCCAGGAACATAGACCGTCCCATCAAAATATGGAGATGACTTCCGGCATTGCATGTTATTGTATATTTATGTAGCAATTTTTTTTTGTAGTTATGCTCCCTGTAGTATAAAATTAAATACGTAAACAAGTAAACATAACTAACATTGTACCGGCTTTGGGAAATATGTTTAATGAATATCTTCTCTTTATGCCCTTGTAGTTGAAAATAAAACCCTACCTCGGATCAGTCCTATGTCTGTTTTACCTCCTCGAGTGGAACGACGCAGAGTTCAGGCTGTCTTTAATCACACATCAGGGGAAAACAGTACTTTACTCAATTTCCAGGAAGGCGACATTATCATTTTGTTGGTACCAGAGGCCAGAGATGGCTGGCACTATGGGGAAAATGAATCTACAAAAATGTGAGTTGCACATCAAAATGTGGTTTACTTCCTATAGAACACATTGGGGAAGATTCATCTTTTCTTATTATAGTTTCTCAGTCAGTTTAGTTCTTGTTATTTCTAAATTAAATTTTTGTGCTTTTTTTCTATCGTGTTAATTAGAACGTGTGCTTTTTAGTATAACAAACCTGTTTGGTGTGTATCTTGCAACTTTTGCAAGCATCCGGAATAATAAGTAAATAAAGCGAGTCCTGCATTGACAACGAGTTGCATTGCTAATAAGAAAAAGCCCAAAAAATTTGTAAAGTCAAAGCTGCACAAAAAAATTGAATCCTTTTTTGTTCTAAAGAAAAAATTATAAATCTATGACTTCTGTCTATACATACACAAAGTTACCTTTGTAGCTCTGGACTTCCCTAAAGTGTATGTACTTTAACATTTGATATGATTATTATGGGTCCAAATCCTCTCAAAGGGTACACGTAAATAAATGAAAATCTTTAGTAAGTTTATTAAAGGGCATCTACCACCAGGATGAAAGATTGTATACCAAGCACACTGGTGACATGCTGGTGTGTGCCCCCTCTGGCAGAATCTACTCTTCTTTTAGCTTCTTATGTCCTGGTTTGTACAAAAAAAGGCTCTTAAAATTATGCTCCATAGATGTTAATGGAGCCTGGAGCCCCTCAGTCTCATTTGCATAATTGTTAAAGCCTCTTTTTCTTGAACACAAGAGCATAGTAAGCTTAAAGAAGAGCTGATCCTTCTACTGGTGGCACAGACTTGTATGTCAGTGTGCTTGGTTTACAATCATTCATCCTGGTGGTAGATATCCTTTAAAAAAATTATACAGACCTTACATATTGCCTAACACTCCTATTCTAATTCCCTGCGGTTCCTACTTCCTTAATAATGTCATAAAAAGATATGGCTGCATTGGCTAGGATCGGCATTTTGGTGCCCTTGGCGGATAAAACAGTGGCATCCCCTTACAGTCTTCTACCAACAATGGGGGAAATTTGTTGTATTTAATGCCGATCTTAATTCCCCCAACCGGAACACTGCAGGGCAGATATATTAACCCCTTACTGCTCTGCGCCGTGGTACAGGGAATGTATGAAGACGGCTCACGGGCTTGCGGGTGCCGCCATCTTTATTACGATAGCCGCGCCCCCGAACGGGGGGCGACGATTGGTTGCCATGGTAGCGTCGGGTCTTCGTTTGACCCGAGGCTTAATGGCTTCTGCAGATTCGTTACAATGAGCCTGTGGTTCATTGTAATGAATGAGCTGCAAAAATGCCATATATTGCAATACAGAAGTATTGCAGTATATGGTAGGAACGATCTGACCATCTAGGGTTAATGTACCCTGGATGGTCTAAGAATTAGTGGGAAAAAAAATAAAAAAAAAGTTTAAAAAAAATTAAAAAAAATTAATAAAATATTAAAAATTCAAATCACCCCCCTCTCCCTAGAACAGATATAAAACATAATTAAGTAAAAATCACAGACACAATTAGTATCGCCGCGTCCAAATGCCCAATCTATCACAATATAAAAACGTTATGGCCGGCGGTGACCTCCGAGACGGGAAATGGTGCCCAAATGTCAAATGCGACTTTTACACCTTTTACACTCACATATAAAAGGGAATAAAAATTATCAAAATGTCACACGACCTCAAATGTAGCATTTTGTACTTTTGAAAATGTTAAAACACAATAAAACCTATATAAATTTGGTATCACCGCAATCACACCGAACCAAAGAATAAAGTAGGCGTGTTATTTGGAGCGAAGAGTGGAAGTCGTAAAAACTGAGCCCCAAGAACTACGCACGTGCAGTTTTTTTTTTTCAACTTCCACATTTGGAATTTTTTTTCAGCTTCGCAGTACACGGCATGTTAAAATAAATAACATTACGGGAAAGTTAAATTTGTTACGCACAAAATAAGCCCTCACACAGTTCTGTACACGTAAAAATGAAAAAGTTATGGATTTTTGAAGGTGGAGAGCGAGAAATGAGAAAAAACCCTGCGTCCTTAAGGGGTTAATAGCCTCGGCCTCTAGGTATACTGTGCTGCACCTCAGGAATGAAATGTATGGAGACTGTAGTAAATACAGGGGGCCTGGACATACACGGCCCTGTCTGCCCCCCCCCCCCCCCTTCCAAGGCATAGTTAATGCACCCCCATCATCTTCAACAATCCTTTTATCATGTACAGCTGCATGTTTGTATGCACACAGGGACCGGCAGCTGGACCACAGGGTGGAAAAAAGCATTACTACTTCTTTGTAAATATCTTCAATTGCTGCCTGGCACATACATAATAACCTACCACAACCCTTTAATTTATATGCATTACAAACAAAAAAAAACATCTATTGAAAACAATGGTGACTACAACTGATGCGTTTTGTCTTCCTCTGACATAACAGAAGAACCCACAGCAAAACACAGACTTGACTGTGCGTGTACAGTGTGTGTATACGGTGTGTGTATATTGTGTGTACAGGATATGTACGGTGTGTGTATATTGTGTGTATAGTGTGTGTACAGGATGTGTACGGTGTGTGTATAGTGTGTGTACAGGATGTGTACGGTGTGTGTATAGTGTGTGTACAGGATGTGTACGGTGTGTGTCTTTTAACAGGCAGTCAAGGCAGGAGAATTCACTGGAGGAGGCTATCAATTCCTTCAAGCCTCTGACCCTGAAAGCAGAGCATGGAATTGGGGAATAGACTTTAACCCCTTAAGGACGCAGCCATTTTACAGCTTAAAGTTCTGTCCCATTTTTTGGATTCTGACCTGCATCTCTTTATATGGCTATAACTTTTGAACTCTGTTACTTATCAAAGCGACTCTGAGAATGTTTTTTTTCTCCACATGTTGTGCTTCATTTTAGTGGTAAATGTTGGATGATAAGTTTTGCGTTTATTTAAAAAAAAAAAAAAGATAAAAAATGATGAATTTTTTGAAAAATTAGCCATTTTCGAAATTCGAAATCATTGCGGTTTCAGGCAGATAGATTTACCACCTAAATAAATTGCTGAATAACATTTCCCATGTGTCTACTTTACATTTTCATCATTTTTGAAATGTCTGGATAATTTATTTTGATGTCACGCGGCTTACAAATCGAATATCGATTTTCTCTATTTTCAAAATTTACTATTTTGGGGATAAATAGTCTTTTGAATGAAATTTTTAATATTTAGCATTAAAACCACCCTATATAACCAACACATTTTCAAATCTGCACCCCAGAGATAGCTTTTAGGAAGATTGTTAACCCCTTGAGATTTTCATAGTAATTGATGGTCAAATTTTGTTCGTTACACGTTCATTTAGCCCTAAAATGTACACATTTCCAAAAGATAAAAAGAGAAAACCCACAATACAATTTGTTATGCAATTTTTCCCGAGTACAGAGACCCCCCCACGTGTGGCTGTTACTTGTTTTATGGCCGCACGGCAATGCGCAGAAGAGAAGGAGCGTCCTGCAGCTGCTAGGATTTTAGTTTCCTCATTGGCCCAAAAACGGCAGGGGGGGGCGATCGCGGGGGAAAGACCCCCCAAAGGAAAGTTAAATGCAGCGGTCGCGCTGACCATGGCATTTAACAGGTTAAACTCCGGCCGCAGGTGTTACCCAGGGATGTCAGCGGTAGATTACTGCTGACATTCCGCGTCCCCTGATGCTGGCCCGGCTCCGGTGCTGAACCAGCTTTAGCTGAACGCTAATCGCAGGAGCCTGCACAGTACATCTACGGCACGTAGCGCTAAGGGGTAAATAGAGGGCGCCAGTCAAGAACCCGACCAACAGCCACCGAAAGCCCCGCCCCCGGCCGGGGCGGGGCCCCCTGGGACCCCTAGTGCCAGCATAGGAAGAAGCCAGGCCTTCCCGCGGTTCGCCTACGCGTGGTACGTGGGCGCTGGTCAATAATATGGGGCAGACCGCTGCAGATGCTCTAGGTATGGAACACTTGTTCCCTGGGTCCTGGGTGCTTGTTGTCATCGGCTTCAAGATGCAATACGCATGCGCCGCCTGTCCTTGATCTGGCAGTGGGAAGTATCCATGCCTTCCACCCGGTAAGGATCTGGTTCGTGTGGCAACCCTTTTTGCGATAAGGGGTTGCCCAAGCTACAACCACATAATCCCCCAATTATTTACCATCAGTGGTGCAAATATGACAATCTAAACAGCAACTTATTGTCCGTTCTTCACACCACATCCAAAGTCGTAGTGACCCCGTGGACGTACACCAATATATTAGTAGAAAGCAGGAGGCAAATTAACCGTGCAGTGTGGCTTCTCTCTAGGTGGTCTCTATGTACAGGAAAGATATGGGACCAGCAAGGGGATACTCAAAAAAATACTCGGTCTGTGTCCAACTTTGACTCTTTCTGAAGTTCCGATCACGAATTAAGATTTGGTCACCTTAAAAGAGGTTGAGGGCAGCATCATACAAGGTTGTTGGAACGCGGAGAACATTCAAGTACTGTCTGGTGCATGTCCAGTGAAGCCTGAGGGCAACACAGAAAGGTCTACCGCGTGGCCACAGCTTGAAGGCACCGTGTGCCATAGGTCGCCATTAGGTCTAGGTCCTCTCATAGCCCCTTGGCTTTCTATACCAAGGAGAAAAAACACAGCTGGTCTGGGTTGAAGTGGCTTGACGTGTGTGTCTCAGGGTCTAAAACATAACTCACACAGAACAAGAACACCACTGGGGCAGTTTCCACATGGCTTCTTTTTGTACGTTTTATAAATCGCATCCAAAATGCAAGTAGGAGGGGATGGTTGGCCTAAAACACATATGCATTTCCAAGTGAAAACGATTAAAACGGAAATGCGCTACGCTGTTTGGCCAAACCCACTCCTACCTGTTTGGGATGTGTTCCCAATAAAGCTCACATGGGAAATGTCTTACTCTTACAATCACTTGCAGCTGCTACTCCTTGGTCTCTCTGCTGCCTGGCCCTCTAGTTCTTCTTCACGGATGGACCGTTCAGGGGGGAACCATTCTGCTGCTTTCGGTTGCAGAAACTTTATGGTGACTTTTAGGACATGACTACAACTTGTGCCTGGCCCGTCTCCACACCGTGCCCTGTAAAAATATTCCAGGACATCTACAGTAAAAGCTTGACAACGAGTGATTACATTTTATACGCTTGGCATCTGCCAGTATTATATACTTCCGTACCAACAAATAACGTATATTGACTGTGCTGGCTTTATTAATGTTATACATATATGCCCCACGAACCGTATACAACAACGCTGAATTCCTAAAATATACA
The DNA here is from genome assembly GCA_019512145.1 of Engystomops pustulosus. Classification (NCBI taxonomy): domain Eukaryota; kingdom Metazoa; phylum Chordata; class Amphibia; order Anura; family Leptodactylidae; genus Engystomops; species Engystomops pustulosus. The sequence goes on along the minus strand of CM033646.1, from coordinate 87,736,151 downwards.
GACCACCCAAATTAAAGCATTATCGGGTTTTAAAAATTACTTTAGGGAAGGGCAGGGTGGGTATTTCAAAAATAGTAAACATGTAATTGGACTCTCCTCCGGCGCCGTTAACGGGGCCTCGCACGCGAGGCCATTCTATCTGTGACGCCAGTTGTATACAGGGGCGCACCAGGAGTTACGGCCCGACGGCCGGAAGCTCCCATCCGCCACATCTCCCAGGCATCTTACAACGGGGACAATGGGAGGATGCCGGCATCATTGGTAGTGCACCCGTTGCCTGATGTAAACAAACAGGGGTACGTGGTCGAAGGACTGCGTGCGAGGACATCGGTACAAGTAATGTTTATAATGTTTAAACAGCCCCCCCAGCCCTGCCCTCACGTATTATCAACTAGGATAACCCTTTTAATTACATACAGGCGCCCCACAACAAATATGTGTACACAGTTCCCGAAATCATGCATAAATAAAGATTATATATTAGATATTTTATGAATCATAATTGTCAGAACTTGCAAACTTGTTATGAAATGGTGATCACGGCTTTCAGTTTTCTGTGTTGAAAAAAACCCCACAACCAGAGCTGCCTTCGTTTACAGTTCCTTCTAGGATTTTTCCTTGGAGGCACGAAGCGTGTTGTGGTTGAGTTGTTCGTCCTGCAGGGTGGTTTGAGGGGATGACTGATCCAGACAGTGCTGAGGCAGTGACCATGTGCTCACTTAATATTCCTTCAGAGGTGTGCGGTTATGTTCAGTCTGATTCTACGCTCTGCTCATTGTGTATTTGTTTGCTTATGTCTAGTTGTATTGACCTATGAATTCGATACTGACCATGCAGTTACTATACAATTCTGTTCCTTGCCGAAAATCTTGGTTTTGGACTTCCTGTTTCTGGTTCGACTACTGCTGCTATCTGTATACGTTATTTGTCTTTATTGTTGTGTACCTTCCTGTGTTACCCCACTTCCCCGTGTTCCAGCTTTTTTTGAGTTTTGGCTGGCACTTTTCTGTAAATAGTGTGCAGCATCTGTTCGATCTCAGATTTCCTGTCCCGTCCCGCCTCCAAACTAAGGGTCACTCCTGGACCCGTCATGTTAGGTTCCTCTATTATGTTAGGGCTCCCATCGACCCACAGGGAGAGTCATAGGGTGATTCACCAAATCTGTCACCGGGTGACCGCCCGCCCAGTCTGGTGTGGTTGCGCTGTTGCTGGACAGGTCCTGACCTGTGCCACATAAGTAGCACAGTCCAGGCAACAGAGGATGGTGGTTGCTACAGTTGTTCCAGACAAGTGCGGGAGGGGGATCTAACAAAAGTCTCCGGGTCAAAACATCATGCAACGGTTTTTTCTGTTCTCTCTGTGATTGGCGTGGGTGGTTCCCGGGTTGCTCCGTTTCCTCACCCCCACTCCAACCCATATGGTGATTCAATTGGGAGACCCCTTGGGGACACGGGCTGATTTTGGTACGCTTGTGCACGCCTCATACTTGTGTGCGCTACTAACACTACAGATTATCTATACTTATTACAAACGAAGCCGGTCTTCCTACTATAGAAATCAAACCACGGATTTATTCCCACCTCATGTATGGACATTTGCGGCGGAACCTTCATTTTTCTTCAAGCTTTAAATCTTATACACCTTGTGCTCCCTCTTAAAGGCACGTCACTCCACTTACATTTATGTAGAGCCCGCTTCCACTGTATCTCTGCCTCTATCTCCGATTATAAATACATTACTACCCCTATTAATTCATAGATACCTGACCCCCAGTACTCCACTCATTCAACATACCTACCAGGATCCCACTTGATTATTTTCTGTAAATCTTCAGGCTCATGCAGCTGCTTTTTTCTAGTATACCCAGTAGACTAACACCCACAATGCCCTCTGGCGAGCCACCCGTGGACCACGTGACTGCAACGCGGCGCATCGCGTAGCGCAAACGGAAACCGTCTGGTCCCCCAAACTAAATTCCCAATCCGTGTATACCAACAGTAGACAATCTGTCTCCCTCCCTACAACTGGAAGTACAAGTTAAATACACCAGTTCAAACACCTACACCGCTTTGATAGCCTGTGTATTATCACCACCGCAGTGCGACTGTACGTGTGCAACCTCATAGTGCCTGGGTAGCACGTGGTTATCGCTACAGGAAGTGCGCCCACTGTCAGCTTCTTGTGTGCGCAAAGCAACAGGATCTAGGACGTGAACACGAGTATAGTGTGCAAAATTTATTATAATCTTTCACTATACAAACACATATTATTTGGTGGGCTGCTTTAGATGGAAGACCCCTCAACGCACCTAAACATGGATGTCTAATCTCCGGGGTTACAATTAATCATATGACAATGACACAATTACATTGTTCGATTTTATAGAAGGTGGTAATGCTATGAAATGATGAGTACAAGAAATGGTAGCTGCAGGGCCACCCGTATCCCCAGGCACCCAAAGATTCCATTAATACCTATTATATGCTCTATGTGTTGGTTTGTCCTTTAAAGGAAACACCTACCATCTTCTAGAAGGTAGGTTGAGACTGCAAAACCGGGCACCAGCAGGTGAGCTGGTGCGTGTTCGATTAGTCTACGTTAGTGTCTTAGCAACCGCGGGTATCGCGGTTTTAACACTTTTTACACTTTAAGCAGAAATGCTTCGGCGCTGCGCCCTAGGCAGCTGTGCCGGCGCAACGCTGCAGCATTTCCAATGTAGGCGCAGCGCAGATCGTACGCACGCAGCGCGAAGCAGTTTGCTAGAAAGTTTAAAAGTGTAAAACCGCGAATACCCGCGGTTTTTAACACTAACGCGACTAAGCACAGGCACAGCTACACCCTGAGCTGGTGCACGGTGAGTTTGCACTCATACATACCTTCAGAAGTGGTAGGTTCCTTTAATCCACTTCAAGATTTTCAGATTTTTTTCCGTGTTTCCATTTCACTCCTCTGTTTTCAAAGCCTGAATCTTTAATTTTTTCCTTTCACAACGTGACCTTATGTTGGCTGTCTCATATGCAGAAGACATATGTATTTTTCTAGGGGCACATTTAATATTTTGTTTAGTGTACTGGGAAGCTGAAGAAAAAAAAATTCCAAGGGTGGGGGATTGGCAACAAACCCCCCAGTATGTACGTTGTAATGTGTGTTCAAAAGACACCTTGTGTTCATTGGACAGACAATCACGTGAGTGTTCAATACGAAATTACACAAAAGAATGCTTGCAGGACTTGAACTTTTTCATTTTTAATGTACAGTGTACTATTTGTAAAGTGTGAACTATTTGCTGCAAAGGGGTGATGTTTTATCGAACTTTGATTTTCAATTTTTTATTAAAATCTTTCTGAGAGGCAAAAATTGCGATTAACGTGGTGATTCAGCCATTTAGGTGCTATTACATGCAGGTCCATAGCAGCGGTAGTTACGGCTGTGAGGTACAGCTTCTGATGTGGGTACTATACTTATTTCATATAAAGGGCAAAAAACTTGTTAACCTGTCTGCACCCATTAAAGGGGCTTACGTATTCTAGCAAGGCGATGAAGTGGTGTTAAAACAGAAATATTCTTTTTTAACTAGGACAGGCCTGTTTCCATTTTCCTACATCGTCACTGCCACCACCGCAGAAACTCAGAACAAATTTATGGCTCCAACGTAAGGACTTCTTATTTTTAGTCATTTTAAGTTTCATTTTGTTGATGTATGCTTTGACATAATGCCAGTGTGGATCAAAACCTGTCCATACCCTTCATTATACTTTCTGAATCCTGGCCTACCACATTCTAACCGTAAAACTGGAGGAGGTATAGCAAAAAAAATATGTAAAGACTGCAGAGGGTTGGTCCCCAATGTTACTAGGAGGCCTGAGCTATATCGTGGAATAAGGCGCTGGTCGCCAGTCGGGGGAGGGGGGGGGGGGTAATGAATTCACCCCATACAGTTACAGTGACCAACTTGCACATTGCGATCAGTGGCCAATAATGTGTAAGGAGGGCCTCATGGTCACTGCACTGGCGTGGAAATTGACTTAGCCTGCGGCATTGGGCTTCCCACAGGTATATGCAAGCAGCAGGGTGTGATACAATAACCATACAGGCCCATCTTCATTAGTCACAAATTAGGGAGAAATAGTCGCAATGTCGGCTCTGTGGCAGCAGATTAGTCACGGGTTGTACTTGGGTTCAGGTAGTGTGGACAGGTAATAAATAACACACCTGTACAACCATTAAGTGTGCATTTCCTGTCCGCTTTTCTAACTATATCAAAACTAGGGTGTATAGCTTGAACCTCCAGTTGCACTTACACCGTATTGACCAAAAAGGGGGATATCGGGGTTGTTAAGATAACCTTGTAAGTATTCCTTTACCAAAACAAAAATCTAAAAATCATCTCAAATTAAATAAATCTCGCATTCAAATAGAATTCCGATAAAATACATCATGTGCCAGTACTAAATGACTGCTGATAAGGAAACTTTTGATATGCAAAAGTGGGCGTGAAAAACATCTTACCGGTATACACTTTTTGGAGTGATCGATATCGGGCTGTACTTACACTAAAGCACATTGCATTCAGTGCTTGACAGATACTTGAGATTCAACTCCTGTGTGTTGATATATGTAAAAACTAACCAAAATTTGGTCCATTTTAACTGTATCATAAGTAATGAAGTCAATTTCTGCAGGTTTTCTCCACAAGTAAACTAAAACAGTGAGCAGCACTGGAATCTGGTATGAAAGTTGAGTATATCCATCCCGAATCTGAAGTGTTCAGGATAGAAGCTAAGATATATACACTTCTCTCGCACAAGCAACTTCCGAAGCATGGCCATACAGCATGATCCCCCCCAGATCCTGACCTGGTCAAGTAAGGAATACAGCCAATAGATCGGTCATGAGAGTCTTATATATAACAGGTTGAATTTCCTAATGTGTTCATCGTGGTGTGGTGAGCGCACCATTTTACAATTATATTGACAATGTTTATACAATATTGTCTAAAGTGAGTTGGTAAAAATATGATATAGCCATTACTGAGAGGTATTGTCTTTTCAGTTAGGCAAATGCGTTGGAAGCTCAGCATCATCACCCTCAAGGTAAGAAGCAAGATTCTTTAGGCATGTTGGATACACAAGAGGGCATTCATTAATCACCGGGTGATGTCCATTAATTGCCAATACAGGAAGTCCCCGGGTTACGTACAGATAGGTTCTATAAGGATTGTTCTTAAGTTGAATTGTATGCAAGTCGAAACTGTAGATTTTTACGATTGTAGTATAATGTATTTACAATCGGCCCAGTGACAATTGGAGTTTCAACACTCTATTGCTTGTAATTTAGCACCACAGGGTTATCAACACACTTCATTACTAGACCCTTACAAGTAACTTTAACTGTCTGGGGCTAAATGTAACGGATCCAGAAAGGTCCCAGAGGTCCCGTGGGGACAGAGCGGTCCGTCTTTACTAGGGGTTGTCTGTAGTCGGGTGGTTCTTAAGTAGGGGACGTCAGTCTGTCACCAGTTTTCTTGTGTCACATACCCAATGAAAGCAATCTTTAATATTCCTTGGAGTGAGATGTCCGTGAAAGTTCATGCCGATAGTTCAGTTGAGTTACAGTAAGGTGGCTGCTACACTTGTTCTTTACTTTATCTTGTGGTTTATTTCAAACCAAAGGTTTTGTCAAAGGCAACACCATATATCTTCATAGGCTGAAGTACACTTGATCTAGCTTATAGAAGATTTCCCTGGTCGCAAATGCAACCATCCCCAAACCCGGGCTGACTTTTGGGCTTGGAGGCAGCGGATCCTTTAGTACTCGTGGATGGTGAGCGCGGCCTAATGCTCCAGGGCGTCATGGATGTATGGTACAGGAGGGCTGCCGTCGTCTCTGGCAGGTCCTGCATGTAACGTGCAAAAGAAAGAGAGAGATGCTGCGGTGAATGATAGTTCTCCCTGGGGCACTCCCGATGTGGTGTAGGATCCCTGGGTGCATGGTAAATGGAGTGCCCTTGAGTGGCAGCTGTAGCAGGGATCACACGAGACAAGGATGTCCAACCATAAAACACCATTACTCCAGTACACAGCAAACTTCTACGGTGACTGCAACAGCCGAAGTAACCACTTAAAAGGGTTGGCCCCTTTCAATAAATCTCTTCCATTGACATGTCTCATGTTACATACTTTAACTGTTGCCTCTGTGTAGAGACTTCAGTCTTCCCTGTATCCACATGCTGCACTTTGCATCTCCACACACTTCCGTTTCTCACTCCTGTAGTCTGTCGCCATCCGCAGCTTCCATGTGGTTTTTTCTGTCTTCAGTCCTCCTCACTGACATCACAGGGGAGGGTGGAGGGGGAGCCAGCCAGGATGATTACCTATCTCCTTCTGCAGATCCTCCGATTTCATCGTGTAGGATACTTATTACATGCCGAGATCCACACTAATAAGCAAGCATCAGGGATGATGAATCCATTGGTGAGCATTCGGGATTGTTATTAGGTATTAAAAGCACTAGGACAATTATGTTAACGTGGCCAACTGGCAACTGGTTCAAGGTCGCTGGTTTGCTTGTGTCGCAAAGTTTTCCTACGTCTGGTATAGGGTTCACAGTTCACGTGTGAGATGTGGATGCTGCTCCTCAGCAGACACATTAAAGATTCTCAAAAAAAATCATCGCGGTAAGACCTCAAACTTTCCAGCCACAATGTTTTTTTTAACTATCCTTGCAAGTGGTAGTCAGGGGTTAAAACCTAGCACTTTGTACAATTTAAAGACATACACTACATTACTATGGGTCACAATATATAACATTCCTCTAAGGCAGATGAAAGCACTGCAGTACCGGATGGGGTCAGTAGACTGTGCTTGCGTAAGGGAAGGATATCTCCACTTAAGGGTAATTAAGGTTTCTTAAAGTAAGGTCTGTCGATACCAGAAGTAGTGGACCCACTCACTGGACCAACGCGGACGATCCACCAGAGCCCGCCAAAGAGTCGTGGACTTGCTGTGGGTGTACACCAGGTCATTCCACAGTTGCGACTTAGTCTGCGGTGGCAGCCAGGCGATGTACAAAGACGTTAAGCAGATTCGTAGTCAGGGATCAGGCAAGAGGGTAGGCATGGGCAGTATGGGATCGGAGTCAGGGACATAGCAATAGATCAGGCAGGCAGCAGGGAGCGTTGTCAGGAAACGAAACGGGGGGTCACAATGGGAAATCACAAATAGTAGCAGAGGGCCTGGAACACAGCTTTCTCTAAGGCACGCACGAAGATCCGTCGGACACAGCAGGAATGGCTGGGAATTATCCGAATGGCAGCGTCCAGGCCAATTATCGGCGCACTGGCCCTTTTACATGTCAAGGATGTGGCATGTCGTATGACTCGAGACTCTGACCGCAACCGCTTTCCTTCAATGCATTTCATATCTAGGACCTCCTTTACACCCAAGACCATTGGGTGGAATCACAACACCCGCGTGGGAGGGCGGAAAGCAGTCAGGATGACTGGATACCGAGAGACGGAGGAGGTATGCGCTGCGCATGGTAGGAGGAGGAGAGCGAAGCTTTCGCCACCGGATGGATTGCACATTCAGTAATCAGGACCGGGATCGAAGAGACCAATGTATAGGTAGGAATCTTCAACGACGTACCTAGGAGACACTACACCAAAAGGCAGTAGGGGAGATAAAATCGGGCACACCCATTCACCCCACATGCAAAAAGCATGCAACCAAAAAGGAATACAATGTACGAGTATCCTGCAATATAACCTTTATTATACACATATAAAATGTAAAACTTATGTCCCCTATAGACATGCATGGGAACGAGTGGTAGACAATTATGGAACAACAAACAGACAAAAGCAAAGCCTCTAATTTAATCAAAGACTGCATGATAAATCCCTATCTGTACTAGCAAGACATAAAACACATACAGTACATCACTAAGGACATACAGTTATAGCTGGGTTTGGTAAATAAAAACAATGCCAGGAAAGCAAGGGAGGGTAGTAGGTACAAAACAGGGTAGGAGCAGAGACCTAGGAGACAGCCAAACTTTGTCACCCGGGAGAAGCAATGGAGGAGACTGCACTTCTTGCCTGACTGTGTTTTGGTGGTGTACCCAACTCGGTAGGTCGGACATAATTTGCCGGAGGAAGTTGCCAAAGGTCAGCCAGAGCAGCCAAGAACCAGGAAGAACCATATGTCTGGGAGCAGGTCTCTTCCCAAACAAATCAGCACAAAGGAGAGCATTGGCCTTAAATCTCCTAAGGACGGAATTATCAATTGAAATGGAGAAGAAGATGTTTCACAGAGGAACATGCCTTTCATCATGAAGATTTGAAGTGGATGTTTATGAGAGAGACCGAACGAATTGTCATGGACGAGATGGACTTAGGACAGTCTGGTGCAGTGGTCTAAAGACTGCAGGGTTTCTGTGTATCGAGTATAGATACTGACCGGGGATGACAAGCACCTCCATATAGAACCATAAATGCACAAATTGTCACAATAGCAGAAAGTTTGATAGCCAGGAAGCTCCTGATCAACCATATAGATGTTCAATGAAAGTAGGTGTTACCCTTAGTGAGTTGAAAGATCTTAATGAAGCCCAAATCATCAGGTATCTGACGAGTTTGGTCGTTAGGGCCACCTCCTCTGGTGACAGCGAACGGCTCCAACACAAAGGCTTATGATGACAGTTAAACTCTAGCCAGGAACAATTTCGCAGTATCGGGCCTGGGTGTGAAAACCAAGGAGCAGAGAAAAGGCAGACTTTAGACGTAAGTGAAAGCTTCTTTGACAATCGCCGATGGGGGGCACAGAGATATATATAGGCGTTGGCGCTCGTTCTGGTCAGCGACTCCGAACAATGGGAGAGGAAACAGTAGTGAGAAATGAGAATCGAACTGCCTGGGTACTTCTCGGCCACTGAAGTTACTCAGACACTTGGCCAGGATCCTTCTGTTGAAGCCCTGTGTTCTGAGTAATTATGCTAGGCCATGGGAAACTCTTATGGAGGGAATATAAGCACTTTCGAGCTGGCATATAGCAATTGGCCCTCGGCACCTGAGAACTTGACCGTACTGGACCCCGTGGGACATCAATATCCCGGAGGAACACCCAGGATATCATTCAGATTGGCGACCACAACCACAGGTACTAACAGTAGTCTTGAATTGTCATGACAAAATCCTGGAACACCCAGTGAGCTTGGAGTCCAAAGGGCAAACAAGTGGTATTCACTTTGGAAGTGAGATGGTGGAGATGGAACAACGGCGAGTTACAGGAAAACGTGGACTGGACATTCCAGGTCCCGTGCGGGGACTTCACTCCATGGCACAGTCGAGCACACGGGCGTGGCGCGTGATTGAAACCAAAGAAGGCCCCCAGAGCACTGAAGACTGTGCATGGAGTTAGCACAAAAAAGGAAAAACTCACACATTGTGCAAGACGATGGACTTTGTAGACATAGGGGTTCAGTGCGCGGTCTGGAACGGGTATGGCGGAAATTGACCACTGATTACGGAGATGACATCGGGTTCTGGAGACGGAGCCACTGCAGGAAACATCGAGTATGGGGCACATGGGCAGCGTTCCACGTATTTTCCGCCTGCCGAACCGGAATCCAGAGCAGGCAGCAGCGTGGAAAAGGATTACCTGTCCCGAGAGTTGAGTACAGACTGGTGTTCAGCCGTGGAGAAAGACTTTGTATCCTCTCCTAGGGATGCTTCTCCCAAAGAACCTAGGTGGTGTGTTTCCCGGATGCTGAAGCGACGCGAGTGGACAGGTCTGAAGGAAGTGTTCCGGTCAGGCACAATTTTAGAAGGCACGAGGGTTCTCCTTAGAGGTTGTCTAGAACGTTCCTGGGAAGACGCCAAGCTCTGCCCAGCTTGCAATCGGTTTTGTCATGGCAGGAAGGCTAAAGTGGTCTATTGGAATGCAGTAAGGAGCCAGGGTGAGGGCCAACATCGCGACCCCAGACTTGCGCTTGCTAGGACACGAGGCCGGCACAGTGAACTATCGTGGCCGTATGACCCTGTATCTTGACGCTTGGACCCTTAAAAGAGAGCCAATCATATCTTTCAATTGCATCGACGTAAGGATGTGTTAGCGCTGCATGATCTGTCTATTGTTTAATTTGTATCAGGAGGCTGGGGCTCCATATGCAAGGACCGTTTCGTCCTCAAAAAACAGGCTGTTTAGACACCTAATCACAATCAATTTGCTATCTCACCTCAGTGTTGTCTACAGATTCCATTCCTAACAGTCTACACCCATACGAGATATGCACATCACAATTTACACCCTATACAATCATTACACACAGATATACCGCATATAACACATGCAATCCTGATAGTAGAGAGCTATATACACACACATCACAATATAACAGCATACACCACACAGGCTCACGTTACACGCATGATAAATACCCATAACACCAGCTCCAGTCATATTACAGTCATATATACACAATTCCAAGAATATACAGTATTTATAACACACAGAATCCATATTATATACCCAGCAGCACATACAACACAGATATACATAACAATCCAGTAATATACAACACATACGCAGAGATCATTACTTCATAATAACCACAATAATATCCGTGTCTATAGAGAATATACAGATATATTACAGATATATACACGAAGCAATCCCAGTAGATAGAGCATACGCCACAGATATACAGCATAGAATACAAAGCATACAATGTAGTTATAATTCAAAAATCTACGCACCGATATACAGCATATATATATGCCAAAGTCATCGTGTACTGTATATAAGAACATCTCGTAACAAGTTATCCAGCATAGAGATTACGAATGTATCCAGATATATAGAAAGAATATTATGCGCCTGATATATAGATTATCTATACAAACAACCACAGTCGTACCACTAACGAAGATAATCCAGATACATTTTACAACATATATATGCACTGGTGCATCCCGTATATTAGAGCATACGCACGAATAAGAGATATTATACATACCGATCCAGTAATAGAGCATAATGCCACAGCTTTACAAGTGCATAGAATGGAAGAAAGGGCATACACGAGGTCGCCTACGAGGGTAAGTGGGTAATACTGGGGGCAGACACGCTGCAGACTGCATAGGGATGGCCATTGGTCCCTGGGTGCTGTCATGGCTTCAAGATGACCACTACGCCATGGCCCGCTTTCACTTGATCTGCTAGGTGGAAGTATCACTGCCTTCCACCCATGTAAGGTCTAGGTCCTTATCATCACCCCTTGCTTTTTCTACTACCAAGGAGAAAAACACAGCTGGTTCTGGCTGAATGTGGACTTGCTGTGTGTCTCAGGGTCTAAAACCCATAAAACTCACACAGACATAGACATCACTGAGGGCAGTTTTCCACATGGCGTTTTTGTTACGTTTTAAAACGCATCCAAAATGCAAGTAGGGGAGGGATTGGCTAAAACACATATGCATTTCCAATGAAACGATAAAATGAAATGCATATGCGTTTGGCCAAACCCACTCCTACCTGTGTTTTGGATGTGTTTTAAAATGCAACAAAAAGATCACATGGGAAACTGCCTTTACTCTTAAATCACTTGCAGCTGCTACTCCTGTCTCTCTGCTGGCCTGGCCCATCCTAGTCTTCTTCCCGGTGGACCTGTCAGGGGGAACCATTCTGCTCTTTCAGGTACAGAACTTTATGGTGACTTTTAGGACATGACTACAACTTTGTGCAGCCCTTCTCCACACCGTGCCCTTAAATATTCCAGAGACACTTACAGTAAAAGTATAACCACAAGTGATACATTTTTATACGCTGCATCCTGCATATGTATATACTTACTTATACCAACTAAATAAGTATATATGCTGTGCTGGCTTTATTAATTTATACATATAGCCCCCATGAACCAATACAACACCGTGAATTCTAAAATATACAGACCACCCCAAATTAAAGGGGTTATCCGGGTTTTAAAAATTACTTAGGGAAGGGCCGGGGTGGGCTATTTAAAAATAATAAACATGTACTTGCCTCCTCCGGCGCCGCTAAAGGGCCCGCACCGCGGCCCATCTTCTCTGTGCGCCAGTTTGTATACAGGGGCGCACAGGGAGCTTACGGCCGGCCGGAAGCTCCCATCCGACACCATCTCGCAGCGCTTAGAACGCTGAAAGATAGGGACAGATGGGAGGAACCGGCCACATGGGCTTCTGTGCCCCTGTAAACAAACAGGGGTACGGATCGAAGGGACTGCGGCGCAGGACATCGGTACAAGTACATGTTTATTATGTTTAACTAGCCCACCCCAGCCCTGCCCTCAGTATTTATAAAACTCGGATAACCCCTTTAATTACATACAGCTCCCCCACAACAAATTATTGTGTACACAGTTCACCTAAATCATGCATAAATAAAGATATATTTATATATATATATGAATATAATTGTCAGAACTTGCAAATTGTTATGAATGGGATCAGGCTTCAAGTTTCTGTGCTTGTAACCACACCCAAAGCTGCCTCTGATTGACAGTTCCTTCTCAGGATCTTTCCTTGGGAAAGCTGGGTGTGTGTTTGAGCTTGTTCTGTCTGCAGCTGTGGTTTGAGTGATGGATGACTGATCCCGACAGTGCTGGAGGCAGTGACCATTGCTCACTTAATATTCCTTTAGAGGTTGCTGGTTATTCAGTCTGATTTCTGCTATCTACTGCTCTTGCTATATTGCTGTTTGCTATTCTGTGTATTTGACCTCTGATTCGCTTACTGACCATGCCAGTTACTATACAATTCTGTACCTTTGCCGAAATCTTGGTTTTGACCCCGTTCTGTTCGACTCTGCTTGTCTATCTGTATCCGTTATTTGTCCATTACTGTTGTGTACCTTCCTGTGTTACCCCACTTCCCCTGTTCCAGCTTTTTTTTGGTTCTGGCTGGGCACTTTTCTGTAAACTCGTGTGAACACTGTTCTATCTCAGATTTCCTGTTACCTGTCCGCTCCACCTTATAGGGTCACTCCGGGACCGTCAGTTAGGTTCCTGATTAACTGCTGCAGGCATCCCCATAGCCCACAGGGAAGTCACAGGGTGAGTTCACCACCACTTACCAGGTGTGACAGCCAGAGCCAAGCCTTTACAATAGTGCCAAAAAAGTAGCACAGTCCAGGCAAATCAAGATGGGGTGCTAAAGCTGTTCCCAGAAAAGTGCAGATTATAAAAAAAAGTCCCAGGGTCAACATCTGCAAAGAGTTTTTCTGTTTTCTCTTTGTGATTGCGTGGGTTTCCTCCGGGTGCTCCAGTTTCCTCCCACACTCCAAAACATACTGGTTGATTAAATTGTGAGCCCCATTGGGGACAGGGACTGATTTGGTAAGCATTGTGCAGCACTTCATAATCTGTGTGCGCTATATAAATAAAGAATTATTATTATTATTACCAAAATGAAAGCGCTTCCTATATAAGAAAAAACAAAAAGGTATTTTATTTCACCTCATGTATGCGACATTTTGGCGGAACTCATTCTTTCTTCAAGCTTTAAATATATATAAAATGCTGCCCTCTTTACATGCCACGTCATCCACTAATTTATGTAGAGCCCCGCTTCCATGTATACATTGCCTCTCTTCATTGATTATATATACATTACACCCCTTTATTAATTCATAGTAAATATGAACAGTAATACAATAATAAAACATACCTACCAGGGATCCCACTTGATTATTTTCTGTAATCTTCAGGAATATGCAAAGCTGCTTTTGTCTATGTATACAGTAGATAAAACATTAATGCCCTCTAGCGGAACACAGTGGAAACTGCATGCAAGAGTGAGAATCCGGAAGCAGAATCAAGGAAAAGTCTGGTCCCCAATCAAATAAAATTCAATCCTTGCTTATAAATAACATGTAAAATCTCTTACATAAACTAGAAAATGTAACAGCTTATAATACAAGTTCAAAATCACAGCTTTGATTAGACTGTGTATTATAACCAGCAGTGCAACTGTGTGACATCACATGACCATGGAGCAGTGTTTATCTACAGGAAGTAACCAATGTAGCTTCTTGTTGCATGACAGCAAGCAGAGATCTAGGAAGTGATACAGAAAGTATATTGCAAAATTTTATAATTTTTCACTATACAAACAATATTTGGGGGATTGTCCTTTAAGTGAAGAACCCCTATAAGCAATAAACTGGATGCATCCTAAAGGGGTTAACAATAATCATACTGACAATGAACAATTACATTGTTCGGATTTTATGAAGTGCAATGCTATGAAATGCTGAGTCAACAAGAATGGTAGCATTGCAGGGCCACCCCTTATCCCCAGTGCACATTACAGATTCCCATTATATACCATATTATATGCATATTGTTGTAATGTCCTTTAACCACTTCAAGATTTTCGGATTTTTTCCTGCGTTTCCATTTTTCACTTCTCTTTTTTCACAAGCCTGAACTTTTAATTTTTTCCTTTTCAAAGCGATATGTTGGCTTGTTATATGCGAGACAAATGTTATTTTCTAGTGGCACCATTTAATATTTTGTTCTATGTACTGGGAAGCTGAAAAAAAATTCCAAGGGTGGGGGAATTGGCAAAAAACCCCCCACAGTTTTGTACAGCTTTTAATGTGTGGTCAAAATGACACCTTGGTATTCACTGGTACAATCACAGTGATACCAAAGTTATATAGTTTGGTAATATCTCAATACCAAATTACAAAAAAAATGCCTTGCATTGACCTGTAACTTTTTCATATTTTAATGTACAGCGTAACTATTTGTAAAGTGTAACTATTTGCTGAAAGGGGTGATGTTTTCATCGACCTTTTGATCATTTTTTATTAAAATCTTTACTTGAGGCAAAATTGCATTAAAGTGGTGATTCAGACATTTAGGTGCTATTTACACTGCAGGTCCCCATAGCAGCGGTAGTTACACCGCTGTAGAGGTACAGCTTCTATTGTTTGTATACTATTTATTTCATATAAAGGGCAAAAAACCCTGTGCAACCCTTTACAGGAGTCTTAATTGTCTAGCAAGTCGACTGAGTGGGTAAAACAGGAATATTTCTTTTTCTTAATAGGAAAGGCTGGTTTCCATTTTCCTACACTCGTCCTCTTCCACCAGCAGATAACTCAGAAAAATTTGGCTCAAAGTAAGGACTTTCTTCTTTCAGTTCATTTTAAGTTTCATTTTGTTGATGTATTGCTTTGACAAAATACCTTTCTTACAGTGATCAAAAAGCTGCCCATACACATTCATAATACCTTCTGAATTCCTGGCCTACCACATTTAACCGTAAAACTGGAGGAGGCTATAGCAAAAAATATAGCAAAGAACTGGCAGAGGTTACACCAATGTTTACTAGGAGGCCTGAGCCTATTAGTGGATACAGGCGCTGGATCGCCAGCGGGGGAGGGGGGGTTAATTAATTCACCAGTTGACCAACTAATGTGTGAGGGGACCTCATGTTCCTGCCTGGCGTGGAAATGCTATAGCCTGGGCCTTGACCTTCCACAGGCTATATCAAGTGCAGGGTGACATATACCCCATACATGGCCCCCTCCTCATTAGTCACAATTAGGGAGAATTAGTCGCAATTCTGGCTCTGTGGCAGAAATCAGTCACGGCTTGTACCTTGGTATTCAGGTTACGTGGAGTAATAAATACCACCATGTACAAACATTAAGTGTGCATTTCCTGTCCGTCTTTTTAACTTAATCAAACTAGGAGTGTATAGCTTGAGCCCAGTTCTCACTACACCGTCAAAAAAGGGGATAACGGGTGTTCAAGTATACCTTAGTAATCTATATCAACAACAAATCTAAAATCATCAAATTAATAAAATCTGCATTCAACATAGAACTTCCTATAAAATACATATGTGCAATTACTAAAATTAATGCTGTAGGAAAATATCTGTGAATGCAAAAGTGGCAGTGAAAAACATCTACCGGTATACACTTTTTTGGCTGATCGATACCTGGGCTGTCTTACACTAAAGCACATTGCATTTCAGTTTGAACAGATACTTTGAGATTCACCTCCTCTTGTTCTGATTATTTTAAAACCTAACAAGATTTGTCACTATACCTGTATCATAAGTAATGAAGTAATTTCTTGCAGTTTTCCACTTAGTAAATTAAACAGTAGCAGCACTGGAAATCTGGATAAAGTTGGTATTTCCATCCCTGAATCTGAAAGTGTTCGGATAGAAGCTATAAGATATACACCTTCTCCTCGCACAAGCACCTTCCGACAGCGGCCATACAGCATGATCAGTCCTGACCTGGTGCAAGTAAGTATACAGCCAATGCTCATGTCCATGAAGAGTCTTATATATAACAGGTAGAATTTCCTAATGTTTTCCTGTGGTGTGGTGAGACACCATTTACAATTATTATCTGTACAATTGATTTGTACAATATTGTCTAAAGTTGAGTTGTAACATAAGATATAGCAATTCACTGATAGGTTTATTTGTTTTTCAGTTAGCAAATGAATTTGGAAACTCAGCGTCATCACCCTCAAGGTAAGAAGCAAGAATTCTTTAGGCACTGTTTGTACACGAGAGGGCATTCATTAATTTACAGGGTGCTGTCCATTATATTTGCCAATAGTCCCCGGGTTACGTACAAGATAGGTTTGTTCTTAAGTTGAATTTGTATGCAAGTCGAAAATGTATATTTTATGATTGTAGTATAATTTGTATTTTACAATTGCCTCAGTGACAATTGGAGTTTCAAAATTTATTGCTGTAAGTAGACCAAGGGTTATCAATAAAGCTTCATTACTGACACCTTACAAGTAATCATTACTGTCTGGGGCTAATGTAACGGATCCAGAAAGTTTCCCCAGAGGTCACAGTGGGCAGAGAGGTCCGTCTTTAACTAGGGGTTGTCTGTAAGTCGGGTGTTCTTAAGTAGGGGACCGTCTGTACAAGAATTTTCTTGTGTCACATACACAATGAAAGCAAATACTTTAATAATTCATTGTAGAAGTGAAGATGTCCTGAAAGTTTTCCTGATAGGTTACAGTTGAAGTTACAGTAAAGGTGGCTGTACTCTTTGATTCTTTACTTTATCATTGTGTGTTTATTCAAACCAAAGGTTTTGTCAAAAGGGGACAACACCTATATATCTTCATAGGCTGAAGTACACTATGTTCATGCTTATAGAAGAATTTCCCTGGTCGCAAATGCAACATCCCCAACCAGGCCTGACTTTTGAGGCTTGGAGGCAGCTGGATTCCTTTTAGTACCTGAGTGGCTGGCTGAGCGCGGCCTAATGCTCCAGGGCGTCATGGATGCTAGGTACAGGAGGAATAGACGTCGTCCATACTGGGCAGGTATCCTGCATGTAAAGTGCAAAAAAAGAAAGAGAGAGATGCTGCGGATGAATGATAGTTCTCCCTGGGGCACTCCCGATGTAGGGGTAAGGATCCCTGGGTGCATGGTAAATGGAGTGCCCTTGATGTTGGCAGCTTGTAGCAGGGATCACACAGAGACAAGGAATGTCAACCATAAAACTCACCATTCCTCCAGTACACAGCAAACTTCAACGTAGGCAACAGCAGAAGATAACCACTTAAAAGGGTTGGCCACTTTTCAATAAATCTCTTCCATTAGACATGTCTCTGTAACTTTAACTTTGCCTCCTGTGTAGAGCTTCAGTCTTTCCCTGTTATCCACATGCTGCACTTTGCATCTCCACACAACTTCCTGTTTCTCACTCCTTTAGTCTGTTCGCATCCGCAGCTTCCAGTGTGTCTTTTTTCTCTCAGTCCTCCTCACTGACATACACAGGGAGGTGGGAGGGGGAGCAGCCGGATGACTTACTATCTCCTTCTGCAGATCCCTCCGATTTATCAGTGTAGGATCTTTATTTACATGCGTAGAGACTACACACTAATAAAGCAAGCATCAGGGATGATGAATCAATTGGTGAGCATTCAGGGAATTTTATTAAGGTATTAAAAGCACTAGGACAATTTATGTTAAGAGTGGCCAACTGGCAACTGGTTCAAGGTCGCTGGTTTGCTTGTGTTCGACAAAGTTTTCCTACTGTCTGGTATAGGTAGCTTCACGGTTGAGATGAGTGGATGCTGCTCCTCAGCAGACACATAAAGATTTCTCAAAAAGAACTCATCGCGGTAAAGACCTCAAACTTTCCAGCCACAATGTTTTTTTTTAACTATCCTTGCAAGTGGTCAGTTCAGGGGTTATCAAACTAGCACCTTTGTACAATTTAAAGACTTACACTACATTCTATTGGTCACAATATATAACATTCCTCTAAGGCAGATAGAACAGCTGCAGTACCGGATGGGGTCAGTAGACTGTGGCATTGCTAAGGGAAGGATATCTCACATTAAGGGTAAATTAAGTGTTCTTAAAGATAGTGTCTGTCAGATACCAGAGGTAGTGGACCCACTCACTGGACCAACGCGGACGATCACCAGAGCCCGCCAAAAAGCAGGTTGGACTTGCTGTGGCGTGGTACCACCAGGTCATTCCACAGTTGCGACTTAGTCTGCGGTGGCAGCCAAGGCAATGTACAAAGACGTTAAGCAGATTCGTAGTCAGGGACAGGCAAGAGGTTAGGATGGGCAGTATGGGATCGGAGTCAGGGACATAGCAATAGATCAAGGCAGGCAGCAGAGGAGCGTTGTCAGGAAACGAACCGGGGTCACAATGGGAAATCACAATAATAGCAGAGGGCATGGAACACAGCTTTCTCTAAGGCACAAGACACGAAGATCCGTCAGGAAACACAGGAAGTGGCTGGGAATTTATCAGAATTGGCCAATTATCGGCGCACTGGCCCTTTACATGTCAAGGATGTGCATGTCGTACTGCTCGACAACGAACCGCTTCCCTCTAAATGTATTCATATCTAGGACCTCCTTTACCACAAAGACATTGGTGGAATCAACCACACGAGTGGGAGGAGAGAAGCAGTTCAGGATGACTGGACTCAAGAGAGAGACGTGGAAGGAGTTCGCGATGCGCATGGAGGGAGGAAGGCGAAGCTTATACGCCACAGGATTGATGCACTTCAGTACTTCAGGACCATGGAATCGAGGACCAAGTTTATAGCTAGGAATCTTCAAACTGACGTACCTAGGAGACACTACACCAAAAGGCAGTAGGGGTGAGTGAAAATCGGGCACACCCACTTCACCCCCACATGCAAAAAGCATGCACCAAAAAAGGAATACAATGTACTGAGTATACTGCAATAACCTTTATTATACACATATAAAAATGTAAAACTTATGTCCCCTATAGACATGCATGGGAATGAGTGGTAGACAATACTGGAACAACAAACAGACAAAAGCAAAGCTCTCTACCTTAATCAAAGATGCTGATAAATCCCTATGTACATGCAGACATTAAATCAATACCAGTACATCCACATAAGACAATACAGTATATAGGGCCTGGGTATTGGTAAAGTAAACAATGCCCAGGAAAAGCAAGAGAGGGTAGTAGGTACAAACCACAGGTAGGAGCAGAGACCTAGGAGACAGCCAAACTTTGTCACCCGGGGAGAAGACTGGAGGAGACCTGCACTTCTTGCCTGACTGTGTTTTGGTGTGTACCCACATGACGGTAGGTCGGACATAAGTCTTGCCAGGAGGAAGTTGCCAAAGGTCAGCTGTAGCAGCAAGAACCAGGAAGAACCATATGTCTGGGAGCAGGATCTTCCCCAAACAAATCCGAGCACAAGAGAGAGCATTGGCCTTAATAGTCTTCTCTACAGGACGGAAATGTATCAGAAAATTGAAATGGGAGAAGAAGAGAGACCAACGAGCTTGTCTTGGATCGAGACTCTGGACAGTCTGGAGGTACAGGAGGTTTCTGTGATCAGTATAG
Source organism: Engystomops pustulosus (assembly GCA_019512145.1). NCBI lineage: Eukaryota > Metazoa > Chordata > Amphibia > Anura > Leptodactylidae > Engystomops > Engystomops pustulosus. Next base: position 87,716,260 of record CM033646.1, on the reverse strand, counting down.
ACAAGCACCCTCTAGGACATAATGCCATTCTTCCAAAGCAAGTTTAATAGCCAGAAGCTCCTGATCACTAATAGAGTAGTTACTTTCTGTGGTTGAAAGGTCTTAATGAAGAACCCACAGGTGAGAGTTTGGTCTTTAGGGCCCCTTCTGGGTGAGAACGGCTCCAACACCAACGGATGAGACGTTAACCTCTAGCAGGAACAATTTCTCAGTATCGGGCTGGGTGAAACCAGGAGCAGATGAAAAGGCAGACTTTAGCGTAGTAGAAAGCTTCTTCACTCGCCGGAGGCCAGAGCTTAGGGTTGGCGTTCTTCTTGGTCAGCGCCACAATGGGAGATAACAGGTAGGAGAAATGAGGAATAAACTGCTGGTAGTTATCGGCCACTGAAGTACTGCAGACAACTTTGCAGGATCCATCTGTAGACCCTTGTCTGAGATAATATATGCTAGGAATGGGAGACTCTTATGATGGAATTAGCACTTCTTGAGCTTGGCATATAGGCAATTGGCCCTTCGGCACCTGAGAACTTGCCGTACATGGACCCGATGGGACTCAATGTCCACGGAGAACACTAGGATATCATCTAGATAGACCACAACACAGGTATAAAGTAAGTCTCTGAATATGTCATTGACAAACTCCTGGAACACCACCGGTGCATTAGAGTCCAAAGGGCATAACAAGGTATTCACTTTGGAAGTGAGATGGTGGAGATGGAACAAGGCAGTTCCAGAAAACGTGACTGGCATTCCGGTCCCGAGCGGGGAACTTCACCTCTCTGCCAGTCGAGCACCGGCGCGTGGCGCTGAAACCACAGAAGGCCCAGAAGAACTGAAGACTTGCATCGGGTTAGCACAAAAAAGGAAAATCTCACCTTGTGCAAGACGCCCACTTGTAGACATAGGGGTTCAGTGCGGTCCTGGAACGGGTCTTGGAGAATCTGCCCACTGACTGACGAGATGACCACCGGGTTCTGGAGACGGACCGCAGGAAAACAGTACTGAGAGACCATGGCAGCGTCCACGAAGTTTCCTGCCGAACCGGAATCCAAGCAGGCAGAGGCTGGAAAAGGATTACCCGTCCCGGAGCTGAGTAAGACAGGTTCAGACGTGGAGAAGCTTTGTTCTCACCTAGGGATGCTTCTCCCAAGAACCCTAGGTGTGTGTTTCCCGGATGCTGAGGACGGAGTGGACAGGTCTGAAGGAAGTGTTCCGGTCAGGCACAATAGAGGCAGAGGTTCTCCTGAGGTTGTCTAGAACGTTCCTGGGAAGACCGCCAAGCTCTGCCCAGCTGCATCGGTTACTGTCATGGCAGATGGCTAAAGTGGTCTTTGGAATGCAGGAGCCAGGTGAGGCCAACATCGGACCCAGACTTGCGCTTGCTCAGGGCCAGGGCCGGCACAGTGAACTCATGTGGCCGCATGACCCTGTCATCTGAGCTTGGACACATTAAGAGACAATCATATCTTTCAATTGCATCGGCGATAAGGATGTGGTCGCTGTTGTTATTACATTTTCTGATCAGAGGCTGGGCTCCATAGCAGACCTTTCCCTCAAAAACACATGCATGTTTATACACAATCACAATCATTTTTATACTCATACTTGTGTCTACAGATTCCTACATGTATACACACATACAGTATATGCACATCCAATTTACACCATATACAACATACACACAGATATACAGCATATATACACAAGCATCCAGTATGTAGAGAGCTTATATACACACACATCCAATATATACAGCATACACACACGCATCCAATATATACAAGATAAACACGCATCCAGTATATACAGCATATATACACACATCCAGAATATACAGTATATATACACACAGATCCAATATATACCCACAGCACATACACACAGATATACACACACATCCAGTATATACAACACATACGCAGAGATATACATCATATATACACACTCATCCAGTATATAGAGAATAATCACAGATATACAGCATATATACACAAGCATCCAGTATATAGAGCATACGCACCGATATACAGCATATATACACAAGCATCCAGTATATTCAACATATACGCACAGATATACAGCATATATATACAAGCATCCAGTATATAGAACATATGTACAGATATACAGCATATATATACGAATGTATCCAGTATATAAAGCATATGCACAGATATATAGCATATATATACAAACACATCCAGTACATAGAGAATAATCACAGATTTACAACATATATACACATGCATCCAGTATATAGAGCATACGCACAGATATACAGCATATATATACATACGCATCCAGTATATAGAGCATAAGCACAGATTTACATCATATATACACACAAACACATATACAGCATATATACACATAAAAACATATACATGAATTTATATACTGTATGTAGCAATTATACTCACCCCAGCTGGATGTCACTCAGTCGGGATGTGGTGGCAGGGTCAGAAAACAGACCGCATAGGAGAGGGCGGACAGGCCTGTGAGGCGCACGGACCATGCAAGGACGGACATGAGGTCCATCGTAGTGGTGGGCCCATTTGGAGCTCTGGGCCCCCGGCAGAGATGAGTTTATTACGAGTAGACGGCAAGTCACGTGCAGACAGTGCATCATTAGCTTGTCCCGAAAGTCCCTTTTAAAAGGTCGCAATTAGAGCTGCTTTGTTCTAGGCTAGCTCAGAGGCCACCTAACCACATAGTCACTAACAGATGAGTCCCCTTGATGCAGGTTCAGCAATGCAGTCTGAGCTGAAGATGCCCGTGCAGGTTCCTCAGCGAAGAAGGAGGTGATGTCAGCTGTAACCTGGTCTTTCCTGTCCCAGAGAGGAGTCGCCCATGCCAGGGCCTTCCCGGAGAGGAGGCTGATGATGAAAGCCACCTTAGACCTTTGGGTGATGAACTTAGTTGGCATAAGCTCAATGTGCAGGGAGCACTGGGTGATTAAGCCCCTGCACAACTTATTTTATTCACTTTTTTATTTTTACGTTTACAGAGTAAAAATGACAGTGTTAGTTTCGGCGGGACAAATTGTTCTTTTTAGTGGTGCCATTTAATATTTCATGCAATGTACTGAAAAGCTAGAAAAAAATTTCCAAGTGCAGTGAAGCTGACAAAAAAACACATTTGTGGCGTTTTCCGTCATAGTGTTCACTACCGGGAACACTATATTTTTTGGGACCTGGCATTTTGGGACCTGGCATTTTATGGGCATATTTATGATTTTTACTGTTTGTTTATTTTATATATTATCTAGTAAAAGGGGGAGGGGAGTAATTAAACTTTCTTCTTTTTTTTAAATTTTTTAAAATATTTTTTATAAAACCTTTTTACCATTATTTCAGACCCTCCAGGGTACTTGCAGGGTCTGATTGCTAATACTATATTTTGCAATGCTACTGTATTGGAGTACAGGCAGTCCCCGGGTTACATACAAGATAGGGTCTGTAGGTTTGTTCTTAAGTTTAATTTGTATGTAAGTCGGAACTGTATCTTTTATCATTGTAATCCCCGACCAGAACTTTTTTGGTCTCTGTGACAATTGGATTTTAAAAATGTTGGGTTTTCATAAGAATCAGGATTAACACTAAAGCTTTATTACAGACACCTGTGATAACTGTTACAGCTGATTATTGTAGCCTAGGACTAAAGTACAGTAATTACCAACATCCAGAGGTCCGTTTGTAACTAGGGGTCGTATGTAAGTCGAGTGTTCTTAAGTAGGGGACCGCCTGTATATAGCAATACTACTGCTGAACTCTAATATCCTGCCATCTTCTGGCTATTAGAGATCATTACACATGGCAAGCCTACAAGTCTCAACCACCCTCCAATGATGTTGATCAGCCATCTAAGATGCCGGCACCTATGGAATGTGAAGTTAGGTGCCGTAGTCGGGTTCTCCAGTCCACAGATGAACTTAGTCTCTCCTAAACTCTTCTTATACTTGGGGTGGGAATGCTTGCCAGAGTATTGGGGCATTATTCTGTAGTCCTGCATAACATAACCTTATGTCTGTACAAAATCTGGGCATATGTACATCAAGTGACATTCTTTTACTCTCTCTGAACATCTGACACATTCATATTGCCCCAGTTTTCAGAATACTGAAGGAGAGACAACCAAGGTTTTATTATAATCTAATGTAGAGCTCCCTTGTTTGTTTCATTTGTTTGTGCTCAAATCTATAAAATTTAGATGTCTTGGTTACACAGGGTTTATGATGCCGTTAAAGGGAACCTGTCAGGCACATCTAGCAGTCTTACCTCATTTACTGTAATGAGTTGTTCTGCATGGTGATATTCAAATGAGTGGGAAGCTCTTGCGAATGATAAAATGACCGTTTAAATCATTTCCTCTACTGGTCCAGTCAGCCAGTTCCACCAAGCTCCCACAAAGGATATATGGGTAGTGTACTCCTTTAAAATAAGTTCCTATCTCTATTAGAAGGTAGGATAATGATATACCCATTTTAAAGCACATCATATTACTGGTGGCAGACTGTCCTTACAAGCCTGCTTGTTACCTCTAGGGGATGATGGTACTCTTTAGCTGGTATCAGGACATCATTCCGCTGGAGAAAATAACTTTATAAAATGAGGTAAATGAGTGGTAGGTGCTCGGGGTCACGTCATCTGAGTGCCTAATGGCTTCACTAATTAAGCATCCCCCAGCCACTCAATATTCTCCCCTCCCACCCACAGCCTGTGACGTCAGAAGGCCGTCTGCAATTCTTACGCATGCATGAGAACTCATTCCTTGAGTAGCGGCTGCTCAGGAACACTTGGATGACTCAGTTCATAGGATTACAATGCATCTGGTTGTAAATGTCCTTTAAGAAAGGCATGGAACCCATTCATCATAATGGGGTCAGTAAGGTTTCATTATAGTGTTCACATGAGAGCACAGAGTATATGGTCTTAGTCTTATATTATGTGAAAGTGAATAGAATATGGGGGTTTCTGCTTCTTCTTTTAGAGAATTGTGATTTTAAACACTTTAATAATATTTTTCCAATGTATATCCATAGTAGCTTTAGAAAACACACTTAATTTGCACACAACATTAAATAAATACATTTTTAGAATACTTAATTGCTTTCTTTTGTTTTTCAAGGACCAACCCCTTTGCTCACGTTAAGCTGAAGCGAACAATTACAAATGACAGGTCAGCTCCTGTCATTCAGTGACTTTGTGATCTCCTTCAAGAAGATGCTGCTTCAAGACCATTCTACAAAAGACTTTTATATCTTCATATTTCTCCTTAGACTGAAAAGGCCTAATGTACAAAACTGTGATACTTGGTCTTTTCTGAAACTAGCAAAAAACCTAACTAACTCTTGGAATATTCTGTTTACAGCAGTCATGACAAAGTTCTCTGCAATATGTGAGTTGACCTTATTGTCAGATGCATGGCAGCACATTGCTGTGAATACACATCAGCTGAACGTGTTCATGACCTCAGCAGTTATATATAAAAGGTGACCTTCTCTGATCATATGTGCAGAGTGCAAATTAGCTGTGCAAATTCCTGAGATTGCTTTATGATAAAATATAACAATGGCTTGTAAATGGATTATATATAAGAGATGCTAACACATGGATATGAGCATTTAAAGGCAAAACTCAACAGTCATACGAAGAAATAGAAGATGAAGAAGTCAGACTTTGCCTTTTCTCCTTTGCCTTCAGCTACAGTAAAAGCAGAATCTGTACAACCTGAAAATTATTTTATAAATTAATATGTATTATTTGTTCAGTATGTGTTTAGCACAATATTTGGGATGTGAATGTACCAATTGAAGTAAAAAATATGATACAGTACACAGAAAGTAAAGGGAAGTTGCAGAATGATTGGGGAAGAGTAAACAGGCTTTCAGTATAGACTGAGCAGAAAGTGCAGTGGATATGAAATAGTTAACAGGGCTGGATTCATATGGAAAGGGCAGTGCTTCATCTAGAGCACCATACACACATTGGGGCAGATTTACTAATCCTAATCTACTGAGTAAACCTCTACACAGTTTCCAGCAGTTAGTAGTACAGGTATTGGATGCCTTACTACCTCTAGGATTCTGGTTTTAGAGCACTTTGTCACATGCTAGTCCTTTCCGTCTTCTACTATACTACACCCTATGCTGCTAAGTCACCATTCTGAGAACAAAATTATGCAATAAACAAAACATAATGGCCCAGATTTAATAAACTGGATGCAGCAGTTTTATGTTTAAAAAAAAACTGTTTAATTTTGCACATAAATACTTGTATTTATGGTGTTCACGCCAGTTTTGTGTTGCAGCTGCACTGTGTCCACCGCAATACAAAACTCTGCACAAAGAGGTGTGACGCATTAATGTAGAAAGCTTGACAAAAAAAACCCTGGTGTATACAGTTTCAGTGCGATCGACACATGTTGGGTGCGCCAGATTATTGAAGACTGTGTGCCAGTGTTCAATAATCTGGTGCACTCTGCACATTAGTGAGGCAAACAGTTAGGCCCATTCCACACTTGCGAGTGTGATGCGATGAACTCGGATCACACTCGCAACGCATGCCGCTTAGAACACACGTCCCGAACGCTGCACACCAGGAGTGAACTCAGCATGTCAGTTCAGTCCCGGTTCGCAGTGTTCGGACCGCGCAATCCAATCAGCATGCGTTGCGAGTGTGATGCGAGTTCATTAGGCAAGTGTGGAACAGGCCTAATCCTCACTATTTATAAATCTGGGCTAATGGCCCTGATATATTATTCAGGCTGTGCCAGTTTTCTGTCTGTATGTGAAAGGTGCTCGACAAAAACATGCTGCACACTTCCAGAGCAGAGCAGGGTGTGCCAGATTACTGAAGACCGTGTGCAAGTTTTCAGTAATCTGAAACTTTTGATAAACCTGGGCCAATAAATGTAGTGCTCATGAAGTAGGCTAGGTTTTTATTTTAGTTAAGAAAGGATTCTAGCATATTTAGCTTAGTAAATCTGCTGCCCAATGAGTCTACTAGTTTTCTATGTTTTTTTTAATAAATGTAAGACTAAGGTTCATATCTGCATTTGCTTTCTGTTCCGTCAGTTATAACACCCATTGGGGGCATTTATTATTCAACAGATTTTAACTTTCCGACAGTTTTTTGGCTGCCTTTTTGCCTGTGCCACTTGCGCCATATTTTTTACAGCTTGCAACACCAATTTAGCTCCTTTTCCGACACTCGTGCCTTTTTTTTGTCGCTCAATGGGCACAGCTTTTCAATCTTGCACTTTCCCCAAAATCAGTTTCCCCAAAATATTTCTGGTTAAAATTAGACCAACAAAAAGCAAGTCTACCAACTTCTAAACGCCATCATGAATTTGGTTTGCCTTTTCTGGTGCTCATTTGTTCTTACAGTGGCACAAACACACCCCAATATAACTTCACAGTGCCAATCACTGCTAAAATCGGTTGCCAAAAAACAACACCCAGTGCCAAAAATAATGAATGCCCCATTGTTTTCAGTAGATGTGTGAATTCATCAGTTGTCAACAGTTTGTCATCCATTTTTTCTTTAGTTTCCCCATTTGCTTCAAAGTAAAAAAAAAACTAATTTCCCCATCCATTAGCTTGACACAACTTTCCTCCTGACATATGAAGTACATTGAAGTAAATTGGAAAACTGATGACAAATTATGCAACATATGTGCCTTTCAAAATGATTCTCTGCAACAACGCAAAGCACAAAGTGGATGTGAACTTAGTCTTCAACAGTATCACAAAGCAATATCTTTAGACCTATGGTTTCTGAGATGTTCAGTACATAGTTTATATATATATATATATATATATATATATATATATATATATATATATACATATTCCTGCCCTGGCATGTTTCTAGAAATAAAAAATATTCTTGAAGGCATATAGAAAGTGTGAGGATGATGGTAAATGTTATGTGTTAAAGGATTCTCTATATGATGGGGCAGTCTTATATTGTCTTTGATGAGAGAAAGTATTGACCATCATTAGAAAGGACCAAATGGACATATTGTACATATTTAAAGGGGTTGTGTGGATTTGAAAAGACATTTCTGAAAATCCTATCAGGAAATTCTGAAAGGGCTTAACCCTCAACACATGGGCAAAGTGGAGTGAAGATGCAAAGGGAATATGTCACTGTAGAGGTTCCAACATATGCAAAGATTACACACTGTACTATGTAATATCTTATAAACCCCGTGGTGTGCTCAATGGACATGCCATTGACTATGTCAATGACATAGTTAAGAAGGCCTGATGTGTGGCAACATTGTTTTTTCTGCCCCACCATACAGCCATACTAGGCTTTCATTTTGCATTTGCCATGGAATTACATGTACAGTGCCCCATTTGTTGGAGTGATGAAGGAGTCCAGCAGCAGCTACCCTTCAGATCAGTTGCTCAGCAGATAATAAAAGTGAATGACACAATGGGGCACATTTAATTACCCGATCCTGCACGTTCCTCAATCCGGAGTGTCCGGCGAGAATGCTCTGTGCCGCGATTCACTTACATCGTGCCCCCAATATCCTGCATGTGTCGCTTCCCCGATCAGGTCCACCGGAGTTCACCTTCTTCTTCCCGGTGCATGTAAGTGCTTGGGCTTGCAACACAATTTTAAAGTTAAATCCTGGCTGTCCGAATCAGACGGCCCGCCCCCCAATTTCTGTTACACGAAAGCAGCGCAGCCGTGCACAATTCGATCGCGTGCGACACTATCTTACCTATCACTACCTTCTAAATCCCTGTACCAGCTGCACAAATCCCAAAAACGTCGGAAAATCCAACGGAAATACGGCCGTGGGAGCCTTAGTAAATAACCCCCATTAAGTGGACAGCTCTTTTCTCTTTGTAGTGGTCAGAATAAGTTACTACAAACAGCTTCCATTTATTTGAATGAGATTTAATCTGTAATGACTTACACAAAGAATGGAGCTGTCTGCTTCCTTTTATGTTTTCTGTTTATCAGCTGGCGAGAACAGTTGATCTGTGGGGGATGCTGGCTGTTAAGCCTCACCAATTTCATATAAAAGGCCTATCTTTGGGATGGGCCCTCAGGTGATCATTTTCCTATGCAAATGTCAAGTACATGTATTGTTGCATTGGATGCCATCTTTATCTCTTTTCTTCCTCCTTTCCTAAAGAGAGATGAGTATACCATAAGTCTTCTGTATTGTCCAGTATAAGTGTATGCTTCAGTAATCTATTTCACAAAGAAAAATTTAATAGGAAACATTTTTTTCATTAAAAGCAAATTCTAATGTAGCTACTCCAGTGATTTTAGAAATTAATTTTTCCTTTATTGTATTTTTTACACAGCTAACATTTGACATATTTGTATGTACTGAACCCCTGACCTCAATGGACTATTTTTAGGAGGTTCCATTGTGTCGTGCTCTGTATGTTTCCTTAGCTATCCTCCATTATTTATATAAAATATGTTGTCATTTCTAAATCTAAAGACAGAGAAATGCATTTAAAATTATAGAATATAAAATATATGGGAAGCAATTGTTACTTCTTAGATATGATGGGAGGACTAAATGATATCTGTAAGATTTATTATAGACAGTGTATTGATTATTGAGTATGACAAGAAATGTTATTTTTATTTGTGGATGCTTGAAGGCCATGGATTATTCATGTTAACATTATTTTTAGCCAGTCTGGTTCTTATCATGCATATTGCTACAAGTAGTGTGTTGTACAACCTCTACACATGAACTGTAACTATTATGAGAACACAAAAGCGGTTCCTCGTTCAGTCTTACTTAGAGATAATAAATCATTTATAACTGGTGTCCTTGTGTTGAATCATTAATGTTTTTATGTAATAAGAAGTATATCAAGAATAAAATCTACTGTACCTGTTAGCTTGTTGTATCATAGTGCAAAACATTGTAACATATTTCACTAATTGGTCAAAGAGATATTGGGGGAGTCAGTGAATAGACCAGAGCAGAGTCAGACTGCACAGTCTTAGGCTAAATTCACACTGCCGTTGCCCGCCGTACTGTAGCACGGCGGGCACATGGCAGTGCGCGGGGAGAGGAGGAGGGCTGCTCACCCCCGCCCCTCTCCATAGGAACATATGGCGCACGTAATACCGTAATACCGGAAAAGATAGGACATGTCTTATCTTTTTCCCGGGTACGGAGCAATACAGTGCTGCACGTGTGCGCCCATTGCCATCTATGGGGGACGTATATTGGCCGCATATACGTCGGCCGTATATACGTCCCCCTGGTGGCAGTGTGAATGCAGCCTTAATCTGGAGCAAATAAATCATGCTGGATGATGTATCTGTGGTGGTTTAGAACTGTGGAGTTGTACTTTACACCAGCTATTAGTTTGTCTAGTTTATGTCCTCTAAGAAGAACATTCAAAGTCAGATAGAAGGTTTGTGTTTATGTGAATATGTGCCTGAAATAGAACACTTAAAATTAAATTTTATTGTAAACTTTTAATATAAAGTCCACTCCTCAGCCACTAAACAATCAGTTCAGGCTTTCAGTGTGCATAGGGAATAATGAGACCTAGGATGATTGAATCCTATAGGATCCCACTCTATCACAATAATACCCCCACACCGAACTAAAGTGATAATGTGAAAAAGTAGTCGGTTCAGGGCATGTGTCTCGAATAGCAGAATTTAGATATAGCCAGTTTAGCGGGATCTCGCTCTCATCAATTCCAAGCACACTGCACTAGAGCACTATTTGGAAAAAATAAAAGCTAGGCTAAAATCAAATTCTTTTGCGGATCATAATGTTCTGCCTGTTCTGCCCAATATACCTTATGCCTGATGCGTTTCTACAGCCCCCCTATATGGTTGCTGTGCCATCAGAGGCATATGGAGGTATAGAAGGTATATATATTTAAGCGCGGCTGCACATCACATATTCTTGTGTGCAACTGCCGGCATGCTGTCGGCACTGTTAGAAACCATGTTTTTAAGTGTTCTATTTCAGGCAGATATAACTAGTTTATGTCCTCACCTGCAAAAAAAATCTGTAATTCTTTAAATTTTTCTTTGTGTAGAGCTCTGTGTAGGCTAGTATAATCCGAACCGTATATAAGCCGAGACCCCTAATTTTATCACCAAAACCTGGGAAAACCTATTGACTTGAGAATAAGTCAAGGGTGGGAAATGCATTGGTCACAGCCTCCAGTATATAGCCAGCCAGCCCCCAGTAGTATAAAGCCAGCCCCATGTAGTATACAGCCAGCCCCCTGTAGTATATAGTCTGCCAGTCTCTGTAGTATATAGCCAGCCATCCCCATGTAGTATGCAGCCAGCCAGAAGATAGAAGAGGAGACGCACCGAGGATTGGGAGCCATGCCAAGGAACAGGGCGTCAGAGGGTGAGTATGTAAGTTTATTTTTTTTATTGACTCGTGTATAAGCCGAGGTGAGGTTTTTCAGTAATTTTTTTGTGCTGAAAAACTCTGCTTATACACGAGTATATATGGCACTTCTTACTGATTGTACTTCTAAGCCACTGACACCCTGTTACAAATCTGCAGCATTGACAGGGAACTGATCATCGATCCCCTGCCCAATATGGGTGTACCCACGCACTGCCAGTGGCCTTGCTCACTGTAGTTAAAGGCTTAACACCTGCGATCGGTGGCATCACCTATTGTGGATGTTACCTGTGGGTGTTTGCTGCAATATGATGGAGCTCAGCCTGTGAGCATTTTCCATTACTCCCTTAAAGAGAACATGTCAGGCAAATTTACCTACAAAACAAAATATATTTTCATAAACTGCCATTAGAAAGCATTGCCTCTATCCTTACATTGTCCCTCTACGTGCCTGTAAACTATCAAACTATCAGGTTATAAAGTTGTATGCAAATGACCTCAGATAGGTTCAATGAGTCATTATCATATTCAGCTGTCCAGCTTATTCATGAGTGTGAGACATAGCCACACTCCTGCTGCTGACTCCTTTATGTGCTTCCTGGTTCTGGCAACCACGTCCCCTGCAGCCGGTGTGTGTATAAGATACTATTATACACATTCCTGACAACCTGTATAATAATGTGACACTCCTGGTGCTGGCTTCCTGGTCTTGGTGGTCATACCACCTGCAGCCTGTGTGTGTATGAAATACTTCTATACACATGACTGACAGTCTGTATAATAATGTGAGACTCCTGGTGCTGGCTTCCTTGTCCCGGTGGCCATGCCCCCTGCAGCCTATACATATGGCTGAATCTTGTAGCAGTGGTAACAGCCTGACATGCTGTTACTCCTATACACTACTTAGTTTCAAAGTTTATGTGGTTGAAAAAACACACACGTCCATCAAGTTCAACCAAGGAAGGGAAGGGATTGGATGAGGAAGGGATTTAGGGGAAACAATTCTATATGACATAATTGTCAATGTTATTTAGGCATCTAGACTCTTCTTTAAGCTGTCTGCTGTCCCTGCTGTGACCAGCTCCTGAGGCAGGCTATTCCACAGATTGACAGTTCTCATAGTAAAAAAGCCCTGTCTCCTCAGGTTTTTGTTTTCTCCAGGAGGAGACAGTGCCCACGCGTCTTTTGATTTGATTTAATCTGGAACAACTTACCACCATATTTTTTGTATGGACCATTCATATATTTATATAAATTAATCATGTCCCCTCATAGTCGTCTCTTTTCCAGACTAAATAAATCTAGTTGTTTTAATCTTTTCTCATAACTGAGACGCTCCATACACCTTATCATTTTGTGAACCCTCTCCAGCTCCAGGGCATCCTTTATATGGACAGTAAAACTTGACAGCATATTAAAGGTGAGGCCGAACCAATGCCTTGTAAGGGCTTATTCACACTGCCGTCTGCGGGGCCGTACATGCGGCCGCATGTACGTCCCCATAGACGGCAATAGTGGCACAGCGGGGATCCAGGCTGCACACCGCAAAAAGATACACGGCGTGTGTGTGGCCGTGAGCCATTGTTTTCTATGGAGGGAGGAGTGGCCACCTCCTCCTCCTCTCCAGCACATGGCGGGCATAACGCGTGTGAATGTACCCTAAAGTGGTAATATTACATCCCTATCCTGAGAGTCCATACCACTTTTGATACATGACAAGATCTTGCTGGCTTTAGAGGCAGCCAATTTACAATGCATGGTGTTATTTAATTTATGATCTACTAGTACGCCAAAGTCCTTCTCCACAAGGGACTCTCCAAGATTTACTCCCCCAAGGACATATGTTGTGTCATGGGTGCCTCTGTGCCACTTGTCTCGGGTCGCAGGCGCGTCCGTGTACCTCCGTGTGCCCCGCTGTGCTCCCCTTACCTCGCCGGGTTCCAGCTGCTTCTCCCACAGCTCCTTGCATGCATTGCTGCAGCCTAGGGTGCGCGTATCCCGGCTCTGTTCTATTTAAAGGGCCAGCGCGCCGATAATTGGCACTGCGTTGACCTGTTGCTACATCCCCGACTCTGATCCTGTGCTGCCCGTCCTGACCTCCTGCCTGTTCCCGACCACGATTCTGCCTGACCTCTGTGTACCTCGCCTTGGTTGTCACTGCGGACAAAGCCGCACCTGTGGAACGACCTGGTGGTAGCATGCTGCAGCATGGGCGGGCTCTGGTGAAAACCGGGAGCCACTTAGACTCCGGTCCCAGGTGTTGTCTTACGTCATCATCCGCAGTGGTCCAGTGGGTCCACTGTCCCTGGAGTCTGACATTTTGCCTGTGAATTATTACCTCCGCCCCCTCCCCCCTGTGACAGTACCCCCGCTAAGGCCTCCCCCTCCTCCTGGCCTGAAGGAATTTCTGAAGAACGAACGGTCCCGAATGTTGTCTTCTGGCTCCCAAGACCTCTCCTCTGGCCTGAACTCCTTCCAGTCAACAAGAAAGAACCGCTTCCCTCTGACTGACCTCATACCCAGGACCTCTTTCACCTCATAGACATCATGTGCCCAGCCTCATTTACATAATAAGGAAAAGATGATTTACAATGATTAATGTATGAAATAACTAGATAAAGGCTGGAATGGAATCCTTGTAAGCTGCTCCAGCAGCTGGGGTGACAGAATTAGTTACAGAGACTAGTTAAAGGTCTTCTTTAAATAATATCTATCATCAAGTCTCTGTAACTAATTCTGTCACTGCTACCTGTTGGAATCCTTACAAGGATTCCATTCCAGCCGCCACCACCTTAGGAGGACAAGGTCGAACCTGCCAGGACCATAAAAAAAGGTAAAGTTAGTTTATCTGTGTATATTTTTCTATATATGTATCTACAAGTGTATATATGTGTATATGCTGTATGGGTGTTTATGTATATTCTGTATATGGTGTCTGTACAGTATATATATGTGTGTGTGTATTAGCTGTATGTGCAGTGTGTAGATGCTGTATATACTGTTTGTATATATGTTTATAAGCTGGAAGTATATGCAGTATTTGTGATATTTATCAGAGCTTATATTTTGTACTACATGGCAATATACTGTATGCATTTTATACTACACAGCGATATGCTATATGTATTTTGTACTACATGCCGGTGCTCTGTATACATTTTATACTACATGGCGGCATGCTGTATTTATTTTATACTACATGGCTTCATATTAGGAAGAGAAATTTTGTGTTATACGGGGGGGAAATTATCTTATTTCTCCTTGTTCATGCGGATAATTCGTTGAAGAAACCTAAGACTTTACTTTATTAATCTTGGTTTAATAATGAATTACGGGGTGATGACAGGATTCCTTAACAATAGATAAGATGTACCAGCTCAGTCCCATGGCCAGCACCAATCATCTTGGAGGTCATGTGAGTGGCACAGCATATGACCCAGTGTCTCATATGTTGACTCAAAATTAGTAGCCTTTAAAATGCATTGTACGGAATTCAGGCTTCATGATGATGTTTTGTATGTACTTTTTCTTTACAGATTCATCATCATATTTTTTATTTGTTTATAATAACTGTGGATTGAAAGGTTAATTGTTAGACAGCAGTATGTTACTCTCCTTTTAAACAGTTAAAGCTAAGTAGAGTACTAGACAGACAGGCAACGCAACCAATGGCAAAAATTTCAACATGAGATAGAAAAATGTGCAGATTATATTGCAGTAAGTATTAGGACATTGCATGTTACAAATTTTAAAACACCTAGTAGGAGAGACACCCTTCTTTGTGGTTCTTGTGTTCCCCTCCAGGCGTGAGGGGCTAATTTACATTCACAGATTCTCTGCCCAGTGTACGTGGCATGGTGCAGTTGCGTAAACAAGCAAAGAACATTTTTATGCTGCCACCTAACATCATAGCTGGTAGCATCAAATCTAAATTTGGCTGATAACACATGGCAAGTTACCAATAAAATGCGTGTCATTCAACCTTATAGTGCAGCCAATGATTATGCTGTGTCAATGTAACAGTTGTTGTAGAGTGAGGAGAAAATATGAGAGAGATCTTCCAAAATTTAAATAAAAATCCCTTGTGTATATCGTATTATGCTATGAAGCATAGGGTATATTCCCATGCAGTGTTGTTCTTTAAATGGCTTGGTTACCAAAATATCACAAGGTGATCCAAGTAAGTAGCTCACACAGACCAACTCTACATCTGAAAAAAAACATCTTTGGGTCATGTTCCCTCGGGAGCCACCTGAGGACTTCGATGATGCGCATTTGTCCCTGCAGCACTTCATGAGCAGAGAACATAGTGTCCATCTCAGAATGAGGAATCTGGGTGGAGGGTGGTTTGTCGCTTGATCTGGGCTAATGCCCAATGAGCGATAACATTTTAGGGGAGACACTGAGCTGCAGCGAGGAAGGTGTGATGTAGGTAATTAGTGTAATTCATACCTTGGCCCTTTCTCATGAATGATGTTGGTCTTTGTGGCCAACCTCTAAGAATCGCTCATTATCAAGATTAGGCAGGAAAAAAAGAAAATTAGGGGGGAATAGCATTTTACCCCAAGTTCAAATATACTATTTTTTTTAAATATAAAGCATTTTCCCAACTTATAGGAATAAGTGATCTACAAAACATCCACCTCAACACATTCAAACATTTTTGACCAGAGTTCCCAAGTTTATGTAACTTACCTTGGATTCCTTTTTAAAATCCAGGACAAATATAGTAGGGCTTATGATCGCCTTCAATAGATGATTTTGTGATTTGCCCATTGACATTTATAATGATTGTAATTTTAACTGCTTAAAATTAAAAAAAATTGACAGATTACTAAACTGCAGGGTTATAAACAGCCTAAATGTGGATATTTAGTCCAAGTTATAATCGAAAATCTTATTTTTAGGTCTTGTGTATGGTAATGGGGCTAATTTATCTTCTTCATCTTTCTATTATTTTGTCCCTTTTTAGCTAGCAGTTCAAACAAATGTGTGAAATCAGCAACTTTTTATAATGCACAGCAAAGTTCTGCAAGCACCTTTTTCAGTGTTGAAACTATATATCTTCAAATAGCAAATGGGAACCTATGGAAAAAAGTTGCATATATTTTGTTGTGCAATCACGTTAAAGTCTCAATTTTTTGCAATAGAATAACTTGTCAACCAGAAATAGGAGAATGGTTATGGGTAGCACTAGACTTATGGCCTTGGTACAAACTTTTGGTGGACTTTTAAAAAAAAAAAATAGCAAAAACCAACACAACTCAAAAAGCCAAACTATATACTTTCTAGGAGCTAAATTAACAAACTCAAAACCCAAAAAAAATGAGACAGAACAAGACTAAAGACTAAAGAATGCACCCCCTATGGATTTGTAGTGGTGCATGATACTGCATTAATGTTGCAAGCGGAGGTAGGATTTTTCTTCATACTAAAAAACAAATGGCAGATTGTAGGTGCTTACATTCAGAGGAAAGAAGAAATGGAATTCACATACCAGCCAACACGCAGTGTGGTAATCATGGCCAAAAAAAGCCTCGATGCGTTTTTGACAAGCATATAAATGCAATCAAATATTTCATAGAGAATGATATCCAATCTTCCTAAACATGCGACCTTGACAATATAGCACCAAGATTTTCGTGACACTTAACAATAATCCAAACAGGTGTGCTTCAGTTTTTAGCATTAAATACTACTCGCTAAAAGGCCACAAGATTGATGAAACGTATGTAATATCTCCATCCTGTGTGTATATATGATGTGTTGTTATATATAGCATGTATAGTATAATTAACAGTCACAAATTCACGATTAAGGACCATCTGTAATATTTTTTTAAGCAAAATGTGTAAAGATCTTGTACTGCTTCTTAAAATTAGACGTGGGAAAATCAACCGGTGAACCAATTATCTGTTAATGTCAGAATATGGGCCATAACAAAGTTGTCACATACTTTGCTATCTGGATCTTTTACGTATGAGAATAGTGTAGCAGGCTGTGATATCTGACACAGGACAAACGTTTTCTGATTGAAATCAACTAGTAACGATTGCCCTGTTAAATCCATTGAAATGTTAGGTGTGAAAAGATCTGATATAAATGCATCAGTTCCCAATCAAGAGTGCTTGGATTGAGACACATTAATGACATTAGATGTGTTACATGTCAGCTTAATTATGTTACACAGTTATTAAGTCATGTCGCTATCGGCATCAGAAATAAAAGTAGGTGTATTATCATATCGACTTTGGGTATTTACAAGCTGGGTAATATTCATGTGTCCAAGAAACGACAGTGCATTATAAGCACACCCCCAGAATCAATCAGGAATTCATGCACCAACTAGGACATCTCAGAATGTGGTAGTGTTCGGAATTACAGTACTTTTTTTTACAGTATTCTTTTTATTGTGCACACCGATAGTCTTTTTTAAAAAACTGTCCGGATTGTAGATTACCATATTTTCAAGCTGAATTCGAAGTACCAATCAGTCTAAGGTTCACAATTGCACATTCCCATTCCCAGCTAGCAGTGTGTGTTGATCCCGGGCAGGGGTTTGGGTACCAGCTGCAGTCTGTGTCAGTCCCTCTAATCACACACTCATGCAGCTCCCCCACTCCTTCACACTTCCGTCAGGTGCCATTGGAGTAGGGGCAAAGGAGGGGGAATGCATTGTAGAGTGAGCAAGAATACATGAGAGACACAGGCACACACAGGCTGCAGTAGCATCTCTTCGCACACCACCTCCGCCACAGGACGGCTGGAACTCAAGCCAAGACTGGTAAGTGTTCAATGCTAAAGTATGAAATTTAATTATTTAATATGATTCAAAAAGGCTGACAAAGGCATTTTATCACTCAGTATCTTAGGCTTATATTGAACATGGTCACCAACTCTAAAAGTGACATTCCTGGCAAAGGGTTATGGACATGTGAATTTTAGGTCACTTGCAGCAGAGTGAACCATCCTGGTTAGGAGTTAGATGTGATAGGTTTGTTAATTAAGACAGTTACAATAGATGATGCCACCACTAATGATTTAGATTTTAATTTATGCCATTCTATCAAGGTTTACCAATTTGTTGCAACAAGATTTAGGGGAAGTATTTTTTTTGGTACTGTTCACTGTCTCTCTTTTTCATCTGTTTCTATAAGATCTGGAATTGGAGAGCTTTCTTCAATCAAGGGAAATACTGCCCTACCATCAGTATACATGGATGACGAGTATGAAAATATTCCCTTGACCTTCTATGGTTTCTTGTTCACTTTATCATGTGAAGAAAACCATAAAGACTGCCACGTATATCTCCTCAGCAAACGTCAAATATTTTACATGGTTAAAATGTATGTATTTTGAACAACTTGTCTGTAAATAGAAACAATTTGCGTTCTTAAGTTGCAATTGAAAACAAATTATTTTCATTCAAAATGGTGTTGTCGCCAAAATAATGTTTGCCAAAAAGGAGGAAAAACAATAACATCCATAAAAGAAGATCTCTATAGAGTGTTGACCACTTGATCGGTATCTGCCCATGTCTCTCCTTTTTGTAAATGAATGAGTAGGTAAAAATATTTTAAACAGTCTTAGAAAAATTTCGTGCAGTAAACCACTAAATTATGCATGCTTTTTTATGAACTTTTAACGATGGGGCCCATGGTTTAGTACAGCTTAAAAGGGATCATTGTCTGGGCTTGTAAAACAAACTGTATAACTGTACTGGGGTCTGTAAAAAAAGAAATAGTTCAATGCAGTGCCCTTGTGTGTTTACAGAGGCGCGCACCCAGCATGCCTAATTACAGGAGAGCAAGACAGTAGTCAGTTCACACGCATGAAGTGTAACACAAGATGGCACCATGTAAAAAAATGTATACATAATTCTATAAGTTAATAGAGATTATGTGTCTGTTGTAGTGAATATTAGCAGCAGACAGTCCATCTAAAGTACACGGGAGGGGCACACCACCCATGAGAGCGCTGCTGCTTGATTGTAGGGACGGCATCTTGGGTCAGCACTGAAGCCCACACCGTTAAAATAGCCAGTGAAATTAAAAACAAAACCACAAATCCTTATCCTCCGCTTTTCTCCATTGGCAGCTCGGTTTCTTTCTGCGCTCGGTGCACTAATTATAACATCACGCATTGCCGTGGCCAGGTTGGATGAATAGTGGATGGTTCCGGGCTGGGTGAGAGAAGCGAGGTGAGACTATAGGTGTTTTTAGAATTTTTTTAAGGGACCCTGCATAGAATTAAAGGGCCACGGGGGGAGGAGAACAATACCGGACAAGTCATTCCAAAAGGGGGCCTCTCTGGACGGACAGCTTCAATTAAGGAGGAACTTGCATGGTGTGTCATTATTAAATGGGCCGCAGTTCTGTGTGCCTCCTGCAGGGGACCAGTAACATGTAAAGGGGTATGCCCTATGCAGGGGAACATAACATTAAACAGGATCTCCATGTGCGACATTAGGCAATTACGAGGGGATTGCACACAGTGGACAATTAATGTTAAAGGGGCTCGTGCCAGGGGACAATTACATTAGGAAGGGGGACTATCAGGACAATACATTACCAAAGGGGGTCCATCCAGGGGAACACTTGTCCATTACCAGGGGGATCTTGCAAGGGACATTCATGAAAAGGGGGCTCTGCAACAGGAATACATAAAGGGGGCTCTGCAGGGGACTATTAAGTGAAGGGGGGACTCTGCAGGGACTTAAATTAAAGGGGGATCCTGCAGAGACATTAACTTAAAGGGATGGACTCTGCATGGGACAAAAGTTTTTAATGGGGGACATCTGCCATGGTAAATTACATTAAAGAGTGGCTCTGCATGGGACAAACATAAAAGGGGCTCTGGCAGCGACATTACAGTATAGATACTTGAAGGCATAAAGGGACCTGCTGGGAAATTAGGCCCAGGGGACAGAAGATTAACAGGGCTCTTGCAGCGGGCAGGATTTAATAAGGGTGCACTCGGCGGAATTAACTGTAAGAGGATTGTTATTAAAGGTCTGCTGGACATCAATTTAGGGGTGCAGTGGACTTTGTCGCAGTGTCATTAAGGGGTGCTCTGCAGTGGGCGATTTCATTAAAGGATGGGCTCTCCAGGGGAACATTCCATATAAGGGGACAGGGACTCTGCAGAGAGACATTACATTAATTCGTGCTTGTACAGGGACAATCATTAAAAAGGGGGCTATGCAGGGGACATTGCACATTAAAGGTGGGGACTCTGAGGGGATTAAATTAAAGGGGACCTGCAGGGGACACTAGATTAAAGGGGGACTTGCATGGGACAATAAATTAAAGGGGACTCTTACAAGGAACATTACATTAAAGGGGGTCTTTGCTAGGGGACTAATATAAAGGGGGGCTCTGCAGGGGCCAGTACATTAAAGGGGCTCTTCAGGGATGTTCCATTAAAGGGGGGCTCTGCAGGGGACATTACATTAATAGGGCTTTGCTGGAGCATTTCATAAAGAGGTGCTCTGTAGGGGCATTTCATTAAGGGAGGACTCTGCATAGTGGCAACATTTATTAAAGGGGACTCTGCTGTGGACACTTATATTCAAGGGGGTCCCCGCTGTGGACATTTCATTAAGGGGGTCTCCTCTGGGGACATTTCATTAAGGGAGGCCTGCTGTGGACATTACCATTAATGAGTACTTGCTGTACTTCCCTCTCTAGGTTTAACTCCCAGTCAATTAGTGTCACATTTTTCTGTGATATAATTAGCGACCTCGGCAAAGCCAGGGGACATATAGATGTTTGGGCTCATACAATTGGGGAAATGTGTCACCCTTTTCTGTAGACCCTTCTTTTTCACTAGACAAACAATAGAAAAGGAACACTATCAGGAGGGGCTAGATAGAAAAGGCAGCTTCAGGAGAAGGATGCATCTTTTAGACTGAGTTCTACTACCTGGGGGCATTCCATATAGTGGACTCTGCATGGCCAATTACATTGAATGGGGAGCCTTGCAGAGCGGGTGAACCAAGCCTGTCGCTTGCCCGAGGGTGAGCCATAGAGTGGAGAGAGCCCCCCATATATGTATATAATAATAGTGAGGGTCGGAAGAAACCAAAATCCACATATTGGTTGTGTGGAAATAAATCAATGCAAAATAGGTATAGTGTGCCGCCATGTAATAAAAAAAATGGCATATAGATGCACGTCAGTAGTTAAAGCATAACAGCTTCCCAGTAGGTATTAAAATGTATACGCGTTGCTGCCATGTAGTATAAGTCGATAGACCTACAGCTGCACCGCATATATTGCAAAATAATAAAGCTCCCCCGCTGTAGTAAATAAAATACATAGCCGGGTTCCAATGTAGTATAAATGCATACAGCGTGTAAAGCCATGTTAATAAATGCATGCAGAGTTACCACCATGCGGGTAATATACATCAACAGATAACCGCCAGTTAGTACAAGTGCATACAACATATCGCCTAGGCAGTATAAATATATAACGATCATTGCCTGTAGTATAAAATGCATAACAACATTATTGCCATGGATTTAAAAATGAATTACAGCATTGCGGCATGTAGTATAACATTCATACAGCATCATCACCATGTAGTATAAAATGCATACAGCGTGCCGCCAGTGTAGTTTTATAAATGCATACAGCTGTGAAGCGTATTAATAAAATGCATATGTGCATAACAGTGTCGCCGCTATGTAATATAAAATGCATACAGAGCACCGCCATGTAATATAAATACATAAAGCATGCCGCCAGTAGTTTATATAATGCATACAGCATACCGCCAGGTGGTAATAAATGCATACAGAGTACCACCATGCATATAAAGAACATGCAGATACCACAATGCGTATGAAATACTGCATTTAGTGCAAACCACATACAGCATATCCCCATGTAAGTATAAAATGCATAGAGTATACTGCCACATGTAGTATAAAAGATCTCGCATATCGACATGTAGTAAAATGCATAAAGCTATTGCCATGTAGTAAAAATGCATACAGCGCCCCCCCATGTAGTATCAACATGCATACCGCATATCACCATTTAGTATAAATCATTACACATATCGCAATGTAGTATAAAATATATACGTATATTGCCATGTAGTAAAAATGCATACAGCGTGCTGCCATGAAGTATGCAATGCATACAGCTTTCGCCATGTAGTATGAAATGCTCATACAGCGTGCTGCCCATGAAGTGTAAAATGCATACAGCGTTCCGCCATGCAGTAATACACAAAGAGATGCATACAGCTGCCCCCATGTAGTATAAAATGCATACTGCATACTCACCATTTAGTATACAATACAACATATCGCCATGTAGTATAAAATACATAAGTAATTGCATGTAGTTATAAAATGCATACAGCGTGCTGCCATGAAGTATAGCAATGCATACAGCATATCGACATGTTAGTTAAAATGCTACACGTGCTGCCATGAAGTGAAAATGCAACAGCGCCCCCGATGAGTATAAAATGCATACAGTGTTCCGCCATTGCAGTATAAAATCATTTTACGCATATCACCCCAGTGTTAGTTATAACAATACATACAGCATATCGCCATGTAGTATAAAACATACAGTATATTGCCAGTATAAAATGCATACAGCATGTGACATGAAGTATGCAATGCATACAGCCCATATCGACATGTAGTATAAAAATGCATAAGATATCGCCCATATAGTTAAAAATGCACAATGTGCCGCCATATAGTATAAAATGCAACAGCATACCGCCATGTAGTAGTAAAATGGCATACGCATATCACCATTTAGTATAACATACTACAGCATATTGCCATGTAGTATGAAATGCATACAGTTGTGCCGCCATGTAGTATAAATACATACAGTATATTCCCATGTAGTATAAAATGCATACAGCGTGCTGCCATGAAGTGTAAAATGCATACAGTGTTCCCGCCCGCAGTGTAAAATGCATACGCGTGCCGCCATGCTGTATAAATAAATAGAGTGTGCTGCATGTATAAAATGCATAAACCATATCGCCATGCAGTATAAAATATAAACGCATATCGCCATGTAGTATAAAAATGCATACAAATATTTGCCATGTATTATAAAATGCATACGCTTGCCGGCATGTAGTTATAAAATGCATACAGCGTACCGGCATGTGTCCAATGCGTACAGTATGCGCCCCATGTCGTATAATAAAATGCAAACAGCTGCCGCCATGTCTATAAAATGCATACAGCATATTACGCCATGTATTATAAAATTGCATACAGTGTGTCCCGATGTAGTATGTGAAAATGCATACAGAGCACCGCCATGTAATATAAAATAATAAAGCATGCCGCCAAGTATATAATGAATACAAGCATGCCGCCATGGGGTATATAAATGCATACATAGTACCACCATGCAAGTATAAAAAACATGGCGCTACCACCATAGCAAGTATGAAATACTGCCATTTAGTACAAATACATCAAAGCATATCACATGTAGTATAAAATGCCATAGCAGCATATCTGCCATGTAGTAATCACATCATACGCAATGTGCCGCACCTGTAGTATAACGCATACAGCAACGCCATGTAGTATAAATGCATATACGCATACGACATGTAGTATAAAAGCATACCTGGCTGGTATATATGACAATGTGACACCAGTGTACATAAAATGCAGTACATTGCCACCCCGGTTAGCTATAAAAAAGGCATACTAGGCCAATATAATCTACCCATATAGGTATAAAATAACATACAGCATATCGCCATGGTAGTATAAAATATAAACAGGCTATCGCAATGTAGTATAAAAATGCTACAAACATATTCCCATGTATTATAAAATGCATACAGCTTGCCGAGGCATGTAGTTATAAAATGCAACGCGTAACGGCAGTAGTCAATGCGTGATCAGGCTAGGCGCGCAATGTCGTATAAAATAAAATGAAACAGTATGCCGGCAGTGTATGTTAAAAGCTAGAGCATTTGCCAGTATTATAAATGATACAGTGTGCCGCTATGTCGTATAAAATGCATACAGAGCACCGCCATGTACTATAAAAAAATAAGCAGCCGCCATGTAGTATCTAATGCATTACAGCAGCGCCATGTGGGTAATACAAAATGCATGTCAAAGTACCACCATGCAGTGCTTCCCCATACATTTTGCCGCGAATACCACCATGCGTAATTGAAAGAATACTGCCATTTAGTACCCCAAATACATTACAGCATATCCCCACCGACTGTATAAGTATACAGCATAACAAGTACATATCAGCTCCACTTGTTGGTAGATTATGTAAGAGTGCCTTCCAAGTGTGGACGCCCTGATAGTATAAATGCATACAGCATACTGCATGTAGGATAAATGACTGCATATCGGACAGGTAAGTATAAAAACGCCACACAGCATCGTTGCCACATGTAGCTATTTAATATAAATTGCATAGCCAGTGGTGCCAGCCATGTAGTATAAAAATGCATACAGCACCCTCCAAGTGTCGTATAAAAATGATACCGTCATATCACCATTGTTATTAAAATACATTACAGCATATCGCCATGTAGTATAAGAAAATCATACAGAGTCTGTATATGCATGTAGTATAAAATGCATGTACAGGCTTGGCTGTCATGAAGTATGCAAATTCATACACAGCATTCGCAGGCATGTAGTATGAGAAACAAAATGCTACAGCGTGCTGCCCTGAAGCGTTAAAATGCATACAGCGTTCCGCCATGGTGCAGTATATAAATGCCTACAGCGCCCCCCATTATAGTATAAAAATGCATACGCATATCACTATTTAGTATAAAATCCATAAGCATATCGCCATGAGTGATAAATGCATACAGCGTGCTGCCATCTAGTATAAAATGCATACAGACATGCTGCCATGACGAGCAATGCTCAAAAATATCGACTGTAGTATAAAATGATACAGCATAGCGCCATATAGTATTCAATGCAAAGACTGTGCCGAGCCCTATAGATAAAATGCATTACAGCATAACCGCCATGTAGTATACAATGCATACGCATATCAACCATTTAGTATAAAATACATACAGTCATACAATTGCCATGTAGTATAAGAATGCATCTACAGCGTTCCGCCATGCAGTATAAATGCCATACATAGTACCACATGTAGTATAAACTGCATCATAAAGCGGGCCGACCAAGCTGTATAAAATAAATACGTGTGATGCCAGTGTGCTAGTTATAAAAAACACTACAGATACCCCAGCCCGTAGAATACAACATCATACTGCCCATTTAGTACAAAATACATGCAGCATATCGCATGTAGTATAAAATGCATACAGCATAGAACCATTGTAGTATAAAATGCATACAATGTTGCCGCCCATGTAGTATTAAAAATGCATAGCGCATATCACCATTAGTATAAAAAAACTTACAGCATTCGCCATGTCGGATAAAATACCTACAGTATAGTGCCATTTAGTTGTAAAATCATACAGCGTGCTGCCAGTGAAGGTATACAATGCATCAGATTATCGCAGAGTATACAATCATTCACAGTGTGCTGCTATGTAGTTATAAAATGCATACAGCAGCACACCATGTTAATATAATAAATTAAACGCCCCATAGACTGCCAGTGGTATAGTAATGCATTCAGCTGCCGCAAGTGGTATAAAATGCATACAGAGTACCACCATGCAGTATAAAAAAACATGAGATACCACCAGGCAGTATGAAAAATACTGCCTTTAGTACCAAAAAATACATACAGCTATCCCCATGTTCGTATAAAATGATTACAATGGCCGCATGTAGTATATAATGCATCATAGCCATGCCTGCGCATAGTCAGATAAAAATGAGAACACAACCCGCAATATTCGACTATGTTATATAAAGAGGGCAGACAGTGATTGCACATTGTAGTATTAAATCGATAAGACACAGTGCAAACATGTGAGTAAAAAAAGCATACAGCGCCCCCATGTCGTGTGACAAATGGTATCCCGCCGACCGTACCATTTAGTATAAACTACATAACAGCAATCCGCCATGTAGTATAAAATGAATACAGTATATTGCCATGTAGGATAAAATGCATACAGCTTGCTGAAATGAGAGAGGGATGCACGAATTCTACAGCATATCGCCCAGATGTAGGATGAAATGTCTTCGCAATTTATGACACAGAAGGTTTGCTAGAGCCATGAAGTGAAAATGCATACAGCGTTCGGCCATGTGCCGTAAAAATCATACAGCTGCCCCCCATATAGCTTAAATGCATAAGAATATCACCATTTAGATAAATAATGGGGACAGCATATCGCCATGGTATAAAAGGGCATACAGAGTGCTGACAATAGTATAAAATGCAAAACAGCATCGCCATGAAGTATCAATGCATACAGCATATCGACCGGTAGTATTAGAACTGCATGACAAGCATATCGCCAGGGTTAGTATAAAATGCATAAATCGTGCCGCCCCATATAGTATAAAAAATGCATAACGCATTACCGCCCCATGTAGGTATAAAATGACATACCGCATATCACCATTTAGTATTAAAATACATACAGATATTGCCATGTAGGTATAGAAAGTGCATACAGGGGTGGCGACGTACGCTGTAGTAGAAAATACATTACAGCATATCGCCAGGTAGTATAAAATGCATAAAGCCATTACAGCCATGTTGTAGTATGAAAGCATACAGCGTGCTGCCATGAAGTGTAAAGCATACGCGTTCGCAATGCAGTATAAATTGAACAGAGTACCACCATGTAGTAATTTAAAATGCATAAAGCGTGCCGCCCTGCTGTATAAAATAAATACAGTGTGCTGCCATGTTTCTAGTATAAAAAACAGAAAGAATACCACCATGCCGTCAGAAATACACATCACCTGCCATTAGTTACAAAATACATGCAGACATATCGCCATGTAGTATTAAAATGCATACAGCCTATCACCATGATAGTATAAATGCATACAATGTGCTTGCCATGATAGTAGTTAAAAAAGCATAGCGCCATTCACCATTTAGAAAAAAAAAACAGCATATCGCCATGTGTAGTATAAACTACATACCGTATATTGCCAATTTAGGTATAAAATGCTAGTACAGGTGCTGCCATGAAGTATAGCAGCATACAGCATATCGCCATTGTATTGGTAGATAGAAATGATACAACAGTGCCACCCTATGTAGTAGTGTGTAATGATAACAGCATATCGCCATCCCATTTTCTGTATAACAAATACATACAGCATATGTCCATGAAAGTTAGTTCTGATAAATAAAATGCATACAGCATACCGCCATATAGTATAATGCATTACAGCATTCCGCCATGTAGTATAAAAATGCATACCGAATATCACCATTTAGTATAAAAAATACAGCATTTAGACCATGAGTAAATAAAAATGAAGACAGACGGACCGCCAGGTAGATATTGTTAGTGTAATAGACATCCCATCCCCTGAATGAAATCAGTACAGCATTATATGCCCTGTAGTATTAAAATGAATTAGAGCATACCCCATGTAGTAATGAAATGCATACAGCTGCATGCCATGAATTGAAGTGTAAAATGCATACCCCCCCAGCGTTCCGCCATGCAGTTTAAATTGCATACCGAGTACCACCATGTAGTATAAAATGCTTAAAGCGTGCCGCCATGCGTATAAACTAAAATAAATACAGTGTGCTGCCATTGTGTTATAAAAAAATCATAAAGCAGAATACAACCATGCCGTAAGACAATAATACATCATACTGCGCATTAGTACAAAATTGACATACAGATATCGCCCATGTAGTAACATGATTACGGCTGGGCTATCACCCATGTAGATAAAATTGGCATTACGCAGTGTGTGGACATGGTAGTCACTTAAAAATTGCATACGCGCATATCACCCATTTAGTATATAGAACAAAACATACAGCATATCGCCATTGTAGTATAAAAATACATTTCAAGTATATTGCCATTTATATAAAAATGCATCCAGCGTGCTGCCCATGACCGTATACATGCAACAGGCAATCACCATTGTAGTATAAAATGCCTTACAATGTGCCCCCATTGCGTATGTGAAATACACATCATACTGCGCATTTAGTACAATAATACACGACGAGCATATGCAATGTAGTCTAAATGCATAAGCATATCAACCTGTAGATAAAATGCCATACAATGTGCTGCCATGTATCACTACGAAATGAAACCGCATATCAACATTTAGTATAAAAAATCACGTATCAGCACTAGCGCTCATGTCTGTAAAAATTCATAACAGATACTTGGCATTCTATGTTAACATAATCGCATACAGCGTGCTCGCCATGAAGCCTCATACACATGCATCACAGCGTGAGTCGCCATTGGGTAGTGATAAAATGGCCATGTAAAGATATCCCATGAAGTATAAAAATGATACAATGTGCCCCCATGTAGTATGAATGCATTACCGCATATTACCATTTAGAATAAAATACATACAGCATATCGCACGTAGTAGGAATGCAAAGCCTTACGCCAATTGTAGTATATAAAATTGCATACAGCATTATCGCCAATAGTATAAAATGCATACAGCATGATTCATGTAGATATAAATGCATTAGGCAGCGTGCTTGCCATCAAGTGTAAATGTAAAATGGCATGTTACAGCGTTAATGCCATGTAGTATAAAATGATAAAGAGTACCGACTGCATGGTGGTATGCTGCATGTTTTTTATACTGCATGGTGGTACTCTGTATGCATTTTATACCACATGGCGGCATGCTGTATGCATTATATACTACATGGCGGCATGCTTTATTTATTTTATATTACATGGCGGTGCTCTGTATGCATTTTATACTACATAGCGGCACACTGTATGCATTTTATAATACATGGCGATATGCTGTATGCATTTTATACGACATGGCGGCATGCTGTATGCATTTTATACGACATGGCGGCATGCTGTTTGCATTTTATACGACATGGCGGCATACTGTACGCATTGTACTACATGCCGGTACGCTGTATGCATTTTATACTACATGCCGGCAAGCTGTATGCATTTTATAATACATGGCAATATATTGTATGCATTTTTATACTACATGGCGATATGCAGTTTATATTTTATACTGCATGGCGATATGTTGTATGCATTTTGTACTACATGGCAGCACACTCTATTTATTTTATACAGCATGGCGGCACGCTGTATGCATTTTATACTGCATGGCGGAACGCTGTATGCATTTTACACTTCATGGCAGCACGCTGTATGCATTTTATACTACATGGGAATATACTGTATGTATTTTATACTACATGGCGGCACACTGTATGCATTTCATACTACATGGCAATATGCTGTATGTATTTTATACTAAATGGTGATATGCGGTATGCATTTTATGCTACATGGCGGTATGCTGTATGCATTTTATACTATATGGCGGCACATACTGCATGGTGGTATGCTGCATGTTTTTTATACTGCATGGTGGTACTCTGTATGCATTTTATACCACATGGCGGCATGCTGTATGCATTATATACTACATGGCGGCATGCTTTATTTATTTTATATTACATGGCGGTGCTCTGTATGCATTTTATACTACATAGCGGCACACTGTATGCATTTTATAATACATGGCGATATGCTGTATGCATTTTATACGACATGGCGGCATGCTGTATGCATTTTATACGACATGGCGGCATGCTGTTTGCATTTTATACGACATGGCGGCATACTGTACGCATTGTACTACATGCCGGTACGCTGTATGCATTTTATACTACATGCCGGCAAGCTGTATGCATTTTATAATACATGGCAATATATTGTATGCATTTTTATACTACATGGCGATATGCAGTTTATATTTTATACTGCATGGCGATATGTTGTATGCATTTTGTACTACATGGCAGCACACTCTATTTATTTTATACAGCATGGCGGCACGCTGTATGCATTTTATACTGCATGGCGGAACGCTGTATGCATTTTACACTTCATGGCAGCACGCTGTATGCATTTTATACTACATGGGAATATACTGTATGTATTTTATACTACATGGCGGCACACTGTATGCATTTCATACTACATGGCAATATGCTGTATGTATTTTATACTAAATGGTGATATGCGGTATGCATTTTATGCTACATGGCGGTATGCTGTATGCATTTTATACTATATGGCGGCACATTTTTATACACCAAGATGGCAGTACAATCTGGCTTCAGATGAAGGTAGCATGTTATCGGAAGAAAGGTTCAAGCTACAGAAAGTTACAGTTAAGACCCAGCCCATTGCTAATACTGTACTCTTAATAGTAAGAGCATTTTAGATATGAATAAATAAATAAATAAAATGAAAAAAAAAAATAGTTACGGTGAAGGATTGTACTAATTTTATGGTCACAAGTTCCCTTTCACTTTATTAGAGCCAATGCATGCTTGTGGGAAAAAAAATCGAGTGCAGAAAAATTCTTTCATATATTACTAATTCTCTATGAAGCGTTTGGACTAAAAGCTGTTATCAAGAGCCCTGGAGACTTAGCGTTAACTGCAAAAAATAGTTTGATTACACACAGCGAAAAGGACTTTTTTCCCCAAAATTTTTTTGTGTTGCTTCAGGCCACTGTACCCTTAAAAAGTGTACCCTAAAGGTTATGAAGCGAGGTACTTTATATTTGGCCACTGAAATGTTTTTACTTCCATGCTCATTTCCAGTATGCCCACTATGAGAATTGATTCTTCTTTAACATTTTAACAGCTAAAGTTTTTCTTGAGGAAAATCTGTTTGACATATGTTCCATAAGGTTCAGGTGTTCTCTGGTCCTTTTTTCTTCTTTTTGATCATTCTAAACTTATAACTAAATACAGTCATTCTATAGACATTTATTTATTAGGACATTTACAATGTATCCTCAATTAAAATTAAAGGGTGTTTCTATTACTAAAGGGTTATTCAGGCAGATGATCTGATTTGCGCCCGTAAAAAATATACAAATTATATATATCGAGGAGGGAACATCTTCTGTCCATAAAATCATTTAAATCTTTCTTTAGTCTACGAAGAAGACACGGGGTGTTTCTAGCGGTCCACGAAAAATGGTAATTCATAGACGAGCCCCAGTGCTGTCTACCTTTTTTGGCCCATGGCCATACTAGTTTGGGACACCGGACTGCAATAAATGTATTTCTTTTTAATAAGGCCTTCATCTGGTAAGAAGTAAGCGTGAGTAGTTACAAGACATTCTAGGTGACGTGAATCCATGTGGTAATTTTGTTGACAGCATCAGCAACGTAGCAACTAAATGAGAGCTATATCAGTTTTGCTTGAGTCCCTAATCAATGTGTTTGGGTAATTTATTGAATTTTATATTGATAGGCTCTAGAGGACCTAAACCAATAACGACATCAAGGATGCAAAGAGAAATGTAACAGATTGTCCCAGTAATCCTTCACTGGAGTCAGTCTTGATGTATTTTCGAAGACGTGATGGTTTTAAGTAAGTCTGACTTTTTGGTAAAAAAGTTCCTATCTACACTGGACTTCACATTCTCCAACAATCTTTGGCACACGCGATTAACTTGTAAAAAAGCTTTACGAGTATGAACATAAATGTCCGTGTTTCCTTGTTTATCTACCCTCCATGAATGTTGTCAGTTCCCCACAAGTAAGCCTGAGACTGAACACTATCTGATCTAGATTAATTAAAACTAGTCCCTTAAAAAATCAAAGTCTGACCCCCTACTTCACAGTAAACGTGGAGCACCCTCAAAAGGAGACATAAGGTTTCAATGTACAGGCAGTCCCGCGTACATAAAGACGGTTTCATAGTTTGTTTCTAAGTTGAATTTGTGGATTAAGGGTGCGAAACGGTATATTTTTACAGTTAGTTCCAGACAAAAAATTTTTGGCCCCAGTAATTTGAGGTTGTTTCAAATTTTTCTGCCTGTGATTTGGACCAAGGAGTTATCAATAAGCTTTCATTAATCATAGACAACCTTACAGTTGATCAAGGCGTGCAGTCTGGGACTGATAGTAAAGCATTGCGCAGAGCGCGTCACCAAAGTCACAGTGGGCAAGAGGAGTCTTCTTTAAACAGGAGAGGTTGTCTGTAAGTCGGGTTCCTTAATAGGGGAACCGACCGTATTACATAAATTTGTTGTCGTTGTTGATATGGTGGAAGGTTTTTTGAGTGGGGACGAGAGGCTTCCGTAGTGATGACCAAACTAAGAAGCTCCAGTCCTTTCCTCCCCATGGCGCTGAGAGGGACAGTCCGCAGTCACCAATAGTCAACTACATCGTATCCCTTCACGTCAAGCGAGGCGAGTTGAGGAAACCTTATGGGCTCACTGAGGTCTACTCGATTCACTGTCTCTTCCTGGTGTTGTGAACCACAGTGTTTCATCAACTGTGATTACAGATGTAGTTTCTTCCCTAGCGGGTTAGTATTGTTTCGGAATGCATTTCATAATGATTATAGTTGTAGTGGTGGACTTGAAAATGTGGACAACTTATAGTCACTCTCAGTGATAACTGAGGATGACACGATCGTGACATTCCAACCTGTAGGTTAGTATTGATACTGGGATTG
This sequence comes from Engystomops pustulosus, assembly GCA_019512145.1. Classification (NCBI taxonomy): domain Eukaryota; kingdom Metazoa; phylum Chordata; class Amphibia; order Anura; family Leptodactylidae; genus Engystomops; species Engystomops pustulosus. Next base: position 87,683,245 of record CM033646.1, on the reverse strand, counting down.
TATGAATATAACCTTGGGAAATATAGAGCATTACTAACAGTAACAATTTCAGATAAACATTCTACTGTTAAAACTTGATTAGGATGGATACATACTTTTTTTTTTTCCGGTACATTGCAAAGATGAAGGAAGAAGAACAAGATCTGGCTGTCAGTATAGGGGATCATGATGGGCTCTTTACTACTTTTAGATGGACGTTTCTATCTTTCCTTTCGCTGTGCCGCTCTGTTGTCTGAGAAAAAAGAAGTCTCTTTTCCACCACAATAGATTCTCTTCGAGTATAAAGATCCCTGCTCAATAGACAGCAGCTATAGTTGTCATAAGAAAATGATGAAAAAAGGTTTTGTCATAAGAAAATGATGACTGTCTATACATGTTCTCTCATAATCACAGCCGCATATGACTGCTTCATCAGATATCCTTGGAAAATCAGATCTTTCTTGTTTACTTTGCGCAAGATGCTTTCTTCAGTATTGCAAAAAACGTGCCCAAACTTACATCCATTTTATTGATGTCCAGTCCAGCTTTCATCTTATTTTTACAGTATCAGTGTCTTGCGGGCCAAAGTGAATCCATTACGTAGAGTTTTTACAGCTCGTGTACCAGTTTCTTTTTTATTGCCTTTTTGTTACCATTTTATTTAAAATGTAGCTTTCCTCAGCGCATAGAGTCCTATGTCCAAAGACTCTAAAGACTGTCCTTATCATACATGGGTATTTGGGCCATGAGAAACACAGTCATATTGACTTCTCCATAAATGCAAATCTAGTAAACCCTTGTGAACAAGTATTTTATATTTTTGGTCTTGCTGCTTAGTTGCAGGGTATGTTGAGATATCTGTGCGTCTGCCACACAAAGTGCTTATAAAGTTCTGAATTTGCCAAGTAAGTTGTTAAAATGGGAGTATTTTTTGGGAATAATTTGTTGGATATCTGCCTTATCCCCAGAGTGCCGAACAGATTCCTACCTAACTTCATGTTACCATTATGCTATGCACACAGTTTAGAATAAGAGGGTGTACAGTCGAGTTTTTGCTCCTCTAGTGATTTTGTTGTGTTTTACAGTGGCTTGCAGGTCTCTTAGTTACAAGACAATTTGAGAGAAATGCTCCTCTCCTCCACATGGCTTCACTGTAGTCATAGCTTGGTAAGTACCATATTAGTACTATAGCATAGGGGTTTTAGCAAAAAGGTTTTTACACAACTGTGCACTGGCAAGAATGATCATATTCAGGAATAGACTGTGGTAAGAAAGACATTTTTTAAGGTGTGTGTATATAGAAAAACTATGTTAGAGCGTCCCTTTTTATAGTGTCAGGTGAATGAGAAAGGAAAGCGGAAACGCTCGGTACTACGCGGCCATTCTTGATCAAGGCTTATGACTGTGAACGGCAAAGGTTATTGGATGTTTTATATGGGCTAAAATTGGTTGGCTTTGATGTCCCTCTTGAAAGCATCTGCATAGCAATGTAGTGTAAGATGGTTTCACACTCTAGGATAAATGGTTAGAAAGTAACCTTTAAATTTGAAGCCCTTAAAGACCTGTACACTGTAAGGTCAATGGAAAAGGCGTTTTCCCAAATGGAGATGTGTAATGTCTCTTGTTCACATTGTGTGCCATCTTACTAGCCAAACCATTTCCTGCATCTTTACATGATGAAAAGGAATTCTTAGAAAATGCTTCAATCTAGAAGTTTTATCTGATGGCTCCCAAGTCATGTCCAAGGCTTCTTATAATTTAGGCTTGACTTACGAAGCTACGTCCCTAAAGTGGCATTTGAGGAAAGTTTCTTTTTCGAACCTGGAAAATATATTGTGCGAGGATTTAAATTAAAGTTTATAAGTTGGGACTATCTGAAAGGGGCAGCCTGTAGTTCTCCTGAGTCCCACCGTCTTTCCATGGGTGGATTGGGCCTGGACAAGGCTTCTGTCTCCTCTCTGTGCACTTTTTTGAAGTACGTAATGTGACACGGATCCTGTGTAGCCTGTGAGATGTTGGTTGTGTGAGCATTACTAGAAGATGCCCTACGTTATAAGACCATATCTGCTTTCTACATCGTCAAATTCTGGGCTGAGTGCAATGCGTAGTTGCTACACGTTTTCTTAGCTTTCACTCACTCTCTTTGCCCTTGCGTTATCCTTATAAGCATCACCTGATCGAAGAGTACACTGAAAAGTAAATGCAGACTATTAACCTGACTACAGGTGATCTGGTTTACTATCTAGTGGCCAAATTAAACCGCCCAAAGGAGCTCCTACTGGTCAAAGCATTGACAGTAACCTGATTGTGTGTTATATAGAGAACGATTATAACAACGGACATAAAACATTATGTTATGGATTTTTATGTTGTGCACTGTTAGTAGTACAACTATTCAAGAATGTGAAACAGAGCAATTTTTGGAATTTACTGTGAAGAGAAGTTGTGAGGTCAAATGGAGATGGAGTAATATGAAATGACTGTGCTGTTGTGTACACGGGTTCCAAATAGCTGTCTGTTAATGATGGTTGGTAAAATTTTTCTAAGAGATCACTCTGCCCAAGCTGCCTTGAGAACAATACCAAAACATGAACCTGGCTGTTCTCTTGCTGGAATGACCCCTCTCAATGGAAGAGGAAGAAAGATTCCTTCTCTACAACACGAAGACATAAGGAACATTTTGCTTCAATTAGGAGATAAAATTTTGTGTATACGGGGGGAATTATCTTATTCTCCTTTCATGCTGGATATTCTTTGAAGAAACCTAAAGATGTACTTTAACATTCTTGGTTTAATAATGAATTACCGGTGAAAGGTTCCTTAACATAGATAAGATGTTTACCAGCTCAGTCCATGGCCAGCACCAAATCATCTTTGGGTCGTGAGTGGCACAGCATATACCCAGTGTCTCATATGTTGACTCAAAATTAGTAGGCCTTTAAAATGCATTGTGGAATTAGGCTTCAGAATTGTGTTTGTATGTTACTTTTTTACTTTAGATTCATCATCATATTTTTTATTTGTTTATAATAACTGTGGATATTGAAAGGTAATTGTTAGACAGCAGTATGTTACTCTCCTTTTTAAAGAAAGCAGTAGTACTGAGACAGAGGCAACGCAACAATGCAAAATTTCAAATGATATAGAAAAATGTGCAGATTAATATTGCAGTAGTATAGGACATTGCATGTTACAAATTTTAAACAACATAGTAGGAGAGACACCTTCCTTTGGGTTCTTTTGTGCCCCCAGGGTGAGGGGCTAATTTATACATTCACAGATTCTTAGCCCATGTACCGTGCAGTGGTCAGTTGGGAAACAGCAAAGCACATTTTATGCTGCACCTAACATCATAGCTTTAGCATCAAATCTATATTTGGCGTGTAACACATGCAAGTTACCAAAAATGGTTCATTCAACCTTATAGTGCAGCAATGATTAATGCGTGTAATGTTAACAGTTAGTTGGATGAGGAGAAATTCATGAGAGAGATCTTCCAAAATTTAAATAAAATCCCTGTTATACTTACTGGTATTTGTGAAGCATGAGGGTTATTCCCATGCAGTGTTTTTTTAATGGCTTGGTTACAAATATCAAAGTGATCCAAGTAAGTCACGCTCACATAACCATACTTACATCTGAAAAACGATCTTTGGGTCATGGTCCCTCGGGAGCCACCTTGAGGACTTCGATGATGCCCTTTATCCTGCAGACTTCTGGGCAGAGAACACTAGTGTCCATCTGAATGAAGATCTGGTTGGAGGCGTGTTTGTGCTTGATCTGGGCATGCCCATCCAATGAGCGATAACATTGTTAGGGGAACACTGAGTCAGGAGGAAGGTGTGATGTAGTAATTAGTGTAATTCATACTTGGCCCTTTCTCACTGAATGTTTGTTATTTTGTGGCCAACCCTCTAAGAATGCTCATTATCAAGATTAGGCAGAAAATTTGGGGGAATATCATTTTTACCCCAAGTTGCCAATATATACTATTTTTTAAATAAAAGCCATTTTCCCAACTTATAGGGAATAGTGATCTACAAAACATCCACCTCAACACTCAAACATTTTTGCCAGGTTCCCAAGTTTATGTCACTTACTCCTGGCATTCCTTTTTAAATATCCAGGACAAATATAGTATGGCTGATGATCCCTTAAATAGATGATTTTGCTGATTTCCCATGACATTATAATGACTTGTCATTTTAACTGCTAAAATTAAAAAAAATTGACAAGATTAACATGCAGGGTTAATACAGCCTAAATGTGGTATTTAGTCCAAGTTATAATCTGAAAAATCTTATTTTAGGTCTTTGCTCGTTGGCTAAATGGGTTAATTTATCTTCTTCATCTTTCTATTATTTTGTCCCTTTTAGCTGCATCAAAAATGTGTGAAAATCAGCAACTTTTTTAATGCACAGCAAATAGTTGCAAGCACCTTTTTTCAGTGTTGACACTATATATCTTCAAATGCAAATGTGGACACTATGAAAAAGTTGCATTTTTTGTTGCAATCACGTTAAAGTCTCAATTTTTTGCATAATAACTTCAGTCCCAGAGAAATAGGAATGGTATGGGTAGCACTTAGACTGTTATGGCCTTGGTACAACTTTTGGGGGACTTTTAAAAAAAAAAAGTAGCAAAAAACCAACAACTCAAAAAGCCAAAATATCACTTTTCTAGGTAAATTTACAAACTCAAAACCCAAAAATAGACAGAAAAGATCTAAAGACTAAAAATGACCCCCTATGTTGTTGTAGGTGCTATATACTCAATTTAATGTTGCAAGCGGTAGGTATTTTCTTCATACTAAAACAAAGGCAGTGTAGTGCTTACATTCCAGAAAGAAGAAAAATGGATTCAAACCAGCCAAAAGCTTGGTAATCATGCAAAAAAAGCTATGCGTTTTGCAAGCCATATAAAATGCATCAAAAATTTCATAGAGAATTGCCTAATCTTCCTAAAATGCACCTTGCAATATAGTCACCAAGATTTTCGTACACTTAACAATAATCCAACAGGTGTGATTTTAGACATTAAAAATACTGCTAAAAGGCCACAAGTTTTGAAACTATGTATATATTACTGTATATATGTGTGTAGTGTTATATAGTGCATGTATATGTATAATTACAGTTCACAAACACGATTAAGACATCTGCTAAATATTTTTTTAAGCCAATTGTGTAAATATCTTGTACTGCTTCTTAAACATATAGACGTGGGAAAGTCAAACTGAAACAATATCGTGTTAATGTTAGAATATGGCCATAACAAAGTGTCAATTAATTGCTATCTGGATCTTTACGTATAGAATAGTGTAGCAGGCTGTGATATTCTGCACTACAGGACAAACGTTTTCTGATGAAATACCGAGCTATACGATTGCCTGTAGTAAAATCCCATTGAAATGTTAGTGTGAACAAGATCTGATATAAATGCATCATGTATCCCAATCAAGAGTGCTTGGATTGAAGACACTATTAATGACATTAGATGTGTTACATGTCAGCTTTAATTATGTTACACAGTTATTAAGTCATGTCTGATCGGCATCAGAAATTAAAGTAGGTGTATCATATCGACTTTGGGTATTTACAATGACTGTGTACCAAAAGAAGTGCTTAAGCCCCCAGGATCAATCAGAAATGACCAAACTCAGGATCACTCAGATATTGGTAGGTCTGGATTACAGTACTTTTTTTTTACAGTATTTTTATTGTGCACCCATGAGTCTTTGTAACTGTCGGATTGTAGATCTACCTATTTTCAGCTGAATTCAAGTCACCATAAGTTTAATTCACATTACTATTCCCAGCTAGCAGTGTGTGTTGATCCCGCGGGCAGGGGTTGGGTACAGCTGCAGTCCTGTGTCAGTCTCCTAATCCACACTCTGCAGCTCCCCCACTCCTTCACCACTCGTCAGGTGCCTTGAGTAGGAAAGGGGGGAATGATTGTAGATGAGCAAGAATACATGAGAAAGACACAGGCACACACAGGCTGCAGCTACATTCTCTTCCCCCCGGGACTACCACAGGCAGCTGGCTTGAGCCAGGGTAATGTAAATAAATTATAAATTATTTAATATGATTCAAAAATGCTGAAAGGCATTTTTAAACTCAGTATCTTAGGCTATTTGAACATGTCACCAACTCTAAAAGTGACATTCCTTGCAACAGGTATGGATGTGAATTTTAGGTCACTTGCCGCAGAGTGAGCATCCTGGTTGAGGGTTAGAGTGATAGGTTTTTAATGAAGACAGTACAATAGATGATGCCACCACTAACTGATTTTAGATTTAACTTTATGCCATTCTATCAAGTGTTTCCAATTGTTGCAACAAGATTTAGGGGGAATGATTTTTCACTGTTCTCTTTTTTTCATTGGTTCTATAAGATCTGGAATTGGAGAGCTTTATTAATAAGGGGAATACTGCCCTACCATCATGTATAATAGGATGACGAGTATAAAATATATATATTGTAAGAAACCATAAGACTGCAGTATTATCTCTCAGAAACTCACATTATTTTTACATGGTTAAAATGTGATGTTATTTTGACAACTTTGTCTGTAAATAGAAACATTTGCTGTTCTTAAGTGCAAAGAAAACAAATTTTTTCATTCAAAATGGTGTTTGTCGCCCAAAATAGATGTTGCCAAAAAAGGAAAAAAAACATTAAATAAATTTATACGACTGTTTGACCACTTTCTGTATCTGCACATCTCTCGTTGTAAAGAATGAGTAGGTAAAAATATTTTAAACGTCTTAGAAAATATTTGCAGTAAACCAAGCTAACTTTGCATTCTTTTATAAACTTTTAAACAGATGTGCCCATTGTTCCTAGTACACTCAAAAGGGATGTTGGGCTGTAAACAAACTATAACTGGTTGGGGTCTGTAAAAAATATATAATGTGTCAATGCAGTGCCCTTGTTTGTTACAGAGGGCAGTCGCACCCATGCATGCCTAATACAGGAGAGCAGAAGTAGTCAGTTCACACGACATGATGTAAGACAAGGCACCATGTAAAAAAATGTATACAATAATTCTTATAAGTTAATAAGCTTGTGTCGTAGTGAATATTAGCAGACAGTCCCTAAGTACAAGGGAGGGGGTACACCAACCATGAGAGCGCTGCTGCTTGATGTAGGGAGCGGATCTTGGGTCAGCACTGAAACCCCCCACCGTTAAAATAGCCAGTGAAATTAAAAACAAAAAACACAAATCCTCATCTTATTCTGCCCTCGGTGCACTAATTATAACATCACGCATTGCCGTGGCAGGTGGGATGGCATAGTTGATGCTTCCGGGCGGGGGGAGAAGAAGCTGAAGGTGGAATATAGTGTTTTTAAAAAATTTTTTAAAAGGGACCTGCATAGACATTAAAGGGAGGGGGGGAGGGGACGTACAGGGGACATTACATTACAGGGGGTCTGCATGGGACATTACATTAAAGGAGGAACTCTGCAGGGACATTACATTAAATGGGAGGGCTCTGCGGGGACATAACATTAAAGGGGAGGGCTCTGCAGGGGGACCCTAACATTAAACGGGATCTCCCCTGTGGAGCATTACATACAGGGGGGACTCTGCAGTGGACATTACATTATTAAGGGGGCTCTGCGGGGACATACATTAAAGGGGATCTTCAGGGAATTACATTAAAGGGGGTCTCTCCAGGGGAACTTCCATTACAGGGGGACTCTGCAGGGGACATTACATAAAGGGGGCTCTGCACAGGACAATACATTAAAGGGGGCTCTGCAGGGGAATTACAGTGAAGGGGGACTCTGCAGGGGACATTAAATTAAAGGGGGGACTCGCAGGAGACATTACATTAAAGGGGAGACTCTGCATGGGACAAAATTTTTTTAATGGGGGGGACTCTGCATGGAACATTACATTAAAGAGTGGCTCTGCATGGGACAATACATAAAAGGGGGCTCTGGCAAAGACATTTAAAGAGGGCCCTGAAGGGGACATTACATTAAAGAGGGGACTGCAAGGGGACAATATATTAAAATGGGCTCTGCAGGGGACAGAAAGATTAAAGGGGGCTCTGCAGGGGATGTTTATTTAAGGGGGCTCTGCAGTGGACATTCATTAAAGGGAGCTCTGCATGGTGCATTTCATTTAAGGGGTGCTTGCAGTGGGCATTTATTAAAGGGAAGGGCTCTCCAGGGACATTCCATTACAGGGGGGACTCTGCAGGAGACATACTTAATGGTGCTCTGTACAGGCTACATAAAAGGGCTCTGCAGGGGACTTACATTAAAGGGGGGCTCTGGAAGGGACATTAATTAAAGGGGGACCCTGCAGGGGACACTATAATTAAAGGGGGGATCTGCATGGGACAATAATTAAAGAGGGGAATCATTACCAGGACAAATAAATAGGGGGGAGGAGGGGGGGGCGAGGCGGGGAGGGGGGGAGGTTAGAGGGAGGGGAATGGGGTGGGGGACAGTTTTTCTTTTTCTTCTCTCGCGGGACATTACATTAAAGGGGGGGGCTCTGCAGGGGGACATACATTAAAGGGGCTCTTCAGGGATGTTCCATTAAAGGGGGGCTCTGCGGGACATTACATTAAAGGGGCTTTGCTGAGCATTCATTAAAGAGGTGCTCTGTACTGGCATTCATTAAGGAGGATCTGCGTGGACATTTATAAAGGGGACCTCTGCTGTGGACATTATATTCAAGGGGGGTCCCGCTGTGGACATTTCATAAGGGGGGTCTCCCTGTGGACATTCATTAAGGGAGGCCGCTGTGGACATTACATTAATGAGTACTGATGTATTCCCTCTCTAGGTTTATTTACTCCAGTCAATTAGGATTCACATTTTTTGTGATATAATAGGCACTCGGCCAAAGACAGGGGACATTATAGAGTTTGGGGCTTACATTGGGAAATAGTGTCCCCTTTTCTGTAGACCCTTTTTTTAGACAAACAATAGAAAAAGGAACACTATCAGGAGGGGCTATAGAAAAAGGGCAGCTAGGAAGGATGCTTTAGACATGAGTGCTACTACGGGGGCATTCCATTATAGTGGACTCTGCATGGCACATTACATTGGAGGGGAGCCTTGCAGGCAGGGGGGAAACCAAGCCTGCTGCTGCCCGAGGTGAGCATAGAGTGGAGAGAGCCCCCCATATATGTAAATATAAGTGAGTGTCGGGAACCAAATCCATCATATTGGTTTGTGTGTGGAAATAAATCAATGCAAAATAGGTTAGTGTGCCGCATGTAATAAAAATGCATGTAGATGCCTCCATGTAGTATAAAATGCCGACAGCTTTCTGCCATGTAGTATAAAATGTATACAGCGTGCTCCATGTGTATAAGATGATACAGCGTACCGCAATATATTGCCAAATAATACAGAGTCCCCCAGTAGTATAAATACATACAGCGGGCTGCCAATGTAGTATAAATGCATAAAGCGTGTAGCCATGTATATAAAATGCATGCGCAGAGTACCACCAGCGGTATAATATACATACAGTATACCGCCATGTTACAAAGTGCATACAACATATCGCCTGCAGTATAAATATAAAACAGCATATTGCCATGTAGTATAAAAATGCATTACAACTATTGCCATGTATTTTAAAATGCATAAAGCTTGCCGGCATGTAGTATAAATTCATACAGCATATCACCATGTAGTATAAAATGCATACAGTGTACCGGCATGTAGTACAATGCGTACAGCATGCAGCCCTGTCGTATAAAATGCATACAGCGTGCGCCATGTATAAAATGCATACAGCATGTCGCACGTTTATAAAATGCATACGAGTGCCGCTATGTAATATAAATGCATACAGAGCACCGCCATGTAATATAAAATACATAAAGCATGCCCCATGTATTATATAATGCATACAGCATACCGCCAGGGTATAAAATGCATAAGAGTACCACCATGCAGTATAGAACATGCAGCAACCACAATGCAGTATGAAATATGCATTTAGTGCAAAACACATACAGCATATCCCCATGTAGATAAAATGCATAGAGTATACTGCCATGTAGTATAAAATGCATACGCAATACGACATAGTATAAAATGCATACAGCATATTGCCATGTAGTATAAAATGCATACAGCGCCCCCCCATGTAGTATACAGAATACGCATATACCATTTAGTATAAATACATACAGCATATCGCCATGTAGTATAAAAAATATATACAGTTATTGCCAGGTAGTATAAAATGCAACAGCGTGCTGCCATAAGTATGCAATGCATACAGCTTATCGCCATGGTAGTATGAAATGCATACAGGTGCGGCCAATGAGTGTAAAATGCATACAGCGTTCCGCCATGAGTTAAAATGCTACAGCTCCCCCCATGTAGTATAAAATGCATACTGCATATCAAGCATTTAGTATAAAATACATACAGCCACTTTGCCATGTAGTATAAAATACATACCAGTAATTGCCATGTAGTATAAAATGCATACAGCGTGCTGCCATGAAGTATGCAAGATACGCATATCGACATGCGTGTAGTATAAAATGCATACAGGTGCTGCCATGAAGTGTAAAATGATACAAGCCCCCCGTAGTATAAAAATCAACATGTTCCGCCATGCAGTATAAATGCATACAGCGCCCCCCATGTAGTATAAAATGCATAATGCATATCACCATTTATAAGAAATACATACAGATATCGCAATGTAGTATAAAATTACATACAGTATATTGCATTATAGATAAAATGCTACAGCGATGCTGCATGAAGTATGCAAGCATTACAGCCAATCGACATGTAGTATAAATGCATACAGCATATCGCCATTATAGTATTAAAATTCATACAGTTTTACAGGGAAACATTCTTAGTGGTACTTAGATGTCAATGTTATTTAGGCATCTAGACTCACCTTCTTTAGCTGTCTGCTGTCCCTTCTGTGACCACTCCTATAGTCAAAAAATCTATTCCCCAGATTGACGAGTTCTCATAGTAAACAAGCGAGCCGGCTAGTCTCCTGGCAGGTAATTTTGTTTTTCTCCAGGAGGAAGACGAAATGCCCGACAAAGGAAGAGCGTGCTTTTTTTTGAATTGATTTAATCTGGAACAAACTTACACCGGAAATAATATAATTTTTGTATGTGAACGCTAATGCATGATATTTATTAATTAATCATTTCCCACATCATAGTCGTGGGAACTCTTTTCACAGACTAAATAAGAATACTAGTATTGTTTACAATCATAAGTTTCTCCAATAACTAAAGCAAGCCGCGGCCATACACCGGGTTAATCATGTTTTAACACACGCAATCTCCAGCTCCAGGGCACCTTATATGAAAAGCGAGACGTACTAAGATGGACAGCATATTCCAGGTGAGGCGATGACCAAAGCCTTACTAAGGGTGCTATTCACACTGCGTCTAGCTGGGCCGTACATGCCTGGCCAGCCAAGGTACTAGTCCCCATATGACGGTGCACTAGTGGACAGAACCCGGGGATCAAGGCCTCACCCCGCAAAAGATAGAGCCATGCTCTATCTTTCGGCATGTGGTGGCCTGGATACCGATTTTTTCATATGAGGGAGGAGAATAATGGCCTCTCATCCTCACTCTCCAGCCACCATGGCGGGCATTAGCACGTGTGAATGGGAGCCCTAAAGTGGTGAATATGTACAAGGTACCCTATCTCCCTGAGAGTCCATGCCACTTTGTGAGATCCATGACAGATCTGCTGGCTTAGAGGCGAGCCAATTTTACAATTAGCAGTGGTGGTATTTAATTTTATGGACACTAACTAGTGAGGCGCACAAAGTCCTATCCAAAGGAAGTACATCATCCAGATGTATCCCCCCAAGGATCTTTGTATGGTGCTCTCCATTGTTCTGTCGTACAGCGGTGGTACCTCGGTAGTGCCCTATTGGCGGGTCCGCCTGACCCGTGCAAAATCGTGCCCCGCGTGTCCTAATCGCGGTTCGCGGCATTCTCCCACGCCTCCGTGCAATGCATGCTGCAAGCCTAGGATGTGAGCGCAGTATCCCGCTCTTTGAGCTATTTAAGGGGATCCAGCGGCGATAATTGGGCAACTGCGCTGACTTTCGTACAGTCCCCGGGACTAGCTGATCTGTGCTGACCGTCCGAATACCCTGCTGTTCCCAGAACAGACGATTCTGCCGTGACCTCTGTGTACGCTCGCCTGTGGTTGTCCACTTGTCGTGACAGAGCCGCACCTGTTGGAACACCTGGTTGGTAGCGCATGCTGCAGCCCAGGGAACGGCTCTGGGTGAAAACCGGGAGCCACTTAGACTCCGTCCCAGGGTTGTCTTACGTCATCATCCGCATTGGCAGTGGGTCCCACTTCCGGCAGTCTGACATTTTGCTGTGACTGATTACCTCCCCCACTCCCTCCCCCCTGTGACAGTACCACCCGCTAAGGGCCCTCCCACCTCCCTCGGCCGTGAGGATTTCTGGAAGAACACCGGTCCCGAATGTTGTCTCTGGCTCCCAAGACCTCTCCTCCGCCCGAACTCCTTCCAGTCAACAAGAAAGAACCGCTTCCCTCGCTGACCTCATACCCAGGACCTCTTTCACACTCAGACATCAGGTCTCCACGAGCCTCATTTACATAAAATAGGAAAGTAATTTACAATGATAAGTATGAAATAACAGATAAAGGCCTGGAATTGAATCCTGTAATGCTCCACAGCTGGGGTGACAGACTTAGCTTAGAAGAACTAGTTAAGGTCCTCTTAATAAAAAATCTATCATCAAGCTCGTAACTAATTCTGTCACTGCTACCTGTTGGAATCCTTACAAGGATTCCATTCCAGCGCCACCACCTTAGGAGACAAGGTCGAAACCTGCCAGGACCATAAAAAAAGGTAAAGTTAGTTTATCTGGTTATATTTTTCTATATATGTATCTCAAAGTGTATTATGTGTATAGCTGTGGGGTGTTTATGTAGATTCTGTATATGGTGTCTGTACAGATAGATATATGTGTGTGTGGATATAGGAGCTGTATGTGCAGTGGTAGAATGCTAGTAATATACTGTTTGTAATATGTTTATTATAGCTGGAAGTATAGCAGGTATGTTGTGATATTTATCAATCCTTATCTTTTGTACTACCGGCAATAGTACTAAAGAGTATGGCATTTTATACTCCACGAAAGCGATATGCTCTTGTATTATTGGGTTATGTAACTGACGGATGCCGGTGTGTAACTCTTGTGACGCGGTATTTAAGACAATCATAGGCGCAGTATCAATTTATTTATTTAAGTACTACATGCGGACTCTGTATGCATTTTTATACTACCTGGCAGAACGCGTATGCATTTTACACTGTCATAGAAGGAAGTCAAGAATGGGGCAGGACAAGCTGTAAATGGCAAAAATTTTTGTAGCTTCATGAAGCAATGCTTGAAAAAAAATATGGCATTGATGTATACTACAATGGGCACAAGCGAACCTGGTATGCATTTAATGTAGCTACATGGCGTATCTTGTGAAGTGCATTTTAGCTAAGCTACATGCGGTGAAGGAGCTTATTAGGCGCATAATGAAACGTACGACATGAAAGCGAGATGCTGTATTATTTTATATAACATATTAAGGTGAAGAAAAAGCGAAATGCGGTATTCATTCATAACTACATGGGAGGGGGGGCACATGGTGGGTATGCATTATTTTATACTCAACAGTGTGGCCAATGGATGACATATATGACCATTTATAGTAAATAAAACAGTGAAGGGGCGACAGTGACTGTGAAAGGCCTTGTTCTTCAGTAAGAGAGAGAAAAAGGAGAAGTCAAAGCACGCTGTAATGCATTTTATACTACATGGCAATATACTGTAGCTACTTTTACTACACATGGCGATATGCTGTATGTTTTTTATACTAAGGTGATATGCGGTATCATGTATACACATGGCAGCACATGTTGTAAGAAAAATTCCCTTTTATACTTCAGTGGGTGATGGATGCTGAGTATGGCCTTTATATACTTACATGGCGATATGCTGTATGTATGTTTGGGTACTAAATGTGCCGTATATTATTAATATAGTCTATAACGAATTATGGGATGTAGGTGCGTATGGGTATTTTATGACGTACAGATGGCAATGCACAGGACATTGTATTTAGTTTGTATACATGCATAAAAAGGGGGCGTGCAACGGGCTGGTTACAAAGTGCATTGGTTAGGTATCCTAGCAGTGGTGGTACTCTGGTTGCTTTATACTGTCATGGTGCGAACGCGTATGCATTTTACACTTCATGGCAGCACGTTGTATAGCATTGGAATCAACGTTAAACGTATGGCTTATGTGCTTTATGCATTATTAATACTACCTAGGCATATCTTGGGGTAATGGTATTTTCTACTACATGCGTGTCGCCCCTGTAGCCTGTAACTATGGCATATTGTATGTCATTTATACTAATGTAGATATGCGGTATGTATTTTATATCTAATGGTAAGCGGTAGCATATCAAAGTGCGTATCTTTATGCATTTTTTAGTACTCATATGGTTGGCGCACGATTGTGAGTGCATTTTATACTATACCCTGGCGATATGCTTGTCATGCATGTTCAATGCTGAGAAACTGTGTCGATATGCTGTATGCATTGCATACTTCATGGCAGCATGCTGTTATGCATTTTATACTATTGCAGCACATCTGTAAATCTTTTATACTAGCATGGTGATATGCTGTATGCATTTTATACTATATGGGTGGCGACGTATGATGTTTATACTGGCATATGGGAACGCTGTAATGCCTTTTAAACTGCAGGAGGCAACACTGCTTAGTGCATTTCTAACACTACAGTTCAGCAGATTTCGTGATGAACCTACATTATATGCTTTATGATTCTCTCATGGCAGCGAAGCGCTTATCAAGAATTTTATACTGAATGGCAATTACGATATGTAGTTTTATACACATGGGACGATATGGCTGTATGTATTTTAATAAGAGTATGATCTGCAGTATGCATTTCATACTACATGGGGGCGCTGTAAGCATTTTATACTGCATGCGTGTTAATCGTGTATCATTTTATACTACATTGCAATATACCGGGTATGAGCATTTAGATACTACCTGTCTATAATGCGGGGTAAATGGGCATTTTATACTACATGAGCGATGATGCTGTACATTGAGTTGTAACTACAAAGAGAAAGGATACTACAACGGTGCACAAAGGTGTGTAAAAAATAATGCAAGAATTTATTTTTTAGACTCAAAATGGCAAAATGCTTATGCATTTGATACTACATGGTGATCATGCTGTATGTATTTGGAAAAAATTGACTAAATGGCAGTATTTCCATACTGTCAGGATGGTGGTATGCTGCATGTTTTTTGATACATGAGCATGGTTGGTAACTCTGTTATCATTTATAACACATGGCGGCAATCTGTAATCATTATATACCCCTGGCGGCATGCTTTGATTTATTTTAGGGTATTCATGTGGCGTGCTCTGTATGCCATTTTATCCGACATAGCGGCCACGACTGATAATAACATATTTATAATCATGGCGATATGCGTTATTCATTTTACTCCGACATGGTGCGCATGCTGGGTATGCATAAATAAGGGTTAGTACGACAGTGGGCAGGCGTGCTGTTGCATTTTATAAACACATATGCGGCAAATACTGTAAGCGGGCATTGTACTACAACATGCCGGTACGCTGATATGCTTTTATAGTACGAATGCCGGCAAAAAATCTGTATGGCATTTTATAATACCTTGAATAATCTGTTATGCCTTTTTATACTACAGTGGCGATATGCATTGGTTATATTTTATACTGCAGGCGATATGTTGTCTGACATAATTTGTGTACTACATGTCAGTCGAGTGGCGGTCGATTTATTTTATACTCAAAGGCTATACACAACTGTATCATTGTTATACTTGGCATAAAAATGGCTGAAGCGCTGGTAAGAATAGAACATTTTACGACTTGGCATTCAGCACCGGCTAGAAAGGCAATGGTTATAACTACATGGGAAGTATACGTCGTTTTTTACTACAGTTGCGGCAAAGCAAGTGTAAATGGCATTTCATACTACATGCACTATGCTGTATTTATTTATAGGCTAACTGGTGATATGCGGTGCTTTGTATGCTACATGGAACGTGGATATGTGCTGTATGCATTTTATACTATATTGTGCACATTGGATGCATATTAAACTATTAAGAAGTGGCATATGCTGTATCATTTTAATACTACGTTGCTCGATATGCTGTATGCACTGCATACTCATGTCACATGCTGTATGCCTTTTATACTAGATGGCAAGATACTGATGATTTATATTTTATACTACATGGCGATATGCTGTATGTATTTTATACTAAATGCTGATATGCAGTATGCATTTTATACTACATGGGGGGAGCTGTATGCATTTTATACTGCATGGCGGAACGCTGTATGCATTTTACACTTCATGGCAGCACGCTGTATGCATTTCATACTACATGGCGATAAGCTGTATGCATTGCATACTTCATGGCAGCACGCTGTATGCATTTTATTATTTTATACTACATGGCGATATGCTGTATGTATTTTATACTAAATGCTGATATGCAGTATGCATTTTATACTACATGGGGGGAGCTGTATGCATTTTATACTGCATGGCGGAACGCTGTATGCATTTTACACTTCATGGCAGCACGCTGTATGCATTTCATACTACATGGCGATAAGCTGTATGCATTGCATACTTCATGGCAGCACGCTGTATGCATTTTATGTTTTACAGGGAAACATTCTTAGTGGTACTTAGATGTCAATGTTATTTAGGCATCTAGACTCACCTTCTTTAGCTGTCTGCTGTCCCTTCTGTGACCACTCCTATAGTCAAAAAATCTATTCCCCAGATTGACGAGTTCTCATAGTAAACAAGCGAGCCGGCTAGTCTCCTGGCAGGTAATTTTGTTTTTCTCCAGGAGGAAGACGAAATGCCCGACAAAGGAAGAGCGTGCTTTTTTTTGAATTGATTTAATCTGGAACAAACTTACACCGGAAATAATATAATTTTTGTATGTGAACGCTAATGCATGATATTTATTAATTAATCATTTCCCACATCATAGTCGTGGGAACTCTTTTCACAGACTAAATAAGAATACTAGTATTGTTTACAATCATAAGTTTCTCCAATAACTAAAGCAAGCCGCGGCCATACACCGGGTTAATCATGTTTTAACACACGCAATCTCCAGCTCCAGGGCACCTTTATATGAAAAAAGACGAGAAACAGACTAAGATGACACATATTCCAGGTGAGGATGAGGGCCGAACCAGCCTCTAGGTGCATATTCACACTGCGTCTAGCTGGGCCGTACATGCGGACCAGTCCAAGTGTGTCTAGTCCCCTATACGGTGCAATAGTTGGACAAAAACCCCGTGGATCAAGGCCTCACCCCCGCAACGAGATATGAAGCATGCTCTATCTTTCGGCAATGTGGTTGGGCCTGTGATACCGATTTTTCAAAATATAGATGGGAGGAGAATAAAATGGCCTCCTCCCCTCCTCTCCAGCACCATGGCGGGCATAGATCGCTTGTGAATGGGAGCCCTAAAAGTGGTGGAATAGTACTAAGGGATACCCTATCCTCCCTGAGAGTCCATGCCACTTTAGTGAGATACATGGAAAGCAGATCTTTGCCTGGCTTAAGAGGCGTAAGCCAATTTTAAACATATTAGCAGTGGTGTTCTTTAATTTTATGGATCACTAGTAACTAGGAGGCGCAGCAAAGTCCGTCATCCAGCAAGGAAGTGACAGTCATCCAGATTTCCTCCCCCCAAGGCATCTGTTGTGTCGAAGTGGGTGGCCTCTGTGCCACTTGATTGCTCGGGCTCGCAGGCGGCGTCGTGTACCGTCGCGTAGTGCCCCCTGGAGTTGGGGGCTCCCCTTAGAACCCGGGAAGAAAGTCCCGGTTAATCCAGGCTGCCATTCTCCCAGCACTACCTTGCAAATGCCTTGCTGCAAAGGCCTAGATGTGGCGACAAGTAGTCCCGTCTCTTTGTAGCTATTTTAAGGGGATGGGCCAAGTCGCGCGATGAATTGGCACTGGCGGGCGTTGACCGTTGCGGTACGGGGTCCCGGGGACTAATGCTGATCCGTGTGGGCTGAGCCGTCCGTACCCCTGCTGTTCCCAGACAACCAGAAGACGATTCTGCGCGTGACCTCTGTGTACGCTCGCCTGAGTGGTTGGTCCACTTGTCGTGACACGAGCCCACCTTTGGAACACCTGGTCCGGTGCTGCCAGCTGCAGCCCAGGGGGCACGGGTGACAACGACCGGGCACCACTTAGACTCGGTCCCAGAGTTGTCTACGTCATCATCGCCGTGCGCAGTGGGTCCACACCTCCGGCCAGTCCTGAAATTTTGCTGTGCTTATTACCATCCCCCACCGCTCCCCCCTGTGACAGTACCGAGGCGCAGGCTAAGGGGCCAAGAAAATCCCACCATACCTCGGCCGAATCTGGAGATTTCTGAGAACGAACACCGGTCCCAGAGTGTATACTGGCTCCCAAGACCATCGTCCTCCGGTCCACGAAGTCCTTCCCAGTCACAAGTAAAGCCAACCCGCTTCCCTTGCCTGACCGTCATACCCAGACCTCATTACACACACTATGACATCATTGAGCTCCACGAGGCTTCTGTTACTAAATACGGAAACAGTAATTTACACATGATAAGTATGTGAAATAACAGATAAAGGTCCTGGAATTGAATCATTTGTAAGTCTGCTCCACAGCTGGCTGAGTTACAGACATTACTTAGCACACAGAACTAAGTTAAGGTCTCTTAATAACACAATCTCATCATGCAAGTCACTTGTAACTAATTCTGTCACTGTACCTGTATGGAATCCTTACAAGATTCCACTTACCAGCGCCACCACCTTAGGAGACAAGGTCGAAACCGCCAGGGACCATAAAAAAGGTAAAGTTAGTTTTATCTGGGTGTATATTTTTCTACTATTGTATTCAATTAGTAGTATATGTGTATAGCTGTGGGGTGGGTTTTAATGTAGATTTGTATATTGGTGTCTGTACAGATAGTATATGTGTGTGTGGATAAAATGAAGAATGAAGCTGTATGTGCAGTGTGTAGAAATGACTAAGTAATATACTGTTTGTAATATGTTTATTATGCTGGAAGTATAGGCAGGTATGTTGTGATAGTTTATCAATCCTTATCTTTTGTACTACCGGCAATAGTACTAAAGAGTATGGCATTTTATACTCCACGAAAGCGATATGCTCTTGTATTATTGGGTTATGTAACTGACGGATGCCGGTGTGTAACTCTTGTGACGCGGTATTTAAGACAATCATAGGCGCAGTATCAATTTATTTATTTAAGTACTACATGCGGACTCTGTATGCATTTTTATACTACCTGGCAGAACGCGTATGCATTTTACACTGTCATAGAAGGAAGTCAAGAATGGGGCAGGACAAGCTGTAAATGGCAAAAATTTTTGTAGCTTCATGAAGCAATGCTTGAAAAAAAATATGGCATTGATGTATACTACAATGGGCACAAGCGAACCTGGTATGCATTTAATGTAGCTACATGGCGTATCTTGTGAAGTGCATTTTAGCTAAGCTACATGCGGTGAAGGAGCTTATTAGGCGCATAATGAAACGTACGACATGAAAGCGAGATGCTGTATTATTTTATATAACATATTAAGGTGAAGAAAAAGCGAAATGCGGTATTCATTCATAACTACATGGGAGGGGGGGCACATGGTGGGTATGCATTATTTTATACTCAACAGTGTGGCCAATGGATGACATATATGACCATTTATAGTAAATAAAACAGTGAAGGGGCGACAGTGACTGTGAAAGGCCTTGTTCTTCAGTAAGAGAGAGAAAAAGGAGAAGTCAAAGCACGCTGTAATGCATTCTTATACACATGGCCAATACTGTATGTACTTTTATACTACATGGCGATATGCTGTATGTTTTTTTATACTAATGGTGATATGCGGTATGCATTTATACTACATGGCAGCACATTTGTGAAATCGCATTTTATACTTCATGGTGTGATGCTGTATGGCCATTTATATACTTACATGGCGATATGCTGTATGTATTTTGGGTACTAATGGCATATTGATGAATTTAGTCTATACATTATGCGGATGTAGGTGGTATCGTGTATTTTTAGTACAGAGGCATGCACAGCCACATCTGTATTTATTTGTATACATGCATAAGGGGCTGCACGGCTGTTACAATGCTTGTTAGTATCTACAGTGGTGGTACTCTGTATGCAATTTATACTGCATGGGCGAACGCTGTATGCATTTTACACTTCATGGCAGCACGTTGTATAGCTTGTCAACTTACATGGCTATGGTTAATGCTTATTAGATACATCCTAGGCGATATGCTGTATGTATTTTATACTACATGGGGCGGTACGGCTGTAGTCATTTATACTACATGTAAATATGCGTTGTGAATTTATATATCTAAATGGTAATATGCGGTATCATTTTACAATGGGCGTATGCTTTATGCATTTTATACTATTGGATGGCGGCACATTGTACATTTTATACTATCTGGCGATATGCTGTATGCATGTTCAATCTAAAACATGTGTCGATATGCTGTATGCATTGCATACTTCATGGCAGCATGCTGTATGCATTTTATACTATTGCAGCACACTGTATCATTTTATACTAGCATGGTGATATGCTGTATGCATTTTATACTATATGGGGGCGACGTATGATTTTATACTGCATATGGGAACGCTGTATGCGTTTACTTCAGTGAGGAGACACGCTTTATGCATTTATACATACAGTAGCGATATTCTGTGAGTGCATTCAAATTGCATACTTCATGGCGCAGCGAGCCGCTGTATGCAAATTTTATACTGCACATGGCAATTACGATATGTATTTATATAACACATGGACGATTGCTGTATGTATTTTAATAATGATTGATATGCGGTATGCATTTATACTACATGGGGGCGCTGTAGCATTTTATACTACATGGTGGTGCAATTGTATCATTTTATACTACATTGCAATATCACCGGGTATGAGCATTTAATACTACCTGTCATAATGCGGGGTAAATGGGCATTTTATACTACATGGCGATATGCTGTATTGAGTTGTAACTACAAGAGAGTACTACACGGTGCACAATGTGTATTGATTATACTACATGGCAAATGGCTTATGCATTTATACTACATGGGATCATGCTGTATGTATTTGTACTAAATGGCAGTATTTCATACTGCATGGTGGTTGCTGCATGTTTTTTATACATGGCATGGTTGGTACTTGTATCCATTTATACACATGGCGGCAATCTGTATCATTATATACCCTGGCGGCATGCATTTGATTTATTTTAGGTATATCATGTGGCGTGCTCTGTATGCATTTTATCCGACATAGCACAGATAAATAATATGCGTATGCGTTATTCATTTTACTCGACATGGGCGCATGCTGTATGCATTGTTATACGACATGGCGGCGTGCTGTTGCATTTTATACACATAGCGGAATACTGTAACCATGTACACATGCCGGTACGCTGATAGCTTTTAAGTACATGCCGGCAAAATCTGTATGCATTTTATAATACTTGGCAATAATTGTTATGCTTTTTATACTACAGTGGCGATATGCATTGGTTATATTTTATACTGCATGGCGATATGTTGTCTGCATTTTGTACTACATGCAGTCATGGCGGTCATTTATTTTATACCAGGCATCACACTGTATCATTTTATACTGGCATATGGCTGAAGCGCTGTATGACATTTTACACTTGCATCAGCACGCTGTAGGCAATTTATAACTACATGGGAAGTATACTGTAGTATTTTTACTACATTGCGGCACACTGTATGCATTTCATACTACATGGCATATGCTGTATTATTTATACTAATGGTGATATGCGGTATGCATTTTATGCTACATGGCGTGTATGTCTGTATGCATTTTATACTATATGTGCGACATTGGTATGCATTTAAACTATATGGCATATGCTGTATGCATTTATACTACGTCGATATGCTGTATGCATGCATACTTCATGTCAGCATGCTGTATGCTTTTATACTAATGGCAATATACTGTATGTATTTTATACTACATGGCGATATGCTGTAATGGTATTTTTAACTAAATGGTGATATGCAGTTGGCATTTTATACTACATGGGGGGCGCTGTAGCATTTTATACTGCATGGCGAACACTGTCTGCATTTATACAGGGGCGCTGTATCATTTTACACTTCATGGCGCACGCTGTATGCATTTTAACTACATGTTCGATATGCTGTATGCATTGGCATACTTCATGGCAGCACGCTGTATGCATTTATACTACAGGGCAATATACTGTATGTATTTTATACTACATGGCAATGCTGTAGTATTTTATACTAATGCTGATATGCGTATCATTTTATACTACATGGGGGGAGCTGGATAGCATGTTATACTCATGGGCGGAAGGCGGTGTCATGCATTTTACCTCATGCGCAAGCTGCAAGCCTGTATGCATTTCATGGGGACACTGGCATAAGCTTATGCATTGCAACTTCCATGCACGCACGCGTTGCATTTTATACTACTCAATTGGCAGAATAATACTGTGATATATTGTTATCAAAGTCCATTGATACGGCTGTATGCATTGCATACTTCATGGCAGCACGCTGTATGCATTTTATACTACATGGCAATATACTGTATATATTTTATACTACATGGCGATATGCTGTATGTATTTTATACTAAATGGTGATATGCGGTATGCATGTTATACTACATGGGGGGGGCGCTGTATGCATTTTATACTACATGGCAATATGCTGTATGCATTTTATACTACATGTCGATATGCGGTATGCATTTTATACTACATGGCAGTATACTCTATGCATTTTATACTACATGGGGATATGCTGTATGTGTTTTGCACTAAATGGCAGTATTTCATACTGCATTGTGGTATGCTGCATGTTCTTATACTGCATGGTGGTACTCTGTATGCATTTTATACCACCTGGCGGTATGCTGTATGCATTATATAATACATGGCGGCATGCTTTATGTATTTTATATTACATGGCGGTGCTCTGTATGCATTTTATATTACATAGCGGCACACTGTATGCATTTTATAATACGTGGCGACATGCTGTATGCATTTTATACTACATGGCGGCACGCTGTATGCATTTTATACGACATGGCTGCATGCTGTACGCATTGTACTACATGCCGGTACACTGTATGCATTTTATACTACATGGTGATATGCTGTATGAATTTTATACTACATGCCGGCAAGCTGTATGCATTTTATAATACATGGCAATATGTTGTATGCATTTTTATACTACATGGCAATATGCTGTTTATATTTTATACTGCATGGCGATATGTTGTATGCACTTTGTACTACATGGCGGTATGCTGTATGTATATTATACCGCATGGTGGTACTCTGCATGCATTTTATATTACATGGCTACACGCTGTATGCATTTTATACTACATGGCAGCCCGCTGTATGTATTTTATACTACATGGGGGGAAGCTGTATTTATTTTGCAATATATTGCGGTACGCTGTATCTATCTTATACTACATGGCAGCACGCTGTATACATTTTATACTACATGGCAGAAAGCTGTATGCATTTTATACTACATGGAGGCATGCTACATGCATTTTTTATTACATGGCGGCACACTATACCTATTTTGCATTGATTTATTTCCACACCAAACCAATATGATGGATTTGGTCCCGACACTCACTTATATATTACATATATGGGGGGGCTCTCTCCACTCTATGGCTCACCTCGGGCAGCAGACAGGCTTGGTTCACCCCTGCCTGCAAGGCTCCCCTTCAATGTAATGTGCCATGCAGAGTCCACCTATAATGGAATGCCCCCGGTAGTAGCACTCAGTCTAAAATGCATCCTTTCCTGAAGCTGCCCTTTTTCTATAGCCCCTCCTGATAGTGTTCCTTTTTCTATTGTTTGTCTAAAAAGAAGGGTCTACAGAAAAGGGGACACTATTTCCCCAATTGTATAGCCCCAAACATCTATAATGTCCCCTGGTCTTTGGCCGAGGTGCCTAATTATATCACAAGAAAATGTGAATCCTAATTGACTGGAGTATAAACCTAGAGAGGGAAATACAGCAAGTACTCATTAATGTAATGTCCACAGCAGGGCCTCCCTTTAATGAAATGTCCACAGAGGAGACCCCCCTTAATGAAATGTCCACAGCGGGGACCCCCTTGAATATAATGTCCACAGCAGAGTCCCCTTTAATAAAATGTCCACTGCAGAGTCCTCCCTTTAATGAAATGCCCAGTACAGAGCACCTCTTTAATGAAATGCTCCATGCAAAGCCCCCTTTAATGTAATGTCCCCTGCAGAGCCCCCCTTTAATGGAACATCCCCTGAAGAGCCCCCTTTAATGTAATGTCCCCTGCAGAGCCCCCCCCTTTAATGTAATGTCCCCTGCAAAGACCCCCCTTTAATGTAATGTTCCTTGTAAGAGTCCCCTCTTTAATTTAATGTCCCATGCAGAGTCCCCCTTTAATATAGTGTCCCCTGCAGGGCCCCCCTTTAATTTAATGTCCCCTTCAGAGTCCCCCCTTTAATGTAATGTCCCCTGCAGAGCCCCCTTTTAATGTATTGTCCTGTACAGAGCACCATTTAATGTAATGTCTCCTGCAGAGTCCCCCTGTAATGGAATGTCCCCTGGAGAGCCCTTCCCTTTAATGAAATGCCCACTGCAGAGCACCCCTTTAATGAAATGCACCATGCAGAGCTCCCTTTAATGTAATGTCCACTGCAGAGCCCCCTTTAATTAAACATCCCCTGCAGAGCCCCCTTTAATCTTCTGTCCCCTGCAGAGCCCCATTTTAATATATTGTCCCCTGCAGGTCCCCTCTTTAATGTAATGTCCCCTTCAGAGCCCCTCTTTAATGTAATGTCGCTTGCAGAGCCCCCTTTTATGTATTGTCCCATGCAGAGCCACTCTTTAATGTAATGTTCCATGCAGAGTCCCCCATTAAAAAAATTTTGTCCCATGCAGAGTCTCCCCTTTAATGTAATGTCTCCTGCAGAGTCCCCCCTTTAATTTAATGTCCCCTGCAGAGTCCCCCCTTCACTGTAATGTCCCCTGCAGAGCCCCCTTTTAATGTATTGTCCTGTGCAGAGCCCCCTTTAATGTAATGTCCCCTGCAGAGTCCCCCTGTAATGGAATGTCCCCTGGAGAGACCCCCTTTAATGTAATGTCCCCTGAAGATCCCCCTTTAATGTAATGTCCCCTGCAGAGCCCCCTTTAATGTAATGTCCACTGCAGAGTCCCCCTGTAATGTAATGTCCACAGTGGAGATCCCGTTTAATGTTATGTCCCCTGCAGAGCCCTCCCCTTTAATGTTATGTCCCCTGCAGAGCCCTCCCATTTAATGTAATGTCCCCAGCAGAGTTCCTCCTTTAATGTAATGTCCCATGCAGAGCCCCCTGTAATGTAATGTCCCCTGTAGTGCCCCTCCCCCTCCCCTTTAATGTCTATAGCAGGGTCCCTTTAAAAAAAAATTTAAAAACACTATATTCTCACCTTCGGCTTCTTCTCCCCAGCCCGGAAGCATCCAACTATGCCATCACCTGGCCACGGCAATGCGTGATGTTATAATTAGTGCACCGAGGGCAGAAAGAAGACAGAGCTGCATGGAGAAGAAGCGGAGGATGAGGATTTTGTGTTTTTGTTTTTAATTCACTGGCTATTTTACGGTGTGGGGTTCAGTGCTGACCCAAGATGCCGTTCCCTACATCAAGCAGCAGCGCTCTCATGGGTGGTGTGCCCCTGCTCCTTGTACTTAGGGACTGTCTGCTAATATTCAACTACAGACACATAAAGCTTATTAACTTATAAGAATTATTGTATACATTTTTTTACATGGTGCCTTGTGTTACATTCATGTCGTGTGAACTGACTACTTCTGCTCTCCTGTATTAGGCATGCATGGGTGCGACTGCCTCTGTAAACAAACAAGGGCACTGCATTGACTATATTTTTTTTTACAGACCCCAGACCAGTTATAGTTTGTTTACAGCCCAGACATCCCTTTTAAGTGTACTAGAAACAATGGGGCACATCTGTTAAAAGTTTATAAAAAGCAATGCAAAGTTAGCTTGGTTTACTGCAGAAATATTTTCTAAGACGTTTAAAATATTTTTACCTACTCATTCATTTACAAAGGAGAGATGTGCAGATACAGAAAAAGTGGTCAAAACAGTCAGTATAAGATCTTATTTTAATGTTATTTTTTTCCTTTTTGGCAAACATTATTTTGGCGAACAAACACCATTTTGAATGAAAAAAATTTGTTTTCAATTTGCACTTAAGAACAGCAAATGTTTCTATTTACAGACAAAGTTGTCAAAATACATCACATTTTAACCATGTAAAAATAATGTGAGTTTCTGAGAGATAATACTGCAGTCTTTATGGTTTCTTACATATATATATTTTTATACTCGTCATCCATATTATACATGATGGTAGGGCAGTATTCCCTTATTTAATAAAGCTCTCCAATTCCAGATCTTATAGAACCTAATGAAAAAAAGAGAACAGTGAAAAAAGTCATTCCCCCTAAAATCTTGTTGCAACAATTGGGAAACCTTGATAGAATGGCATAAAGTTAAATCTAAAATCAGTTAGTGGTGGCATCATCTATTGTAACTGTCTTCATTATAAAACTATCACTCTAAACCCTCAACCAGGATGGTCACTCTGCTGCAAGTGACCTAAAATTCACATGCCATACCTGTTGCAAGGAATGTCACTTTTAGTTGGTGACATGTTCAAATAGCCTAAGATACTGAGTTTAAAAATGCCTTTGTCAGCATTTTGAATCATATTAAATAATTTATAATTTATTTAACATTACCTGGCTCCCAGCCAGCTGCCTGTGGTGAGTCCCGGGGGGAAGAGATGTAGCTGCAGCCTGTGTGTGCCTGTGTCGTCTCATGTATTCTTGCTCACCTCTACATCATTCCCCTCCTTTGCCTACTCAATGCACCTGACGGGAAGTGTGAAGGAGTGGGGGAGCTGCATGAGTGTGGATTAGAGGAGACTGACACAGGCTGCAGCTGTACCCAAACCCCTGCCCCGGGATCAACACACACTGCTAGCTGGGAATAAGGTAATGTGAATTAGAACTTATGGTGACTTGAATTCAGCTGAAAATAGGTAGATTCTACAATCCGACAGTTTAACAAAGACTCATGGGTGCACAATAAAAAATACTGTGAAAAAAAAAAGTACTGTAATCCAGACCTACCAATATCTGAGTGATCCTGAGTTTGGTCATTTCTGATTGATCCTGGGGGCTTAAGCACTTCTTTTGGTACATCAGTCATTGTAAATATCCCAAAGTCGATATGATACACCTACTTTTAATTTCTGATGCCGATAGAGGACATGACTTAATAACATGTGTAACATAAATTAAAGCATGACATGTACACATCTAATGTCAGTAATAGTGTCTTCAATCCAAGCACTCTTGATTGGGATACATGATGCATTTATATCAGATCTGTTCACACTAACATTTCAATGGGATTTTACTACAGGCATCGTATAGCTCGTATTTCATCAGAAAACGTTTGTCCTGTAGTGCAGAATAGCACAGCCTGCTACACTATTCTATACAGTAAAGATCCAGAGAGCAATTAATTGGACACTTTTGTTATGCCATATTCTGAACATTAACAAGATATTGGTTCAGTTTGACTTTTCCCACGTATATATTTTAAAGAAGCAGTACAAGATATTTACACAATTGGCTTACAAAAAATATTTAGCAGATGGTCTTAATCGTGTTTGTGAACTGTAATTATACATATACATGCATATATAACATACACACATATATACAGTATATATACATAGTTTACAAACTTGTGGCCTTTAGCGGTATATTTAAATGTTTAAAATCACACATGTTGGATTATTGTTAAGTGTCAGAAAAATCTTGGTGACTATATTGACAAGGTGCATTTTAGGAAGATTAGGATCAATTCTCTATGATAATTTTGATGCATTTTATATGCGTTGCAAAACGCATGCGTTTTTGCATGATTACCAAGCGTTTGGCTGGTTTGAATCCATTTTTCTTCCTTTCTGGAAATGTAAGCACTACACTGCATTTGTTTTAGTATGAAGAAAAATACCTACCGCTTGCAACATTAATTGAGTATATAGCACACTACAACACATAGGGGGTCATTTATCTTTAGTCTTTTTCTTTTGGGTTTTGAGTTTGTTAAATTTATCCTAGAAAGTGATATTTTGGCTTTTTGAGTTTGTTGGTTTTTGCTACTTTTTTTTTTAAAAAGTCACCCAAAAGTTGTACCAAGGCCATAAAGTCTAGTGCTACCCATACCATTCCTATTTCTGGTTGTGACTGAAGTTATTTATGCAAAAAATTGAGACTTTAACGTGATTGCACAAAAAATTTGCAACTTTTTCATAGGTCCACATTTGCATTTTGAAGATATAATAGGTGCAACACTGAAAAAAGGTGCTGCAAACTTTGCTGTGCATGTAAAAAAGTTGCTGATTTTCACACATTTTTGAATGCAGCTAAAAAGGGACAAAATAATAGAAAGATGAGAGAAGATAAATTACCCCATTAGCCAACTAGCAAAGACCTAAAAATAAGATTTTTCAGATTATAATCTTGGACTAAATACCACATTTAGGCTGTATTAACCCTGCAGTTTAATCTTTCAAGTTTTTTTTAATTTTAGCAGTTAAAATGACAAGTCATTATATGTCAATGGGAAATCAGCAAAATCATCTATTTAAGGGATCATAAGCCATACTATATTTGTCCTGGATATTTAAAAAAGGAATGCCAAGGAGTAAGTGAACATAAACTTGGGAACGCTGGTCAAAATGTTTGAAAGTGTTGAGTGGATGTTTTGTAGATCACTATTCCTTATAAAGTTGGGAAAATGGCTTTAATATTTAAAAAAATAGTATATTTTGGCAACTTGGGGTAAAAATGTCCATTCCTCCCTAATTTTCTGCCTAATCTTGATAATGAGCGATTCTTAGAGAGGTTGGCCAGAAATAACAAACATTCAGTGAAGAAAGGGCCAAGTAATAAATTACACTAATTACTACATGCACACCTTCCTCGCTGAACATCAGTGTTCCCCTAAAATGTTATCGCTCATTGGATGGGCATGCCAGATCAAGCACACACGCCTCCAACCAGATTCTTCATTCTAGATGGACACTAGTGTTCTCTCGCCAGAAGTGCTGCAGGACAAAGGACATCATCGGAAGTCCTCAAGGTGGCTCCCGGAGGGTAACATGACCCAAAGATAGTTTTTCAGTGTAAGTATGGTATGTGTGAGCGTACTTACTTGGATCAACTTTGATATTTGTAACCAAGCCATTTAAAAAAACATGCATGGGAATATACCCTATGCTTAACATACTCAGAAGTGAATAACAAGGGATTTTATTTAAATTTTGGAAGATCTCTCTCATGAGATTTCTCTCATTACCAACTAACTGTATACATTTACACGCAGTAATCATTGCTGCACTATAAGGTTGAATGAACCATTTTTGGTAACTTGCATTTGTTACAGCAAATATAGATTTGATGCTAACAAGCTATGATGTTAGGTGCAGCATAAAAATGTGCTTTGCTTGTTTACCAACTGACCACTGCCACCGTTACATGGGCTAAGAATCTGTGAATGTAAATTAGCCCCTCACCCTGGGGGCACAAAGAACCAAAGGAAAGGTGTCTCTCCTACCTTAGGTGTGTTTAAAATTTGTAACATGCATATGTCCTAATACTGCAATATTAATCTGCCACATTTTCTATATCATGTGAAATTGTGCATTGTTTGCGTTTGCCCTGTCTAGTACTGCTTCTTTAAAAAGGAGAGGTAACATACTGCTGTCTAACAATTACCTTTCAATATCCCACAGTTATTATTAAACAAATAAAAAAATATGATGATGATCTTAAAGTAAAAAAGTAACATACAAACACACATTCATGAAGCCTGAATTCCTACAATGCATTTTAAAAGGCATACTAATTTTGTAGTCAACATGATGAGACACTGGGTATATGCTGTGCCACTCAAAGGACCCAAAGATGATTTGGTGCTGGCCATGGACTGAGCTGGTAAACATCTTATCTATGTTAAGGAATCCTTTCACCGGAATTCATTATTAAACCAAGATTAAAGTAAAGTCTTTAGGTTTCTTCAAAGAATATCCAGCATGAAGAAGGAGAAATAAGATAATTCCCCAATATCACAAAATTTCTCCTAAAATGAAGCAAAATTATTCCTTATGTCTCTGTTGTAGAGAAGGAATCTTTCTTCCAGTTGCAGCAGGGGTCATCCAGCAAGAGAACAGCCAGTTCATGTCTTTTGTATTGTTCTCAAGTCAGCTTGGGCAGAGTGATCTCTTAAAAACATATTAACACCACTCATTAAAAGCAGCTATTTGTAACCCAGTGTCCAACAGCACAGTCATTCCTATTATCCATCTCCATTTGACTCACACTTCTCTTCACAGTAAAATTCCAAAAATTGCTCTTTTATACATCTTGAATAGTCTTACTACTAACAGTGCAAACAATAAAAACACATAAAATCAATGTTTTTCATTGTACCGTTTGCATTTATAATAGTTCTCTTTATAACACAAGTCAGTTATGTCATTGCTTTGACCAGTAAGGCTCCCTTTTGGGTTAATTTGGCACTAGGAGTAAACCAGATCACCTGTAGCAGGTTTATAGTCTGCATTTACTTTTCAGGTACTCTATGCAGGTGATGGCTTATAAGGATAACTGCAAGGGAAAGAGAGTGAAAGCATAAGAAACGGATTAGCAAACTACTGCCATTCACATCAGGCCAAGGCATTTAGAAAGCTGATATGGTCTTACTGTGGGGCCCATCTTCTAGTAATGGCTCACACAACCACATCTCTACAGCTACACAGGAGGTCACATTACTACTTAAAAGTTGCACAGAGAGCAGAGGCCTTGTCCAGCGCACATACCACCCATGGTAAAGGACCTGGGGACATAGTAACTCAGGCTGCCCCTTTTCAGAAGTCCCAACTTTAATACAAACATCTGACATTTAAATCCATGCAAATATATTTTCCAGGTTCGAAAAAGGAAAACTTTTCCTTCAATGCCACTTTAGGGAAAGTAGCTTCAGATAAGTCAATGCCTAAATTATAAGAAGCCTTGTGACATGACTTGGGAGCCAATCAGATAAACTCTTCTAGATTGAACATTTCTAAGAATTCCTTTTCATCATTGTAAAGCAGGGAACTGGTTTGGCTAGTTAAGAGGCCACAAATGTGAACCAAGAGAAGTTACACATCTCCTTGTGGAAACTGCCTTTTCATGTGACCTTTACAGGTGTACAGAGTCTTTAAGGCTTAAATTTATAATGTTAACTTTTCTAACATTTATCCTAGAGTGTGCAAACATCATTAATACACATTGCTATACCGCTGCTTTCAATGAGGGACATCAAAAGCAACCAATTTTAGCAATATTAAAAATACGCATAACCTTTGCCGTCACAGTCATAAGCCTTTGATAGAATGGGTAGTACAGATGTTCCAAGCTTTTCCTTTCTCATCTCACCTGCACTATAAAAAGGGACGTCTATAAATAGTTTTTCTATATACACACCTTAAAAAATGTCTTTCTCTACCACATCTATTCCTGAATTATGAGTCATTTGCCAGTGCACAGTTAAAACCTTTTTGCTAAACACCTATGAATATATATATGTACTTTACCAGCTATGAACTCAGTTGGAAGAAAATGTGGAGGAGACATTTCTCTACTTTTATGTAATAAGAAGACTGCAAGATGTAATACACATACAAAAATCACCTATGGGATCAAAAAATCTTACTGTAACCCTCTGATTCTAAACTGTGTGGACTAGCATAATGTAACATGAAGGGTAGGATACATTGTTCGGCACTCTGGGAATAAGGCAGATATCCAAACAAATTATTCCAAAAAATACTCCCAGTTTTAAAACTTACTTTGAAACTTCAGAACATTTATACAGCACTTTGTTGTGGCAGGACGCACAGATATATCAACATACTGCATAAGAGCAAGCCAAAATAAAATACATTGTTCACAAGGGTTACTAGATTTGCATTGTAATGAGAAGTCAATATGACTGGTGCTTTCATGGCCCAAATACCCATGTATGATAAGGAAGTTCTTTAGGCTTTGAAATGGATCATAGCTGAGAAAGCTACCAATTTTAAATAAAATGGTAAAAAAAGGCAATAAAAAAGAACTGTAAACCGAGGCTGTAAAAACTCTACTGTAATTGGATTCACTTTGGCCCGCAAGACACTGATGTACAAATTAAAGATGAAAGCTGGAACTGGACATCAAATAAAATGGAGTCAGTTTGGCACATTATTTTTTCAATATGAAGAAATCATCTTGCGCAATAAACAAGATAAGAGCTGATTTTCCAAGATATCTGATGAAGAGTTCCTATGCGGGTTTGATTATGAAGAACATGTATAGGACAGTCATCATTTTCTTATGCACCTTTTTTTCATCATTTTCTTATGAAAACTATAGTGCTTGTCTATGCATGGATCTTTATAATCCGAAGAGAATCTATGGTGGTGGAAAAGAGTATCTTTTTTCTCAGACACAGAGCTGGCCAAGCAGGAAAGGAAAGATAGAAAGTCCATATAAAAGTAGTAAGAGGCATCAATGATCCCCTATATGACAGCCAGATCTTGTTCTTCTTCAGTTTTCAATTGTACCTGGAAAAATAAAGTCATGTATTCCATTATCAGAGTTTTAACAGAGAATGTTTATTGAAAATTGTTACTCATCTCTTAATTTCCCAGGTTATATTTATTTAAATCAGTCAGTAACAATACTAACCTACAGGTGGAACGTCAGACTTGCCATCCTCATTTATCACTTAGCTGATATAAGTATGCACATTTCATGTCCCCACTCAACTATAATCATTTATGTAAATGAGTCAGAAACAATACTAACCCGCAGGTGAAACTACATCTGAATCACATAATGGAACATGTGGTTCAACAGCAGGAGAGACAGTGAATCGAGTGAACCTCAGTGAGTCCATAAGGTTTCCTTCAACTCGCTTCGCTTGAAGTGAAGGAGATACTGATGTAGTTGGACTAATTGGTGACTTGAGAGCTGCTCCCTCAGCTGCCATGGGGAGGAATGTGGAGTTTTGGGTCATCAACGGGAAGTCATCGTCCCACTCAAAACTTCCACCTATCAGACAAAGAAAACAAATTATAGTAATACAGGTGGTCCCCTACTTAAGGACACCCGACTTACAGACAACCCCTGTTTAAAGAAGGACCCCTCTGCCCACTGTGACCTTTGGTGAAGCTCTCTGAATGCTTTACTATAGTCCCAGGCTGCATTGATCAACTGTAAGGTATCTGTAATGAAGCTTTATTGATAATCCTTGGTCCAAATACAGCAGAAAATTTTGAAACTCCAAATTTCACTGGGGCCAAAAAATTTTTTGTCTGGAACTACAATGATAAAATATACAGTTTCGACTTACATACAAATTCAACTTAAGAACAAACCTATGAAACCTATCTTGTACGTAACCCGGGGACTGCCTGTACATTGAAACCTTTTATGTTGCTCCTTTTGTAGGATGCTCCCGAGTTTACTGTGAAAGTAGGGTCAGACCTTTTGATTTTTGAAGGGACTGTTTAATTTAATCTATATCAGATAGCTGTCAGCTCAACTTACTTGACTGACAACAATTCTTCATGAGTGTAGGATAAACAAGAACACAGGACATTTATGTTCACCTAAAGCTAAAGATTAATGCGCTGCAAAGATTTGGAAGAATGTGAATGTCAGTGATAGATAGGACTTTTTACAAAAAGTCAGCACATTACTTACTAAAACCATCAGTCGATGAAAATACATCAAGACTTGACTCCAGTGAAGGATTCTGGGAAATCTGATCATTTTCTGTTGCATTCTGATTACTCAGTTCATTGGTAGGTGTCTCCTAGAAGAAAAATGAAACCACAGCAAAATTACAAACACATTGATTAAAGGGACTCCAGCAATAATTGAATAAGCTCTCATTTAGTTGCTACGTGCTATCTGTGTAAAAAAAAATCACATGGACAGCACCTATAATAGTCTATGTAACTACTCACTACATTTCTTTACAGACTGATAGGCCATAAAAAGAAATCATTATATGCAGTCGGTGTCCCAAACTAGTATGGCCATGGGCAAAAAAGGTAGACAGCACATGGGTGCCGTCTATGAATTTACCATTTTCTTGGACCTGCTAGAAACACCCCTTGTCTTTCTTCGTAGACTAAGAAAGATTTCAATGATTTTAATGAGCAAGAATATGTCCCTCTCTATATATATAATTGTATATTTTTACAGGCCGCAAATCAGATCATCTGCCTGAATAAGCCCTTTAGTAATAGAAAGCACCCTTTAATTTAATTGAAGGATACATTTTAAATGTCCATATAAATAAATGTCTATAGAATGACTGTATTTATGTTAATAAAGTTAGAATGAGCAAAAAAGAAGAAAAAAGGACAGGAGACACCTGGAAATCCTTAATGGAACATATGTCAAACAGATTTTCCTTCAAGAAAAACTGTTAGCTGTGAAAATGTAAAGAAGAATCACAATGTCTCATAGTGGGCATCTGGGAAACGAGCAGGGAAGTAAAACATTTTCAGTGCCAAATATAAAGTACCTCGTCTTCAGAACCTTTAAGGGTACAATTGTAAGGGTACAGTGCCTGAAGCAACACAGAAAAAAGTTTGGGGGAAAAAGTCCTTTTCGCTGTGTGGTAACCAAACTATTTTATTGCAGTTCAGCGCTAATTCGCCAGGGCTCTTGATAACAGCTTAGTCCAAACGCTTCATAGAGAATTGAGGTAATATATGAAAGAATTTTCTGCACTATTTTTTTCTGCACTAATAAAGTTAAAGGGACTTGTGACCATAAAATGTAGTACAATCCATTACCGTAACATATTTTTTTTTCATTTTATTTATTTATTTATTCATATCTATGCTCTTACTATTAAGAGTAACAGTAATTTAGCAATGGGCTGGTCTTAACTGTAACTTTCTGTAGGATTGAACCTTTCCTATAACATGCTACCTGCAGCTGAGACCAGCATTGTACTGCCCTATTCTTGGTGTATAATGCACAGAAAACACAGCACAAAGAAGAACAAATAAGGAATTTTCTTACCAAGCAATGAAATGCAGCATGAAGATAGGAACAAAAATGACAAAACAATACATGGTAGTGGTATCATGACTGTATTGTTAATACACTGATGATTTCTTCTAACTGAATCCTACCTGGTCAAACAAGTAAACTGTTACATCATCAAAAAAGGACACCATTTTTCGCTTTCTATCAAGATCATCATCCACCTCATCAGCAGATTTTGGTGATTTTAGCAGACTCCGAAGGTTACGACCATCATCTGTCTCTGTTACCACAATTGGGACTCCTGCCACATCTACTTCAGCTTCTGAGCCTGTTCTCTGATGGTCTGGAAGACCAAAGCCTTCATCTTCTTCATCCTCATCTTCCTTCTTATTATGGGCTTCCCTCTTATCTTCTTCACTGTCCCAAAAAGATTTTCGCCCACTGGAGCTTTGGAATGCTTGAAGGTTTAAAGGTGGAAGAGACAAAGAAAGTCTTGCCACTTTTGCTACAGGAAATGAAAAATCAATGATATCACAACATTTCACTTGTTACATTGGTTTTAATAAAACTCCACTTAAATAAATTCAATTTCTTTTTTTTTTTGACTTGTAGGATGTAGAAATTCCAACTGAAATTAAAATACAAATTTTTTGTTATACCTTATATTTTCATTACATTTTAGTGCTATTTTCCCTCTAGTTTGGGTCCCTTATATACAACTCTTCCTTTGAAAAACTATGGGGCACATTTACTAAGGGTCCTGTGGCCGCACTTTGGTTGAATAGTCCGACGATTTCCTATCCTCCCGGCATTTAGCAGAGGATTTTGGCACAAGTGATCGGATTTTAATCGGAATCGTGGAGCGGGCTGATGGATGATCCGACTGATTCGGACTAAGCGCAGGATTTAACTTTGAAATTGTGGGGCAAGACAATGCACTTACATACACCGGGAAGCAGATGGTGAACTCCGGCGGACCTGAGTCGGGCGCAACATATGCAGGATATTGTGAATCGCTACAGAGTTCATCCTCATCAGTCATTCTGGTTGGGGTTCGCGCAGGGACCGGGTAAGTAAATGTGCCCCTATGTGTTATTAGTATGTGTCTCTTAATTGTGAAATACCAGAATAACTATAAAATAACCTATTTAATGCATATAGACAGTGTGTAAATAGCTTTTAAAGGGAACATTTCATCAGGCATTAGCCTAAGTCATGTTCATTTAAAAAATGCCTTTGTCAGCAATATAAACAAATCCAACACTTTTTAATTGATTTACAATACCTAATTCCCTGCAGAGGCATGGCTTCTCAATCCCTCCTTCCCTTATTCTCACTCATGACCCTCCCTCAGTTTCTCTCCTGCTTTCGGAGATAGGAGGAGGCGAGGAGGAACGGAAGATTGTGCCATTTGAACTGCCCCTTCCCCTGGGACTCACAACACAGTGCTAGCAGGGAACCAGGTAATATAAAATAAACACCAGATTTATTTATATTGCTGACAAAGGCATTTTTGAAATGAAAATGATTTCCCTCGGACTTTGTATATAAGATGGCGGATGATGACTGGTTTAAACAGCAGCAGCTTTATTTATTAATAAAGCTGTTATACCTCTTGTGTCACCCCTTTCATCCTCATAGACTGTAAGCTCTTGTTCAATATGACTGTTTGTACTCTGTAATGTAATATTATATTTGTATGTCCCCTACGATATGTAAAGCGCTATAGAATATGATGGTGCTATATAAATAAGGATTATTATTAGAATATTATATATAAAGTGCCTGGAATCAAGTGAATTATGCACTTTCACAATATCTCTACAATTAGGCCACAAGAATACCTTTAAGAACTGCAGGCATTGGGCTGGTGACTCAAAGTATGTTGATTCAGCATAGTTATTAAACTGTTTAAAATTTAAGATTTAGGATATTTTTGACATGTTGCTATTAAAAGGTCTTCACAGGTAGTCTCTCAAGGGTGTACTATTTTAAATGATTTTTGGATTTTCGGCAAATTCCCACTTGCCCCTTATTATAAATTATTAAATTTAAATGATTGGTTTTTAACTTACCTTTAATAGCTTCACTTCCAGTATTTGCAGTAGAGCCAAAGTCTACAACGAGTTTTGATTGATCTTCTGACTGGTCTTCAGTTTGTTCAGCAGTGGTCCCTTCTTGTTTCTTGGGACAGCTTTCAAGAATCTGTTCTGGTGACAGATCAACAACATCTCCGTTGTTTTCATTTTCACAATCCTGTTCTCCTTTTTCTCCATCATTCTTAGTGTGGGTGTCATCACAAGTGTTGTCAGTTGCATCTTTGTCCACAATTAGCTCAGAAGGATTAATATTTGCATCTGGATCTTTGTTGATGTCATCTATATTAAGTTTGCATTCATCATAATTTTCAGTTGACTCCTTGAAGAAAGGTTTATTATTTAACGTTCCTTCAATAACTGCATTTGATCTGGGCTCCATTGACCACAACTTCAATACAGCTTGGTCTTTTAAGACGCATGAGTTCACAGTCCCAGACTCAAAGGTAGACAGTACATTCCTGGTTACATTTTCTCTCAAGGAGACAAGAAGCTGCTCTTTGCAAACCTGAACAACAAAACCGCTTTCTGGTTGTTTTTTAAGTATGTTCTCACTTGTATTTCTCTGATCTATAACAGTTTGAGAATTTTCATGTTTCTCTTGTACTGCATCAGCAGTATTGCTTTGAGAAGATGAATTACCTAGGATATCCTCTGGAATGAAATTTATCCCGCCATTGCAATTCAAAATTTCACTTTCATCATCTGGGACTGCTTCTTGAAAATGATCTGAGTAATGATTATTTTCCTCCTTATTTATTGCTTTTACGGGTAATTCTTCAGATATTGCATCATTATTCATACTATTTTGATTATTATTCTTTTCTGTATTATCATCTTGAGCATTTTGAATGGCCTCAACAGTTGATATAACAACTGACATTTCTGCACTAGAAACACCATTAACATTTTCCCCATCAGGTTTTTGTTGTAATGCTCTATTATGTTTATCAGTTTCATTGTCATAGTCAGAAAAATAAGCTGAATCTCTGTGTGGTGTGGCCAAATTCAGTAGTCTAAGGGAGCTATCTTCTTCCATTGGTGTAGCCTGTGGTTCAGAGAAGTCCTCAGTAAGAGTTAAGTCACTAGTTGATTCTGATATGGGGGTTAAAGGTAACTTCAAATCTTTAAGACAGTTTTCTTCTTCTTCTTTTACTTCTTTGAAAATAAATTCTGGGGAAAATGTGTTTTCTGTTTCATAGCCACTGTCCCCAAACTTTTGTCCAGGGGAAGAGAAATGAGAAGCTGGGCTGCATACATCTGATGAGCTAGTGTTGGACGGAATGTCCAAAGAATCACAAGAGTCTAATGTTTGAGATGTGTTTAGTGTTTTTTCTATTTGCACTGTGCTTTGATTTACTGGGAACCTATTGAGAACATCTGGAACTATTTCAATAGTCTCCTCCTCAATGCTTTCTGCTAAGGTAGAGAGAGGTGGTATTTCAATTGGGACAATTACACTGCAGTTGGTCATTGAGTTGGAAATCCCAATAAAGGGAGAAGGTGGGTGGTTGGAAATACTCTTCTGCAAAGATTCATAACTTTTTACTTGACGGTTACGATAGTCTTGAATGTCATAACTTTTCACAGCTGCCCCCATTAAAGGATCATAAAATTCTTGGTGCTCTGCTGCACAAAGACTGTCTCCAAAAGGGCCAGCATAAAGATCTCCTTCACCATAAGTTCTTGCAGGGATAGAGCACTCTGATAAAGAACCCTGTTCAACTTTAAGAGAAGAATCATCATCCAAACCATAATGGTCTTGATGCATGGCAACATGTGTGGTCCAATCTATTACCACATCACCACGTAACATTGCACAAGAGCATCTCTGCAGACTTCCCATTACCCCTCTACTACACAAGGGACATGATGGCATGTTGCGATGACTGCTGTTATCTGTGCTACTACTACTACTTTCAGTACTTTGATCTTCCATTAATGAAGGTTCACAATCCCAAGGTGATGCACGGTCATCTAAAAACTCTGCTAAGGACTCAGGATCCCCAGCAAGAGTCTCTCCCGCTCCTCTCTCTTCAAGCGTATCTGAATCCCAACTTCTTCTATGGTCTTCTATATCTCTGTAAACATTCAAAATTGAATCAGAAGAAAACACATCAGATAATGAGGGCTCCATTAGGGAAGTCTCCTGTACCTGCCTTGATAATTCTCTTTCAACTGAGCCACGGAAAGGATTTACATAACGAGGCAATTCTCTTCCTACAGTAATAAAAGGATTATTATTACTAGGTGTCCATCTATCTATAAGTTTAGGAACTTCATGTAAAATCAGATGAGCTGGTGGTTCTTCTGGACTGGTTCTGCCACTCTCTAGTGGATCCCAGTCAGAGGAAAACAGTGGCTCTAGTGGCGAAGAAGGACTTCCAAGTGATAAACGTTTATGGAGTGATATCTGCTCCTGCATGTCATACTTTCTTTCATAGACAGGGCTAGGAGCACAGACAGTACAATCCACACCACTGCCTCTCTCTGTATGTTCCTCTAACCGTATGTAATATTCACTGCTTACTGAAGGGCTACGGGCACTAATGACTGGAACAACACTTGGAGTCTCCAAGCTTTGGCGTGAATGTTGATGGCTGGAATCATAGAAAGGATTAGCAGGCACAGTCAAACTTCCATTATTTGACACATAGTCTTGACACTGAGATGTTGCTTTCCAGCGCCCTAATCTGGCTTTCTCCCACATATACTCAAAATTGAGTCCACGGCTGCTCTCAGTCACAGTTAAAATGTCATCCATGTCTGCATGAAAGCCATCCCCACCACTGAAGTTATCTAGCAGTGGGAAAGCAGAAATTTCATCAGAGTGCCTCAGAGAACCCACTGACGATTTTGCTGGCTTAAGTGCATTCCAGCGCCACTCAAAGCTCTCCTCTGTCTGGTTGGAGCATTCATTCAGCAAGTAAGTAAGCTGCAGATGAAGCTCTTCCACTGTAGGTCTTTGTTCAACAGACAGCCAGCAGGATTGCATCACCTCATACCTATGGAAATTGTAGACAAGAACTTTAATAAGTAACATCAAACTAGGATGCAGACATCCAATAATAAAAAGAACAATAGATATTTTGGCAATTTAAAATCAAAGATTTATATTTATATGGTAAATTCTCTATTAGCTGCACTAATTACTGGTTATTCACAGAGAAGATTTCTCCCATGCACAAAATGTCGAAGGACCTAGCCTGATAGAGAATGAATATCCTCAATATATTTATATATACAAATTTAGACGTCCTGTTTGAGTTGCATCCTGGAAACCAAAACACAGGTTACTCATCGCCTACACCTATATTGGTTATGTGAGCGTTATAGGCTTTTATCATTGACCATCAGGAAGAATATATGCGAAATAGCTGGATCTGCCCTGTCCTCCTTTCATGTCAAGCTTTTACAAGTTTTGTTCTTGTTAGGTTATGATTCAGGTGATAACTGCTATATTGTGCTTGCAAGTCTCATGCTTTAAAGCTTGTGTTATATTCGATCTATAGTTATATAGAGATAGATAGATATAAACACTTTTATGTACTTTGACTTAGAATTATGTTATTACCAATAATCTGAGTGCGGCAGCTTCAGTCTTGGTTTGGCCAGTTTCATCTGTTGTTCTTTAATTACAAAAGCAAGAACTTCCTCATCTGAAAGGTGGCGATATGGCTGGCTTCCAAATTCGAAAAGTTCCCATATTGTTACTCCTAGAGACCTGTATGGGATTAAAATATATTTTTGTAACATTTGTTATTTGCACAACCAAATAGCTGTAATGCCCAACAATACGTTGTCCAAGCTGCGACTCCTACATGAAATATTTAATACCTACTGTCTAATATATCATTATTGTTTTTGAATAGTATAACTGCTATTCCATGCCTGAACATATTAAGTGGCAAAAAATAAAAAGGTTTTGTACTCTTGGGACAACCTCTGTCCACATTTATTAGTTTATATGGCTGTATTGGCTTGGTTACTAACTCTATTAGCCAGGACTCCAGATCTCTGCCTTAAATAACCAATGTAGTACCTAAGGTGAGACTGCTATATCCCCTAGTAGGACATATATACTTAAAAAATAAGCAGCATTCGACAGGTAAAAAATATACCTTAGCTATCTTTATCCCATATTGCGGGTGATGTTTCAGCTAATCTAGCTATTTTAAACACAACACTAATGACATGGAGTGAGCATACATAGTATTCTAGAATCCGATCCATCCAGCAGCGGCAGGTCTGTGTCACGGTCATGGCGCACAAGCTGTAATGGCAGCCGCCGCTGACATCACAGTGTGTTCCGGTAGCTGGCATACACAACATTGTGGCTGCGACGGCCGGCATCAGAGCCTGTGACATCACAGCTTTATGAACTGGACAAACTAGGGCTGGTGAAAGGCTGGCTGGCTATATAATGGGGCAGGGGACTGGCTATATAATGGGGTAGGGACTGACTATATAATCAGGCAGGGGATGGCTATATAATCAAGCAGGGGCCTGGCTATATAATGGGGCAGGGGGCTGGCTATATACAGGGGCAGGCTATATGCAGGGGCAGATGACTTGCTATATGATGGGGCTGGCTAAATATTGGGGGAATGCTGACTGGCTATATACTGGGGCCAATGCGCTGAAAAGCTATATACTGGGGGAAGGCGGTGACCAATGCATTTCCCACCCTAGACTTATATTCAAATCAATACGTTTTCCCAGTTTTTTGTGGCTTATATTCAGGTCGGCTTGTACTCGAGTATATACGGTAACACAATTTTGACACATGGCTTGTTCTAACTAAAGGCACATCAACACCCATGTGAGGCCACAATAAAATTGTCAAAAAAACTGTCAGTGTTTCACAAAGAATTTTAGGCAGTTTTTCTTTCACACGTTGCACCAGATATTTGGTACATTTCACATATTAAATTTACTCCAACAATTTTTATCTTTTTATTTTAAAAATTGTAGCCCAGCTCAAAAGGGTAATCCCCCTAGTAAAGTTAAAACATCAATGATTGTTTTATTAAGAACATGATTAAAAAATCTATAATGTATATCAGCAGCATAAACAAACAAAAAAATAAATAGCAAGTTAGGCTATGCGTTTCACATTTCAAAAATATAAAATATATAATGCAATCTGAGGTTTGGGTACAATGTCGTTTTTGCACCCTGCACGCCATACTTTAAATTGCTATACATAAATGCTACAATCTGATTCATAAACCTTTTTCATTCTTTTTTGTTATTACG
This sequence comes from Engystomops pustulosus, assembly GCA_019512145.1. Taxonomy (NCBI): domain Eukaryota; kingdom Metazoa; phylum Chordata; class Amphibia; order Anura; family Leptodactylidae; genus Engystomops; species Engystomops pustulosus. The sequence goes on along the minus strand of CM033646.1, from coordinate 87,640,485 downwards.
CATAGATATTATGACAAGCGTTTTGTGATTAAGATCACGGCATGTGACAACCACAAAGTGACTTTATTTTCTTCTTTCTTGCAATATACAGTTATGGGTTTGTCATCATAGTGATGCCATGATAAGTGATGAGCCAATTCTGCACCCAGAACTACCACAGCACCACCATTCGTGCTTCAGGTTTAGGAAAAAAGCGCCAAACTGGTGGATTGACTGCTGAACAGCCAATCAACCAGTTTGCAGACCCTTAGTAACCACAGGCATGTCCGCTGTGGGCATGGCTGTGATTGGCCGGGTGGGACATGTGACTCTGCTGTATAAGACATTACATACAGGAAACAGAGCTAGGGAGAGTTTTCTGCTCTGAGGTGAGATAGGCAGGGACATCTCAAATATCAATGATTGCTTTTTTCAGGGCACTTAGTGGGTGAGGGACAGGTAGAAATCTTTTTTAGAAATAATTGCTCTTTTTAAGGAAATGTTAAGAACTGTATTAAGCTACTGATAAGCTGCTATAACACAGGGCCAAATTTAGTACCATTGGCATTTACTGCATCATCCAGCAAGATCTTAAAAGCACAATCTCAGTATAATTTCCAGTTCCAGTATAATCTAGAAAAATCTTAAAGGGGCAGTCTCAGTATAGTTTTCAAAATCATCCAGCACAATCTTAAAGGTGTTTTCTCAGTGTAGCTTGCGGTTGTCGAAAAACCTTAAAGGTGCAGTGTCAGTATAGTTTGCAGTTCCAGTAAAATCTAAAAGGCGCTATCTCAGTATAGTTTGCAGTTCCAGCATCATTCAACAAAATGTAAAAATTGCTGCTGCAGTACATTTTGCACTTCCATCAAAATCTTAAAGGGGCAGGCTCAGTATAGCTTGCAGTTTCAACATCATCCAGTATTAAATATATATTTAAATATTTCAAAATACCATTCTTGGACCTATTTGCATCAGTGTTGCTTCACAACATTAGTTTTACAAGTTGCATAAGTGCTAACACTACCAGTCTTTTAAGAATTTGCATCTGTGTTATCGCATCAGTGTTAACTAACACAACCAGTCTTTTAAGAATTTGCATTTCTGTTATCTTACAATACAAATCATAGACCTATTTGCAACAGAGTTAATTCAAACTACCAGTTTTAAAAGTATTACTTGTTATTATTAACTTGTTATTATTTCACCTAAAAGTCTTTCAAAATAACGAAAGCAGATAATAATGGGCAGGGGAGTGGCTATACTGCTGCTGTTTGTGTTGATGGAGCTGGGGGAGTGAATGTGTTCTGTCTCTGCAGCACCACTGTCATCATCATCAAGCCTGTCCCCAAATAATGGAGAGAAAGTGGAAGTTTTGACCATCACACTAATGAGCTCTGGTCCTGAATACAAGCATTTCAAAATTGCTGGTGTTTCAAATGCTTCCATTTAGGCTGAGGGAGATGGACAGCTTTAAAGATCTGACGGTGGCAGCTGCCTCACAGTATGAAGTTCTCAGTCACAAATACTTTTCCGAGTCAGCCATCCCTGCCCTGCACCAACAGGTTGTAGACAAAATCAGGTATCCCTTCCTGAGGAGCTGCTCACAACTGAGACGTGGATGACTAACCATGGGCAGGAAAGTTAAATATCCTTAACTGCAAGCTCTGTTTTTGGCCCGTAAGGCCATTGCCATACGCTGGATGGCTGATCGCTCTCCTACTGTCTCTCAGTGGAAGAAACTAGTTAATCTGACTCTACCTTACGAGAATATAGTTTACAAACATCGCGGCTGCCCGGATAAGTTCCGAAAAGTGTGGGCTTTGCGTATCTGTTCACCCAGATACCCTTTTATGTTCGCAGTCTGAGAGGGTCACTTCTAAAAAATAAAGACAAAACAACAGAGACAACGGAGGGCGGGCGCTCGGGTGATATCGTCAGGCAATTAGTGAATGTAAAGAAAGTCCCAAATTGGGTGCTCACCATTAGCCACCTTGGCTAGTATGCATCAAGCCCTTTAACAGGGTAGCAAGGGACTGGACGCGTCCCGGTCTGCTGCTCCTCTAGCCCAAAAAACGAAGACGCAATTCCAAGAAGCGGAGCGGTATTACAATATAGAGGATGGGTTGGCTAGATTCTACGGGCGCTGACCACCGACTGAGAGTATCAGCGAATGTTCACTGGTTACAACTCCAAATAATTTATTGATAAAACCAGAATGGTAAAACAAAAAGTACAGGAATGTATAGTATACTAAGCCTCCTACACGCAGTGCGTTTCGTGTGTGGCGGATCGCACCCGTTACTACAAAGTAGGAATACTGTAATGGTAAGTATACAGGTATTTAAACAGGAAATCACATGTCTAGGACAGCTGGTCAATTAGTGACATCACTTACAGGCAACCAATCAATGGTGTACTGGTCATAATTAGCATATGTAAACAGGAAATCACATGTCTAGGACAGCTGGACAATTAGTGACATCACTTACAGGCAACCAATCAATGGTGTAATGGGCATAATTAGCATATGTAAACAGGAAATCACATGTCTACGACAGCTAGACAATTAGTGACATCACTTACAGGCAACCAATCAATGGTGCACAGGGCATAATTAGCATATGTAAACAGGAAATCACATGTCTATGGGCGCTGACCACCGACTGAGAGTATCAGCGAATGTATCACTGGTTACAACTCCAAATTAGTAGAAATAATTTATTGATAAAACCAAAATGGTAAAACAAAAGAACAAGAATATATAGTATATCCTCCTAATGCATTTCGGGTCGGACGACCCTTTCTCAATCTTTTTTTAGATACAGAAAAATATGGTCCAAACATCAGTATAAGATCTTATTTATGTGTATTTTTTTCCTTTTTGGCAAACATGTATTTTTGGGCGAACAAACAACCATTTTTGAATGAAAAAATTTGTTTTCAATTTGGCACTTAAGAACCAATGCAAATGTTTCTATTTTAACAGACAAAGTTGTTCAAAATACATCACATTTTAACCATGTAAAAATAATGTGAGTTTTCGAGAGATATAAACTACTGTACTGCAGTCTTATGGTTTCCTTAATATATAATATTTTTTGTATACTCGTCCATCCCTATATACAGTGATGGGGGCATATAATTCCCTTATTTAATAAGCTCTCCAATTCCAGATCTTATAGAACCTAAGAAAAAAAAACAGTGAAAAAAGTCATTTCCCTTCCATTATTCCCCCTGAAATCTTGGTTGCAACACTTGGTAACCTTGATAGAATGGTCTAAGTTAAAATCTAAACTCATTATGTGGCATCATCTCTTGTAACTGTCTTCTTCTAACACTATCACCTAATCTCTAAAGCCCTCAACCAGGATGCGTCACTCTTTGCTGCAATTGGACCTAAAATTCCACATGCCATACCTTTGCAAGGAAGTACTTTTAGTTGGTGACATGTTCAATAGCCTAAGATACTGGAGTTTAAAAAGGCCGTTGTCACATTTTGAATCATATTTAAATAATTTATAATTATTGTAACATTACTTGGCTCCCAGCCAGCTGCCTGTTGTGATTCCCGGGAAAGAGATGCAGCTGCACCTGTGTGTGCCTGTGTCGTCTCATGTATTCTTGCTCACCGCTACAATTCATATCCCCTCCTTTGCCCCTCAATGCACCTGACGGAAGTGTGAAGGAGTGGGCGCTGCAATGAGTGTGGGATTAGAGGGACCTGACACAGACTGCCGCTGGACCAAACCCCTGCTCTCCGGGTCAACACACACTTGCTACTGGGAATGAGTTATGTGAATTAGAACTTATGGTGACTTGATTCAGCTGAAATATAAGGTAAGATTCTAGAATCCGACAGTTTAACAAAACGCTGGGTGCACATAAAAAATACTGTGAAAAAAAGTACTGTAAAATCCAACCTACCAATATCTGAGTGATCCTGAGTTTGGTCATTTTTATCTGATTGATTTCCTGGGGGCTTAAGCACTTCTTTTGGTATCATCAGTCATTGTAAATATCCCAAGCGATATGATACACCTACTTTAATTTCTTATGCCGATATAGGACATGCCTTATAACATGTGTTACATAAATTAAAGCATGACATGTCCACATCTAATGTCAGTAATTTGTCTTCAACCAAGCACCTCTTGATTGGGATCATGATGCATTTATATCAGATTGTTCACACATAACATTTCAATATGGATTTAATAAGGCATCGTATAGCTCGTATTTCATCAGAAAACGGTTTGTCCTGGAGTGCAGAATAGCACAGCCTGCTACACGATTCTATACAGTAAAGATCACAGAGAGCAATTAATTGGACACTTTTGTTAAATTCCGCTATTCTGAACATTAACAAGATATTGGGTCATTTTGACACTTTTCCCAACGTATATATTTTAAAGAAGCATACACGATATTTACACAATTGGCTTACAAAAATATTTGCGATGGTCTTAAGCCGTGTCTGTGAACTGTAATTTATCTATCCTGCAATTATAACATAACACACATATATACCGTATATATCTAGTTTACCAACCTTTTGGCCTTTACTGTAAATCTTTAAATGTTTTAAAATCACCCACATGTTGGATTTGTTACGTGTCAGAAAAATCTTGGTGACTATATTGACAAGGGCATTTTTAGGAAAGATTAGCATCCATTCTCTTGATAATTTGATGCCTTTTATATGCGTTGCAAAACGCATGCGTTTTTGCATGATTAACCAGCGGTTGGCTGGTTTGAATCCATTTGCTTCCTTTCTGGAAATGTACGCACTAACCTGCATTTGTTTTAGTATGAAGAAAAAATACCTACCGCTTGCAACATTAACTGAGTAATAGCACACTACAACACATCGGGGGTCCATTTACTTTAGAGGTCTTTTTCTTTTGTTTTGACTTTGTTAATTTATCCAGAACAGTGATCTATTGGTTTTTGTTGTTGGTTTTTGCTACTTTTTTTTTTTTAAATCCCCAAAATTTTGTACCACAGCCAAATCTAGGTGCTACCATACCCCTACCATTTCTTCTGGTTTTGACTGAAGTTATTTACGCAAAAATTGAGACTTTAACGTGATGGCAACAAAAATTTGCACCTTTTTCATAGGTCTCACATCTTGCATTTTGAAATCAATAGTGCAACACTGAAAAAAGAGTGTCGAAACATTTTGCTGTGCATGTACAAAAGTTGCTGATTTATTCACACTTTTTGCAATGCAGCTAAAAAGGGACAACATAATCCTAGAAAATGACGAGCAGATAAATTACCCAAGCCAGTTAGCCACTACAAGCCTAAAATAAGATTTTCAGATTAGTAATCTAGTGGACTAAATACCAACATTTAGGCTGTTGTAACCCTGCCTTTAACTCTGTCAAGTTTTTTTTTTTAATTTTATGCATTTAAATGACCAGTACATTATTGTCATAATGGTGAAATCAGCAAAATCTCGCATTGAAAGGGATCATTAAGCCCGTAACAGATATTGTCCTGGATATTTAAAAAGGAAATGCCAAAGGAGTAAACTTGAACATCACTGACGCTGGTCCAAATGTTTGAAATGTTGATGTGAATGTTTTGTAGAGTCCTATTCCTTATCAGTTGGGAATGGCTTTCTACTATTCCTAAAAACGTATATTTTGCCCTTGGGTACCCTGTCCATTCCCTTCCTCCTTTCTTTTCCTGCCTCATCGTTCTGCTATGAGCGTTCTAGATAGTTGTTGGCCATAAATAACACAGTCAGTGAAGAAGGCCAAGTTAAATTACACTAATTACTACATGCAACACCTTCCTCGCTGAACATCAGTGTCCCCTAAAATGTTGATCAAGACTCATGGTGGTCATGTCCAGATCAACGCGCAAGCAGCAAGCCCTCCAACCATCTTCATTCTAGATGGACCTATTGGTTCTCCTCGCCAGAAGTGCTGCGGTACAAAGGAGGCATCATCGGAAGTCCGTCAAGTGTTGGCTCCCGGCAGGGTAAACACTACCCAAAGATAGTTTTGTCAGTGTATATGGGTATGTGTTGAAGCGTACTTACTGATCAACTTTTATATTTGTAACGCAGTCCATTTCAAAAAACATGCATGGGATAAACCTATGCTTAACTACTCAGAATTGATAAACAGGGATTGTATTTAATTTTGGAGATCCATCTCTCATAGATTCTCCTCATTACCAATCTACTGTATACATGTTACACAAAGTAATCATTCTTTGCTGCTGGCCTATAAGGTTATATACCATTTTTGGTAACTTGCATTTGTTAGCAGCAATATAGATTTTGATGCTAACAGCTTGATGTTAGGTTGCAGCATAAATGTGCTCTTGTTTTTACCAACTGACCCCTGCCACACGTTATGGCTATAGAATCTGTGAATTTAATTAAGCCCCTCACCCTGGGGGGAACAAAGAACCAAAGGAAAGTGGCTCTCCTACCTCTCCTACCGTTGTTGTTTAAAATTTGTAACATGCATATGTCCCTAATACTGCAATATTATCGCACAGTTTCTATATCATGTGAAATTGTGGCATTGTTGCGTTTGCCCTGTCTAGTACTGCTGTACTCTCTTTAAAAGGAGAGAGGTAACATACTGGCTGTCTAACAATTACCAACCTTTTCAACTATCCCACATTAATTATAAACAACTAAAAAAATATGATTATGATCTTAAGTAAAAAAGTAACATACAAACAACCACATTCATGAAGAGCCTGTATTTCCTACAATCATTTCAAAGGCATACTAATTTTGGTAGTCAACCATGATAGACACTGGGTAATATGCTGTTGCCACTCTACAAGGACCAAAGAGATTGGTGCTGGCCTGGACTTAGCTGGTAACACTCTTATCTAGTGTTTAAGGAATCCTCATTCCACACGGAATTCAATTATTAAACCAAGATTAAAGTAAGTCTTTAGTTCGTCAACAGAATATCCAGCATGAAAAGGAGAAATAAGATAATTCCCCCCCAATATCCCAAAATTTCTCCTAAATGAAGCAAATTAGTCTTATGTCTCGTCGGTGAGAGGAGGAATCTTCTTCCAGGTTTGCAGCACGGGTCATCCGCAGAAACAAGGCCAGTTTCATGTCTTTTGTATGGTTTCTCAAGTCAGCTTGGCATAGTGATCCTCTTAAAAACAATATTAACACCACTCATTAAAAGCAGCTATTTGTAACCCAGATGTCCACACAGCACAGTCATTCCTATTAATCCATCTCCATTTGACCTGCACACTTCTTCTCACATAAAATTTCCCAAAAATTGCTCTTTTATATACATCTTGAAATAGTCTTACTACTAACGTGGGCAACAGAAAACCTATAAAATCATGTTTTTCATTGTAACCGTTTGCATTTATAATGTTCTCCTTTATACACACAGCGTTATGTCATTGCTTGACCAGTAAGGCTCCCTTTTGGTTTAATTTGGCACTAGGAGTAACGCAGAATCACCTGTAAGCAGGTTTTAGTCCTGCATTTACTTTTCACAGGTACTCGATGCGAGTGGATGGCTTATAAGGATAACTGCAATGGGAAGAGAGTGAAAGCATAAGAAACGGATTGCAGAACTACTGCCCATTCATATCATGGCCAAGTGCATTTAGTAAAGCTTATATGGTCTTACTCTGTGGGGCCCCCATCTTCTAGTAATGCTCACACAACCACATCTCTACAGCTAACACTCAGGAGGTCCACTTACTACTTAATAAGTTGCACAGAGAGCATAGGCCTTGTCCAGCGCACATACTCCACCATGGTAAAGGACTGGGGACATAGTACCTCCAGCTTGCCCTTTTCACAAAGTCCCACTTTAATCAACATCACTGAACTTTAAAATCCATGCAAATATATTTTCCAGTTTCGAAAAAGGAAATTTTCCTTCAATGCCACTTTAGGAAAGTAGCTTCAGATAAGTCAATGCCTAAATTATAAAGAAGCCTTGAGCATGACTTTGGAGCCAACATAAACCTCTTCTAGATTGAACAATTTCTACGAATTCCTTTTCAATCAGTTGTAAAGCAGGTGGAACTGGTTTGGCTATGTAAGACGGCCACAATGGTGAACCAAGAGAAGTTACCACATTCCTTGTGGAAACTGCCATTTTCAGGTGACCTTTACCATGTGTGTACAGAGTCTTTAAAGGCTTAAATTTATAATGTTAACTTTTTCCTAACCATTATCCTAGACTGTGCAAACATCATTATACACATTGCTATACAAAAATAACCGCCAGTCTTTCAATGAGGGACATCAAACACCAATTTAATGCAATATTAAAAATATGCATAATCCTTTGCCGTCACAGTCATAAAGCCTTTAGATAAATGGGTAGTAACATGTTCCAGCTTTTCCTTTTCTTTTTCTGCATCTCACCTGCACTATAAAAGGGACAACGTCTATATGTTTTTCTTCTTCTAATCACACCGTAACAAGTCTTCGCTACACATCTATTAGCCGAATGTAAGTGCTTTGCAGGCCAGTTAAGAACCTTTTTGCTAAACACCCTATGAAGATATATATGTACTTTACCAGCTATGAACCCAGTTGGGAAGAAATGTGGAGGAGACATTTCTTCTGACTTTTATTAAGTAAGAAGCTGCAAGATGGTTACAACATACAAAAATCACCTATGGGATCAAAAATCTTACTGTAGACCCTCTGTATTCTAAACTGGGGTGGACTATCATAATGTAACATGAAGGGTAGGATAACTTGTGTCGGCACTCTGGGAATAAGGCAGATATCCAAACAAATTATTCCAAAAATACTCCCAGTTTTAAAACTTACTTTGAAATTCAGACATTTATACGCACTTTGCTGTGGCAGGACGCACAGATATATCAACACGCTGGCATAAGAGCAGCCAAAATAAATACTTTTTCAAAGGGTTACTAGATTTGCATTGTTAAATGAGAAGTCAATATGACTGGTGCTTTCTATGGCCCAAATCCCATGTATGATAAGTAAGTTCTTTAGGCTTTGAAATGGAATCATAGCTGAGAAAGCTACCAATTTTAATAAAATGGTAAAAAAAGGCATAAAAAAGACTGTAAAAACCGAGGCTGTAAAAACTCTAACCTGTAATTGGATTCACTTTGGCCCGCCAAGACACTGATGTACAATTAAGATGAAAGCTGGAACTGGACTCAATAAAATGGAGTCAGTTTTGGCACATTATTTTTTCAATATGACAATCATCTTGCGCAATAAACAGATATAGACTGATTTTCCAAGATATCTGATGAAGAGTTCCTATGCGGGTTTGATTATGAGAACATGTATATGACAGTCATCATTTTCTTATTGCAACCTTTTTTTCCATCATTTTCTATGAAAACTGATGGTGCTTGTCTCATGCATGGATCTTTATAATCCGAAGAGAATCTATGTGGTGGAAAGAGTATCTTTTTCTCAGACACAGAGCTGGCCAAGCAGGAAAGGAAAGATATAAAGTCCTATAAAGTAGTGAGGCATCAATGATCCCCTATATGACACCAGATCTTGTTTTCTTCAGTTTTCAATTGGTACCTGGAAAAATAAAGTCATGTCTTCCATTCTCAGCGTTTTAACGAGAATTGTGTTTAGAAATTGTTACTCCATCTCTAATTTCCCAGTTATATTTTATTAAATCAGTCAGTAACAATACTAACCTACAGGTGGAACTCAGACTTGCCATCCTCTTTATCACTTAGCTGAATAATTGATGCCACATTTCATGTCCCCCTCACTATAATCATTTTATGTTTAAATGAGTCAAAACAATACTACACCCCAGGGGTGGAAACTACATCGGAATCACATAATGGAACATGTGGTCAACAGCAGGAGAGACAGTGAATCGAGTGAACCTTCATGAGTCCCATAAGGTTTCCTCCTCAACTCGCTTCGCTTGAAGTGAAGGAGATACTGATGTAGTTTGACTAATTGGTGACTTGAGAGCTGCTCCCTCGCTGCCATGGGAAGGAATGGTGGAGTTTTGGGGTCATCAACGGGAAGTCATCGTCCCACTCAAAACTTCCACCTATCAGACAAAGAAAACAATTATAGTAATAACAGTGGTCCCCATACTTAAGGACACCCGACTTACAGACAACCCCTGTTTAAAAAAGGACCCCTCTGCCCACTGTGACCTTTGGTGAAGCTCTCTAATGCTTTACTATAGTCCCAGGCTGCCTTGATCAACTGTAAGGTATCTGTAATGTAAGCTTTATTGAGTAATCCTTGGTCCAAATACAGCAGAAATCTTTGAACTCCAAATTTTCACTGGGGCCAAAAAATTTGTGTCTGGAACTAACAATGATAAATATACGTTTCGACTTACATACAAATTCAACTTAAGAACAAACCTGATGAAACCTATCTTGTACGTAACCCGGGGACTGCCTGTCATTGAAACACCTTTTATGTTGCTCCTTTTGTAGATGCCTCCCAGTTTACTGTGAAAGTAGGGTCAGACCTTTTTATTTTTGAAGGGCTGTTTAATTAATTTAATCTATATCAGATAGCTGTCAGCTCACTTACTTGACTGACAACAATTGCTTCATGAGTGTAGGATAACAAGAACACAGGACATTTATGTTCACCTAAAGCTACGATTATGCGCTGCAAAGATTTTGAAAGAATGTGAATGTCAGTGATAGATTGGACTTTTTTACAAAAAGTCAGCACATTACTTACTAAAACCACATCTCGATAAAATACATCAAGACTTGACTCCAGTAAGGATGCTGGGAAATCTGATCATTTTCTGTTGCATTCCTGATTACTCAGTTCATTGGTAGTGTCTCCTGACAGAAAATGAAACCACACAAAATTACAAACACATTGGATTAAATGGAACTCCAGCATAATTGATAAGCTCTCATTTAGTTGCTACGTGCTATCTGTGTAAAAAAAAATCACATGACAGCACCTATAATAGTCTATGTACTACTCACTAACATTTCTTTACAGACTGATAGGCCATAAAGAAATCATTATATGCATCGGTTGTCCCAAACTAGTATGGCCATGGGCAAAAAAGGTAGTACAGCACATGGGTGCCGTCTATGAATTTACCATTTTCTTGGACCTGCTAGAAACACCCCCTTGTCTTTCTTCTTCTTCGTAGCCTAAGAAAGATTTCAATGATTTTCATGAGCAAGATATGTCCCTCTCTATATACTATAATTGTATATTTTTACAGGCCGCAAATCAGATCATCTGCCTGAATAGCCCTTTAGTAATAGAAAGCACCCTTTAATTTATTGAAGGATACATTTTAAATGTCCATATAATAAATTCTATAGAATGACTGTATTTATGTTAATATTTAGAATGAGCAAAAAAGAAGAAAAAGGACAGGAGCACCTGGAAATCCTTAATGGAACCATATGTCAAACAGATTTTCCTTCAAGAAAACTGTAGCTGTGAAATGTAAAATATGTTGAGAATCACAATGTCTCATAATGGGCGGGCACTGGAAACGAGCAGGAAGTAAAACATTTTCAGTGCCAAATATACGTACCCCTCTCTTCAGAAACCTTTGGAAGGGGTACATTGGTAGGGTACAGTGCTGAAGCAACACGAAAAAAGTTGGGGGAAAAGGTCCTTTTCGCTGTGTGGTACCAAACTATTTTATGCAGTTCAGCGCTAATTCCGCCAGGCTCTTGATAACAGCTTAGGTCCAAACGCTTCATAGAGAATTGAGGTAATTATGAAGAATTTTCGGCACTATTTTTTTCGCACTAATAAAGTTAAAGGGCACTTGTGGACCAAGCCATTACGTAACATATTGTTTTTTTTTGTTTCATTTTATTTATTTATTATTCATTCTATCTATCTCTATATAAGAGTAACAGTAATTTAGCATGGGCTGGTCTTAACTGTGACTTTCTGTAGGATTGAACCTTTCTCCTATACCTGCTACCTGCAGCTGAGACCAGCATTGTACTCTGCCCCTATTCTTGGTGTATAATGCCAGAAAACACAGCACAAGAGAAACACAAATAAGGAATTTTCTTACCAAGCAATGATAATGCAGGCATGAAGATAGGAACAAAAATGACAAACAATACATGGTAGTGGTATCATGACTGGTATTGTTAATACACTGATATTTCTTCTAACGAATCCTACCTGGTCAAAACAAGTAAACTGTTCAATCATCAAAAAAGGACCACCATTTTTCGCTTTCTATCAAGATCATCATCCACCTCATACAGCAGATTTTGGTGATTTAGCAGACTCCGAAGGTTACGACATCAATCTGTCTCTGTTACCACAATTGGGACTCCTGCCCACATCTACTTCAGCTTCTGAGCCTGTTCTCTGATGGTCTGGAGACCAAAGCCTTCATCTTCCTTCATCCTCATCTCCTTGTTATTATGGCTTTTCCCTCTTATCTTCTTCACTGTCACCAAAAGATTTTCGCCCACTGGAAGCTTTGGAATGCTTGAAGGTTTAAAGGTGTGAAGAGACAAAGAAGTCTTGCCACTTTGTTGCTACAGGAAATGAAATCAATGATATCACAACATTTTACTTGTTAATTTTTTGTTATAATCCTTATATTTTCATTACATTTTAAGTGCTATTTTCCCTCTAGTTTGGGTCCCTTATGTACAACTCGTCTCTTCCGAAAAACTATTGGGGCACATTTTACTAAGGGTCCTGTGCCGCACTTTGGTTGAATCCCGACGATTTTCCTATCCCGTCCGGCATTTAGCAGAGGATTTTGGCACAAGTCGATCGATTTTAATCGGAATCGTGGAGCGGGGCTGATGGATGATCCGACTGATTCGGACAAGCGCAGGAGTGTCGAACTTTGAAATTGTGGGTGCAAGACCAATGCACTTACATACACCGGGAAGCAGAGGTATGAACTCCGTCGGACCCTGAGTCGGCCGCAACATAATGCAGGATATTGTGAATCGCTACAGAGTTCATCCTCATCAGTCATTCTGGTTTGGTGATCGCGCAGGAATCGGGTAAGTAAATGTGCCCCTATGTGTTATTAGTTGTGTCTCTTAATTGTGAAATACCAGAAATAACTATAAAATAACCTATTTAATGCATATAGACAGTTGTGAAATAGCTTTTAAAGGGAACATTTCAATCAGGCATTAGCGGCATGTTTCATTTAAAAAATGCCTTTGTCAGCAATATAAACAAATCCAACACTTTTTAATTGATTTACAATACCTAATTCCCTGCAGGGCATGCTTCTCAATCCTCCCTTCCCTTATTCTCACTCATGACCCTCCTCGTTTCTCTCCTGCTTTCGGAGATAGGAGGAGGCGAGGAGAACCGGAAGATTGTGTCCATTTGAACTGCCCTTCCCCTGGGACTCACAACACAGTGCTAGCAGGAACCCAGGTAATATAAAATAACACCAGATTATTTATATTGCTGACAAAGGCATTTTGAATGAAAATGATTTCCCTCGTACTTGTATATAAGATGGCGGATGATGGACTGGTTTAAACAGTCAGCAGCTTTATTTATTAAATAATTTTATTTCTTATAAAGATGGCGGCCCATTATACATCTGGGTTAACCTCTTGTGTCACCTCACCCCTTTCATCCTCATAGACTGTAAGCCTCTTGTTTCATATGACTGTTTGTTACTCTGTAATGTAATATTATATTTTGTATGTTCCTACGATATGTAAAGCGCTATAGAATATGATGGTAAGCTGATTATAATAAGGATTTATAGAATATTATATATAAAGTTGCCTGGAATCAAGTGGAATTATGCACTTTCCATATATCTCTACATAGAGCCCCCAAGAATACCTATAACAACTCAGGCACGGGCTGGGGTGGTGACTCAAAGTAGTTGTTTCAGCATAGTTAGTAAACTGTTTCAAAATTTAATATTAGGAATTTTTGAACATGTTGCTATTAAAAGGCTTCACAGGTAGTCTCTCAGAGGTGTACTATTTTAAATGATTGTTTTGGATTTTCGGCAAATTCCCACCTTTCTCCCCCTGCCCCTTATTATAAATTAATTAACCATTTATGAATGATTGGCTTTTTTTAACTTACCTTTAATAGCTTCACTTCCAGTATTTGCCGTAGAGCCAAAGTCTACAACGAGTTTTTGATTGGATCTTCGGACTGTCTTCCAGTTTTGTTGCAGCATGGGTCCCTATCTTGTTTCTTGGGACATGCTGTCAGATCTGTTCTGGTGACAAGATCAACAACATCTCCGTGTTTCATTTTCACAATCCTGTCTCCTTTTTCTCCATCATTCTTAGTTGGGTGTCTCACACAGTGTTGTCAGTTGCGCATCTTTCCCATTCGCTCAGAAGATTAATCTTTGCATCTGGATCTTTGTTGATTTCCTCTATATTAAGTTTGCATTCATCATAATTTTCTTTGCTTGACTCCTTGAATAAAGGTTTATTATTTAACGTTCCTTCAATAACTGCATTGTGATCTGGGCTCCATTGACCACAACTTCAATACAGCTTGGTCTTTTAAGACGCTGCGTTCACAGTCCAGACTCAAGGTAGACAGTACATTCCTGGTTACATTTTCTCTCAAGGAGACAAGAAGCTGCTCTTTGCCAAACCTGAACAACAAAACCGCTTCCTGGTTTTTTTTAAGTATGCGTTCCTCACTTGTATTTCTCTGATCTATAACAGTTTGAGATTTGTCATTTTCTCTTGTACTGCATCCAGTATTGCTTTGAGAAGATGAATTACCTAGATATCCTCTGGAATGAAATTTATCCCGCCATTGCAATTCCAAATTTTCACTTTCATCATCTGGGACTGCTTCTTTGAAATGATCTGAGTAATGATTATTTCTCCTTATTTATTGCTTTTACTTACGGGTAATTCTTCGATATTGCATGCATTTTCATACTATTTTATATCTATTCTTTTGCTCTGTATTTATCATCTTGAGAGATTTTGAATGCCTCAACAGTTGATAAACAACTGATATGTTCTTCACTAGAACACCATACCCTTGTTCCTCCCATCAGGTTTGTTGTATGTAATGCCCTATTATGTTATCAGTTTCATTGTCCATAGTCAGAAAAATAGCCTGAATCTCTGTGTGGTGTGGCCAAATTCAGTATTCTAAGGGAGCTATCTCTTCTTTCCATTGGTGTAGCTATGTGGTTCAGAGAAGTCCTCAGTAAGAGTTAAGTCACTAGTTTGATTCTGAATGGGGTTAAGGTAACTTCAAATCTTTAAGACAGTTTTCTTCTTCTTCCTCTTCTTTTTACTTCTTTGAAAATAAATTCTGGGGAAAATGTGTTTTCTGTTTCATAGCCACTGTCCCCAAACTTTTTGGTCCAGGGGAAGAGAAATGAGAAGCTGGGCTGCATACATCTGATGAGCTAGTGTTGAGGGAATGTCCAAGAATCACAAGATCTAAGTTTGAGATGTGTTTAGTGTTTTTTCTATTTGCATCTGTGCTTTGATTTACTGGAACTATTGAGAACATCTGGAACTATTTCAATAGTCTCCTCCTCAATGCTTTCGCTAAGGTAGCGAGAGGTTGGTATTTCAATTGGGCAATTACACTGCAGTTTGGTCATTGAGTTGTGAAATCCCACTAAAGGGAGAAGGTGGGTGTGTTGGAAATACTCTTCTGCAAAGATTCATAACTTTTTAACTTGACGGTTACGATCGTCTTATGTCTAACTTGTCAACGTTCACAGCTGCCGCCTCCCATTAAAGGATCATAAAATTCTTGGTGCTCTGCTGCACAAGACTGTCTCAAAGGGCCAGATAAAGATCTCCTTCACCATAAGTTCTTGCAGGGATAGAGCCATCTGATAAAAACCCTGTTCAACTTTTAATAGAAGTAATTCATCAATCCAAACCATAATGGTCTTGATGCATGGCAACATTGTGGTCCAATCTATTCCCACATCACCCACGTAACATTGCACCAAGATGCATCTCTTGCAGACTTCCCATTATACCCCTCTACTACACAGGGACATGATGGCATGTTGCGATGACTGCTGTTAGTCTGTGCTAACTACTACTACTTTCAGTACTTTGACTTCCATTATGACGGTTCACAGGCCCAAGTGTGATGCACGGTCCATCTAAAAACTCTGCTAAGGACTCAGGATCCCCATCCCAGAAGTCTCTCCCGCTCCTCTCTCTTCACAAGCGTATCTGAATCCCAACTTCTTCATGGTCTTCTATAATCTCTTGTAAAACATTCAAATTGAATCAGAAGAAAACACATCAGATAATGAGGGCTCCATTAGGTAAGTCTCCTGTACCTGCCTTGATATTCTCTTTCAACTGAGCCACGGAATGATTTACATACAGGACATTCTCTTCCTACATAATAAAGATTATTATTACTAGGTGTCCATCTATCTAATATTTAGGAACTTCATGTAAATCAGATGAGCTGGTGGTTCTGTTCTGTGACTGGTTCTGCACACTCTAGTGGTCCCAGTCAGAGGAAACATGGCTCTACAGTGCGAAGAAGGACTTCCAAGTGATAAACGTTTATGGGGTGATATTCTGCTCCTGCCATGTCATACTTTCTTTCATGAGAGCAGGTGCTAGGAGCAACAGACATACAATCCACACCACTGGCCTCTCTCTGTATTTCCTCTAAACCGTATGTATATTTCACTGCTTACTGAGGCTACGGGCCTAATGAAATGGAACAACACTTGGAGTCTCCTCCAAAGCTTTGCCGTGAATGTTGATGGCGGCATCATAGAAAGGATTAGCAGGGCACATCAAACTTCCATTATTTGGACACAAGATCTTGACACTGAGATGTTGCTTTTTCCAGCGCCCTAATCTGCTTTCTCTCCACATAATCTCAAAATTGAGTCCACGGCTGCTCTCGTCACAGTTAAAATGTCATCCATGTCTGCATGAAAGCCATCCCCACCACTGAAGTTATCTAGCAGTGGGAAGCCGAAATTTCAATCAGAGTGCCTCATAGAACCCACTGACGATTTTGCTGGCTTAAGTGCATTCCAGCGCCACTCAAGCTCTCCTCTGTCGTGTTGGAGCATCCATTTAGCAAGTAAGTAAGCTGCAGATGAAGCTCTTCCACTGAAGGTCTTTGTTCAACAGACACCTAGCAGGATTGCATCACCTCAACCTATGGAATTGTAGACAAACTTTAATAAGTACATCAAACTAGGATGCAGACATCCAATATAAAGAACAAAATCAAGATATTTTGGCAATTTAAAATCAAAGATTTATATTTACATGGTAAAATCTTTATTAGCTGCACTAATTACTGGTATTCACAGAGAATATTTCTCCCATGCACAAATTTCGAAGGACCTAGCCTGAAATGAGAATGAATCTCCTCAATATATTTATATATACAATTTAGACGTCCTGTTGAGTTGCATCCTGGAAACCAAAACACAGGTTCTGCATCACCTATTGGTTTATGTGAGCGTTATAGGCTTTTATCATTGACCATCAGGAAGAATATTGCGAAATAGCTGTTCTTGCCCTGTCCTCCTTTCATGTCAAGCTTTATACAGTTTTGTTCTTGTTAGGTTGTGATTCGGGTGATAACTGCATATTGTGCTTGCAGTCTCATGCTTTAAAGCTTGTGTGTTTTTGATCATAGTTTATAGAGTAGATAGATATAAAACTTTATGTACTTGACTTAGAATTATGTTATTACCAATATCGAAGTGCGGCAGCTTCATTCTTGGTTTGGCCATTTTTCATCTGTTGTTCTTTAATTACAAGCAAGAACTTCCTCATCTGAACGGTGGCGATATGGCTGGCTTCCAATTCGAAAAGTTCCCATATTTTGTTACTCCTAGAGAGACCTGTATGGGATTAAAATATATTTTGTAACATTTGTTATTTGCACAACCAAATAGCTGTATGCCCAACAATACGTTGTCCAAGCTCGACCCTACATGAATATTTAATACCCTACTGTCTAATATATCATTATTGTTTGAATAGTATAACTGCTATTCCATGGCCTGAACTATTAAGTGGCAAAAAATAAAAAGGTTTTGTACTCTTGGACAACCTCTGTCCACATTTATTAGTTTAATGGCTGTATGGCTTGGTTACAACTCTATTAGCCCGGACTCCAGATCTCTGCCTTTAAATAACCAATGTAGTACCTAAGGTGAGACTGCTATACCCTTTGAGGTACATATTCTTAAAAACTAAAGCAGCATTCGACAGTAAAAAATATACCTTAGCTATCTTTATATCCCTATTGGGGTGATGTTCAGCTAATCTAGCTATTTTAAACACACACACTATGACATGGTGTAGCATACATAGTTATTCTAGAATCCGATCCATCCAGCAGCGGCAGGTCTGTGTCACGGTCATGGGGCACAGCTGTAATGGCAGCCGCCGCTGACCCACACGTGTTTCCGGTTACTGGCCATAAACAACAACATTGTGGCTGCGACAGTCGCATCAGAGCCTGTGACATCACGCTTTATGAACTGGACCAAACTAGGGCGTGTGAAAGGCTGGCTGGCTATATAATGGGGCAGGGGACTGGTATATAATGGGGTAGGGACTGACTATATAATCAGGCAGGGGATGCTATATATCAAGCAGGGCCGGCTATGATACGGGGGAGGGGCTGCTATAACAGGGGCAGGCTATTGCAGGGGCAGATGACTTGCTATATGATGGGGCTGGCATATATTGGGGAATGCTGCTGCCTATAGACTGGGGCCATGCGCTGAAAACTATATACTGGGGAAGGCGTTGACCAATGCATTCCAACCCTAGACGTAATACTCAATCAATAAGTTTTTCCAGTTTTTTGTGGCTTATATTCAGGTCGGCTTGTACTCGAGTAATATACGGTAAAACACAATTTTGACACATGGCTTGGCTAACTAAACATCAACCCCATGTGAGGCCACAATACAATTGTCAAAAACTGTCAGTGTTTCACAAAGCTTTTAGGCAGTTTTTCTTTCACAACGTTGCACCAGATATTTGGTACATTCACATTAAATTTACTCCATACAATTTTTATCTTTTTATTTTAAAAATTGTAGCCCCCACTCAAAAGGGTATCCCCCTAAGTAAAGTAAAACATCATGATTGTTTTTTATTAAGAACTGATTAAAAAAATCTATAAGTAGATCAGCAGCATACAACAAACAAAAAAATACATAGCAAGTTAGGCTATGCGTTTCACATTTCAAAAATATAAATATATAATGCAATCTGAGGTTTGGGTACAATGTCGTTTTTGCACCCTGCACGCCATACTTAAATTGCTATACATAAATGCTACAATCTGATTCATAAACCTTTTTCATGTCTTTTTTGTTATTACGCTAGATATTAGACAAGCGTTTTGTGATTAGATCACGGCATGTGACAACCACAAAGTGGCCTTTATTTTCTTTCTTTCTTCTGCAATATACAGTTATGGGTTTGTCATCATAGTGAGTCCATGATAAGTGATGAGCCAATTCTGCACCCAGAACTACCACACACCACCATCGTGCTTCAGGTTAGGAAAAAGCTGCCAAATCTGGGGGATTGACTGCTGAACAGCAATCACACCAGTTTGCAGACCCTTGTACCACAGGCATGTCCGCTGTGGGCATGGCTGTGATTGGCCGGTGTGGGACATGTGAACTCTGCTGTATAAGACATTACAACAGGAAACAGTGCTAGGGAGAGTTTTTCTGCTCTGAGTTGAGATAGGCAGGACATCTCAATATCAATGATTGCTTTTTCAGGGCACTTAGTGGGGTAGGGACAGGTAGAAATCTTTTTTAGAAATAATTGCTCTTTTTAAGGAAATGTATAGAACTGTATTAAGCTACTGATAAGCTGCTATAACACAGGGCCAAATTAGTACCATTGGCATTTACGCATCATCCAGCAAGATTTAAAAGCACAATCTCAGTAATATTTCCAGTTCCATATATCACTAGAAAAATCTTAACAGGGGCCAGTCGCATATAGTTTTCAAATCATCCAGCACAATCTTAAAGGTGTTTTCTCAGTGTAGCTTGCGGTTGTCGAAAAAACCTTAAAGGTGCGTGTCAGTATAGTTTTGACATTTCCAGTAAATCTAAAAGGCGCTACTCAGTATAGTTTGCAGTTCCAGCATCATTCAACAAAATGTAAAAATTGCTGCTGCAGTACATTTGCACTTCCCTCAAAATCTTAAGGGCAGGCTCAGTATACTTTGCATTTTCATAACAGTCTACGGTCAATCATCCAGTATTAAATCTAATTTATAACTATTTTTCAAAATATCCCATTCTTGGACCTATTGGCATCAGTGTTGCTTCCCAACATTAGTTTTACAAGTTGCATAAGTGCTAACACTACCAGGTCTTTAAGAATTTGCATCTGTGTTCGCATCATTGTTAACTAACACAACCAGTCTTTTAAGAATTTGCATTTCTGTTATCTTAAATACAAACATAGACCTATTTGCAACAGAGTTAATTCAAACTACCAGTTTTTAAAAGTATTACTTGTTTATATTAACTTTATTTATTTCACCTAAAAGTCTTTCAAAATAACGAAAGCATATATAATGGGCAGGGAGTGGCTATACTGCTGCTGTTTTGTGTTGATGGGATGCGGGGGAGTGAATGTGTTCTGTCTCTGCAAGCACCACTGTCAATCATCATACCTGTGTCCCCAAATAATGGAGAGAAAGTGGAAGTTTTGACCATCACACTAATGAGCTCTGGTCCTGAATACAAGCATTTCAAAATTGCTGGTGTTTCAATGCTATCCATTTAGGCTGAGGGAGATGGACAGCTTTAAAGATCTGACGGTGGCAGCTGCCTCACGTATGAATTTCTCAGTCCACAAATACTTTTCCGAGTCAGCCATCCCTGCCCTGCACCAACGGTTAGAACAAATCAGGTATCCCTTCCTGAGGAGCTGCTCACAACTGAGACGTGGATGACTAACCATGGGCGAAAGTTAAATATCCTTAACTGCAAGCTCTGTTTTTGGCCCGTAAGGCCATTGCCATACTCTGGATGCTGATCGCTCTCCTACTTGTCCTCAGTGGAAGAAACTAGTTAATCTACCTTACGAGAATATAGTTTACAAACATCGCGGCTGCCCGGATAAGTTCCGAAAAGTGTGGGGCTCTTGGTACTGTTCCCCAGATACCCTTTTTAATGTTCGCAGTCTGAGAGGGTCACTTATAAAAAATAAAGACAAAAACAAGACAACGGAGGCGCGGCCCTGGTGATATCGTCAGGCAATTAGTGAATGTAAAGAAAGTCCCAAATTGGGTGCTCCCCATTGCCACCTTGGCTAGTATGCACAAGCCCTTTAACAGGGTAGCAAGGGAATGGACGCGGTCCGGTTCTTCTGCTCCTCTAGCCCAAAAAACGAAGACGCCAATTCCAAGAAGCGGATTCAGCGGTATACAATATTAAGGATGGGTTGGCTAGATTCTACGGTGGCGCTGACCACCGACTGAGAGTATCAGCGAATGTATCACTGGTTACAACTCCAAATAATTTATTGATAAAACCAGAATGGTAAAACAAAAAGTACAGGAATGTATATGTATATCCTCCTAACGCGTTTCGGGTCGGACGACCCTTTCCTCAAAGATAGGAATTGCTTAATGGTAAGTAATACAGGTATTTAAACACAGGAAATCACATGTCTAGGACAGCTGGACAATTAGTGACAATCACTTACAGGCAACCAATCAATGGTGTACTGGTAAATTAGCATATGTAAACAGAAATCACATGTCTAGACAGCTGGACAATTAGTGACTCACTTACCATGCAACCAATCAATGTGTACTGGTCATAATTAGCATATGTAAACAGGAAATCACATGTCTAGGACAGCTGGACAATTACGTGACATCACTTACCAGGCAACCAATCAATGGTGTACTGGTCATAATGTGCATATGTAAACAGAATGAACTCACGATGTCATGGACAAGCTGGCACTTAGTGACATCACTTACAGGCAACCAATCATTGGTGTGTGTGCGTCATAATTAGCATATGTAAACAGGAAATCACATGTCTAAGACAGCTGGACAATTAGTGACATACACTTACATGCAACCAATCAATGTGTACTGGTCATTTAGCATATGTAAACAGATCACATGTCTAGGGCAGCTGGACAATTAGTGACATCACTTACAGGCAACCAATCAATGGTGTACTGGGCATAATTAGCATATGTAAAGCTGTCCTAGACATGTGATTTCCTGTTTACATATGCTAATTATGACCAGTACAACATTGATTGGTTGCCTGTAAGTGATGTCACTAATTGTCCAGCTGTCCTAGACATGTGATTCCTGTTTACATATGCTAATTATGACCAGTACACATTGATTGGTTGCATGTAAGTGATGTCACTAATTGTCCAGCTGTCTTAGACATGTGATTTCCTGTTTACATATCTAATTATGACCATTACACCATTGATTGGTTGCCTGTAAGTGATGTCACTAATGTCCAGCTGTCCTAGACATGTGATTTCCTGTTTAAATACCTGTATACTTACCATTACCAGATCATCTTTGAGAAAGGGTCGTCCGACCCGAAACGCGTTAGGAGGATATACTATACATTCCTTACTTTTTTTTTTACCATTCTGGTTTTATCAATAAATTATTTGAGTTGTAACCAGTGATACATTCGCTGATACTCTCAGTCGGGGTCAGCGCCCGTACATCTAGCCAACCCATCCTTATATATTGAGAAGGGTACTTGTCTCGCGGCTGCCCGGATAAGTTCCGAAAAGTGTGGGGCTCTTGGTACTCTTCCTTAGATACCCTTTTTAATGTTCGCAGTCTGAGAGGGTCTCTTGTCCCTTTTCAGTGAATGCAATACTCGATGGAGGTTATATTATTATAATTTTACATATTACAGTTGGGCACCCTTCCTGCACTCCTCTGTGCACTGTCAACAGGAGGGATTCCTTGCTCTCCAGAAATAGGGTGGTGGGTTACCTTGTTGCCTAAACATTGTTATCTACTACCTTTTCTTTAATGCCATTTCTCTCTTGACACCTCTCGACCAGGTTGGTTACTGTTCTATGTATGGGTTGGGGAGGGGTTTACTGGATCGCTGTTTTTGTACAGATGTTATCACACATGACAAATGATTGTGTAAAGATATATGTTGTTATATCTGATGTACCTCAGCTAATTATCCTTGTTTTGTGATGTTGCACCGTTTCATTTCTGTGCCAATAAAGCGATTTAAAAAAATATATATCCTTAACTGCCCACTGGTTCAATATAGTGTAAGCTGGCAGAAAGTGCTATGGCTCACAGAGCATGCAGGCAGACAGAGCATGGGGACATGTATCTGCCTACTTCAGTGAAGACCGTCGAGAAGAAGACATAGGGCAGCGTCGGACCTGGGAGCCGAGGTATATCAAAAAGGGAAAGAAGGAAATTCCAGGACAGTAAATCATTGGGATTGTGGGGGTGTGGACTCCTGGACAGTATATCAATAGGAAAGGGACCACAGGACAGTATATTATTGGGTGAGGGGGACTCTTGGACAGTATATTATAATAATATGTACCGTATATTCCGGCGTATAAGACGACTTTTGAAGACAGAAAAATCTTCTGTCTTCTATGGGGTCGTCTTATACGCCGGTAATCCCGACCGCCCGCCGTGTATTCACGGCGGCGGTCGGGTCCCACAGCCCACGGGCTGAGCCCTCTCCACAGCCGGTAAGTCTTTGCTGCAAATTGCAGCAAAGGCTTACCGGTAACACCCGCGATCGGTGCTAGCATCCACGTAATCGTACCAACCCAAAGAATAAAGTAGACCTGTCATTTGGGGCGCTCAGTAAAAGACATAATATCCAAGCCCACAAGAAAATGGCGCAAATGCGTTTTTTCACCATTTTCAGTGCATTTGGAATTTTTTTCCCGCTTCTGAGTACATGGCATGGAATATTCAATAAAATAAAAATTTAAGGTACAGTATGGTAACATTTACAGTAAAATGGACGATGGTAATGTTGTTGTTGTATGCCTTATGTTTATGAGTGACAGTTTTCCTGCTATATACCTGCATGTCATAAGAATTTAAATTTAAAAAAGGACCATGTTAAATTCAAATCTGTTTTTTTTTTAAATTTTTACCGGTGTTTTGTATGCGTTGGAAAAGGGGTAGTCTTATACGGCGAATATATCTTAAACTCTATATTTTAAACAGGAAAGTAGGGGGTCGTCTTATACACCAGGTTGTCTTATACGCCGGAATATACGGTAATAAAATAATAATAGGGAGCTCCAGGAGAGTATATTTTTAGGGAGATGGGAAGTGCTTGACAATATATTATTGAGGAGGGGAGAACCCTGGACAGTTTATTATTAGGATGGGGGCATATCCTGGACAGTATATCATTAGCAAAGGAGACTCCTGGACAATACATCACTGGGGGGATTCCTAGACAGTATATCATTTGTGGTGGGAACTCCTGGACAGTATATTATTAGAAGGAGGAACTCCTGGACAGTATATCATTAGGGGGGCTCCTTGAAAGTATATTATTAGGGGGGTTGGCTTCTGGACAATATAATTATTATTATATAATATTGGGGGAAACTCCAGGACAGAATGTTATTAGGGGGGAGACTCCTAGCCAGTATATCATTAGGAGGATGGGACTCCTGGACAGTATATTATTGGGGGGGGGGGATTCCGCGACAGTAAAGTGGGTATGGAAAGTATTCAGAACCCTTTAAATTTTTCACTTTTTGTTTCATTGGAGCCAGGTGGTAAGATCAAGAAAGTTATTATTTTAGCACATTTGTGTACACTCTGCACACCATCTTGACAGAGAAAAACAGAAATGTAGATATTTTTGCTCATTTGTTAAACAAGAAAAACTGAAATATCACATGGTCATAAGTATTCAGACCCTTTGCTGTGACACTCATTTAACTAACATGTTGTCCATTTCCTTCTTATCCTTCTTGATATGGTTTTACTCATTTAGTGGAGTTCAGCTGTGTTTCATTAAATGGAATAGACTTTATTAGGAAAGGCACACACTTGTCGATATAAGACCTCACAGTTCACACAGTGCATATCAGAACACATGAGAATCATGAGATCTAAGGAACTGCCCAAGGAGCTCAGAGACAGAATTGTGACGAGGCACAGATCTGGCAAAGGTTATAAAAGCATTTCTGCAGCCCTCCTTATGGCTTTCTGGCAGAGTGTGCCGACAGAAGCCTCTCCTCAGCACAAGACATATGAAAGCCTGTATATAGTTTGAAAAAAAAAACACATTAAGGACTCCCAAACTATGAGAAATAATAATAATAGTCTGATGAGACGAACATTGAACTTTTTGGTGTTAATTCTAAGCGGTATGTGTGGAAAAAAACAGGGACTGCTCATTATCTGCCAAATACAATACCAACAGTGAAACATGTTGGTGGCAGCATCATGTTATGCAGCTGCAGGGACAAGATGACTGCTTGCAATTGATGGAACAATGAATCCAGCCAAGTACAGAGATATCCTGGATGAAAACCTCTTCCACAGTGCTTTGGACCTCAGAAAGGGACAAAGGTTCACCTTCCAACAAGACAATGACCCTAAGCACTCAGCTAAAATAACAAAGCAGTGGCTTCAGAACAACTCTGCGACAATTTTAACTGGGCCAGCCAGAGCCCTGACCAATTGAGCATCCCTGGAGAGACTTGAAAATGGCTGTCCACTGATGTTTACCAGCCAACCTGAGGAAACTGTAAGGAAGAATAGCAGAGGATCCGAAAATCCATGTGTGGATGAGAGTAGTGGAGCAGACAGCTGCGCATGACCACTCTGCTCCATTCATCTCTATGGAGATGATGGAGATCGAAGAGCGTGGCGCTCGGAGATGTATGGAGCAGAACTGTCATGCGCTGATGTCTGCACCATTACTCTCATGGAGTGATGAGTGGTCCGACTGAGGTACGTGGGACCACATTGGACCCTTCATTTTTCGTGAGCTGTGGGGGTCTCATCACTGAGACGACCACCAATCAGCAAAGTAGGCCCTATACTGTAGGTAGGGCCTAACTTAAATTTGTGGGAAAACCCCTTTAATAACAGGATGTCATTTCTGTATAACAATTACTGGGTGCTGTAAATACATTAGAAAATAGTTTTTATCTATGTGACATTATACTGTAAGTGACTGTGGTGCTTTTAGGGGCGCAGTTTTGAGGTGTACTGTATGGAAATGAAAATGTCTTGTGCTGAATTCTGTAGAAATAAGTCATGGCAGGAAAAGTCTTTGAAGTTAAGAAGTTGGATAGAGATATAGCCACCAAGATAAAGACCAGGAAAGATCAGAGATAGAAGGCCGGATCTACGACTGAGCTATGCAGTAAATGATGTCTTATGGCAGACCTGAATTCCAATACATTTTTGGCGCTGTATAGTAATGCGCAATATATTACCAGCTGGTATATATTTATGTAATCTGTATTCATTGCTGCAATATTATTTTTTTTTTTTTAAACTCATTTATTGAATAATAAAAACAAGTAGTCATACATAGACATTATTCTCAGTGCAGTGTCATCCTTATTGAGGACACCATATTGGTGTGAAATGATAAAATGTCTTGAGTAGCACTGATATGTGCATATTCAATAAATACAACCATATAAAATATACAAAAGCAACAATACACATGTAATGGCATACACTCATTTAACATATGGCTTCGCAATAAGTCAGAGCATATGAGGAGCAGTCAGAGAGCAACATGCAAAAATTGTAAACATAGCAAAAGTTCAATAGTTCAAGATGTATGAAGCTTGCTCCTCAATCAAGGGCAAGCTAAAGCCTCGAGCGAGGAGGACATAGCAGAGGTAGAGTACATAGTGAGGGGCGAGTCACACCATTTCCCCCATACCTTAGTGAATTTTTCTGGGCGATTCCTATGCAAGAATACTATTTTCTCATATGGAATTATGTTATTAACCAATGCTTTCCAACGAGAGCATCTGGGTGGACGAGGGTCCATCCAACGGAGCGCCACTGCCTTACGGGCCATAAACAATGCCTCTCGGAGGAAAATTCTAGTGTGATGGGGCCATTGCTCTTCTTCTAAGAGCCCAAATAAACATATAGTCGGGGAAATGTCAATCGGTGTCTCGACTATATCTATCAAGGTGTCAATTACCTCTTTCCAGAAGGTCTGTAGAAATGGGCATGCCCAAATCATGTGCCAAAAGTTGGCAGGTGAATGGTTACACCTATGGCAACTTGGGGCAGTAATGCGGCCCATCTTGTACAACCGAATCGGAGTGAGATAGCATTGGTGAATTATATAAAGTTGAATAAGTTTGTTATTAATAGAAGGGGAAACAAAGCGGTGTGACTCGAGTAGATCCGCGAAGTCCTCCTCGCTTAAGGTGGGAATTAAGATCTTCCAATCTGAGAGTGCCTTGCCCTGGCTGACATCGGCTTTAGCCTGAATAAGAAAAGAGTAAATCGTGGAAATCAAACCCGCCGGTCCCTGGGACCTCACCACCCCTATCAGTGGACAGGATGAGAAAATATGATTAGCGGTTGCTGGAAATTGGGACTGGAAGGCATGCCTGAGCTGGAAGTAACGGTATAAATCGTGTTTATGTAGTTGGTATTTAGTGGAAAATTGTTCAAATGACATAAAAACATTGTCCTGCATAACATCAGATATTCTGTGTACCCTGTGAGAGTTCCAAAAAATCGATCCTTGTTTTGAAGAAAAATGTGTCAGGCTAGGATTTTCCCAAAGAGGTGTTTCCAGGGGGATGTCTTTGTACTGGGTGAGGCGTCTACCCTCCCGCCACGCAAGTCTGGCCACTTTGTGTATTGGGAGAAGCTTTTTACCTGTCCAGCAAGGGGCATGTAGGAGGTGCCAAAGCTGTTTTAAATCTAAGTATGATGCTAGATGTGAGTCTGGTGTACTAGGAATCCCATTTTCCACCCAGGGTCCCAGGTGCTTTAATTGCCCCGCTAGGAAGTACAAGTATATGTCTGGTAAGGCCATCCCTGCCATGGATTTTGGACGCTGTAGGCTGGACAATTTCAATTTAGACCGCCCTGACCCCCAAATGAAGGGGATAAACATAGATTCCATGTCTTTAAAAAAGGCTTTGGGGATGGGAGCAAAGACATTAGTAGTCATGTATAAACATTTAGGCTGCACGACCATTTTGATGAGGTTTATACGCCCTGCCACTGAAAGAGGAAGTTTGGACCAGATTTCAAATTTGGATTTGAAATGAGCGATCAAGGGCCAAATATTCTTAGCTAACATCTCTGATGGTGACCTAGATATAAGGATCCCCAGGTATTTGAAAGTAGGCACCCTTTCCAGTGCCTGACTGGCAACTGAGAGGCCCATAGTCGGTCTATCCTGTAGGTACATAACACATGATTTAGTCCAGTTTATGGTTAAGCCAGAGTAACTTCCAAATTCATCGATGAGATCCACTGCCCTATTAAGAGACTGTTCAGGATCAGACAAAAAGAGGAGGAGGTCGTCTGCATATAGCCCCAGCCTTTCCTCACGGGATTTGTATGTGATGCCCCTATATAGCTGGTCACTACGGATCTTTACCGCCAGTGGTTCCACTGCCAGCGCAAAAAGAAGCGGTGACAGCGGGCACCCCTGGCGTGTGCCCCTTGCAAGTTGGAATTGATCGGAACAGGTCCCGTTCAGAGATATACAGGCTTTGGGAGCCTTATACAAAATGGATACCCACTTCTGAAAGACTGGGCCGAAGCCCATTGCCCGGAGGACCCCTTGCAGAAACGGCCATTCAATGGAATCAAAGGCCTTGGCCGCGTCCAGCGAGGCCAAGGCCCAATCCTCCCCGGTCTCGACCCCTATCTGTAGCATGGTCTGCACTCTTCGGAGGTTATCTGTGGTGCAGCGCCCAGGAATAAATCCAGTCTGATCCCCATGGACTACCGATGCCACCACCCGGTTCAACCGGTTAGCTAGTACTTTGGTAAGAATTTTATAATCTGCGTTGAGCAGTGAGATAGGGCGATACGATCCGCAGTCCATGGGGTCTTTACCTGGCTTGAGCAAAATGACTATGACCGCTTCATAAAAGGATGGCGGCAGACAGCCCTCCTTAAATGAACCATTAAGAACCTGAAGCAGGGCCGGGAGTAGCGTTTCCTGGTATTTTATTACTGCCTCCAGAGGGAGGCCATCTGGTCCTGAGGCCTTACCCTTAGACATACTGGAAAGGGCTTCCTGTAACTCTTCTAAACTTATTGGGGCCTCTAATGAGTCTCTCTGTGCAGCATCTAGCGTCTTGCAGGAAATATTAGCTAAGTATTCATCTATTTGATTTGGGGTCCTATTTACCTTGGAACTATATAAGTCTTTATAGAATGACAAAAATGCTGAAAGAATGTCTCTGGTAGTGTTAACCACCGTACCTGTATCATTCATTATTTTAAGAATAGCTGGGGAGGCTGTGTTGCGATGTATTAGATGTGCTAGAAGGCTGCTGGATTGGTTACCCAGCTCGTAATATTTTTGTTGGGTGAAGAATAAACGCCTCTTGCTTTTCTCATAGAGACAGTTTAAGTAGATTCTCCCCTGGTGGAGCCATGCCCTTCTGTTTTCTTCAGAGGGAGAAGCTACAAATGTTGCCTCCAAACTGCTACAGCTCAATGCCAGCGCCTCTTCCTCCCTGGCCGCTGAGCGTTTGATATGTGAGATAGCAGACTGTAGGCAACCTCTCAAGTATGATTTAAGTGCCTCCCAATAATAACTGTAATCATTGTTAGGATTATTATACAGAATATAATCGTTTAGAAGCGCAGGAGTGCGATCCTGGTCGCCTATCACACCCAACCAAAACGGGTGTATTTTGCGCTTAGCCCCCCCTGTTGGTTGATCTGAGAGCTGGAATGTTGCAAGTATTGGTGAGTGATCCGAGGGACCACGGGGGAGATGTTCCACTGATATTAGTGCCAGACATGCCTTGTCGTTTCCACAAACATAATCTATGCGAGACAAAGCTTCCCTTCCCGGGGTGTAACACGTATATTCTTTAGTCCCTGGGTGGCTAGTTCGCCAAAGATCCGACCATCCTATCTCACCAAGAAATTTGGCCAGAGGTGTGAGGCGATTGTTCTGTGTGGTGGGATTGGGTCCATGTAATCTATCTATAGATGGGTCTAATGTGGTGTTCCAATCCCCCATACAAATTGTTAAGGATCCGGGGTAATCAGAAGCGAATCGAGCAGCCTCGTATAGAAGCGATAAGCCTGAAGAGGGGGGAATATATAGGCACAGGATAACGTATGACACACAGTTTATCCAGGCTTGGGTAAACACGTATCTACCCTCCGGGTCCACTAATACAGCTCCCACCTCCCACCTAACCATTCTGTGAACCAGTAGAGACACTCCTCTTGAATGTGTTGATAGCATCGCGTGTGCCGACCACTGGACCCAGGGGCGTTCTATTCTATTAGAATGGCCGGGGGCTATATGGGTTTCCAACAGACATACTAAATGGGGGTTTTGGGCTCTTATGGAGGAAAATACAATGTTGCGTTTGTGGGTGTCTCTCATACCCCTGACGTTCCACGTTAATACAGACAAAGCCATTTGAGTGTTACCTACTAACTAACTAACTAACTAACTATCTAACTACCACAAAACAAAACAGATAGAATACAAGATATTTATACACTAGGTCTGTCCAGTACACACCATGGACAGCCCAGGTCTGTGGGTCGTGTGCACCTCGGCGCACCCGCCGTGTCTCCCTTAGCTCCGGAGACAGTGGCGAGAGCCCCGGGGGGAGACCACCCAATAAAAAACAAGTATAGAAACGGGGAAGGTCTGTGTAAGTTTGGTGGAAAACTACAGACCTTTGCGCCGAACACCCAGCGCACGGGTAACGGCTGTCATCCTGGGCATACTATTGATGGCATAGGTTAATTCGTGCGCCACTGTGGCCGATTGGCCTGCTAGAAACATTTATATATGTAATGGCAGATGACCTTCTGCTAAACAAAATATGTATGGGGCCAGGCCCAAAAACAAAAACAAAAAGGGGACATAGAATCACAAATGTTGGGTACTTATCACGACAGTCCCTTAAGAGATCCGAGTCCCAGGTGCTAGCAGGAGTTTCAACGTCGAGGAGGCCTTCTCCTGGTGTTAAGCCAGTCGTCCGCTTCTTGTGGCGTCTCAAAGAAAATGGTGCGGTCTTCATACACCACACGTAGTCGTGCTGGAAATAGCATGGAATAAGCCACTTGTTGTTCCCGCAGCCTTTTCTTGACTCCTAGGAAGGATGCTCTGGTCTTCTGCAGCGCTGCAGAGAAATCTGGGAACAGAGAAATGTCCGCACTTTGATATGAAATGGACCCCATGCGTCTTGAGGCCTGTAAGATGGCGTCGCGATCCTTACTGCACATCAGGCGAACCAAGAATGGCCGTGGTCTCGCACCCGGAGGCGGTGGTTTAGCGGGAACGCGATGGGCTCGCTCGACCGCATAGGCTGGAGACAGTGTTGCAGTGGGTATGACGTCTTTGAACCACTTTTCTATGAAGGCAACTGGGTCGTTCCCTTCCGACCTTTCAGGGAGGCCCAATATACGCACATTATTGCGTCTGAGACGGTTCTCTAGGTCGTCCGACTTGAGGGCCCAGAGGGCCGCCGCCTTCTCCAGAGACTGCAGGCGTTCTGGCATGGGAGCTGTCAGGTCCTCCACTTGCGATATGCGGGTCTCGGTTTCCTTGACCCGGTCTCTAAGTCTCTGCAGGTCCTGTCGAATTAGGCCTACATCCACTCTTACCTCGTCTATCTTAGAGGTGAGGGACGTGGTTGAGGTCTGTATGGCCGTCAGCAGTTGGCTAGAGACCTCCTTGAGGGTAAGGTCGGCGTCCTCTAAATCAGATTCGAAATCCTGCTCCTGGTCATCAGGTGCGGGGAGGGTGGCGGGAACCGCTGGTTCTGAGGGGCCGGCGCCATCTTGTGAGCCACGCCATGCATATTCCCGGAGTTTTGCAGCAGCCCCGGAGGTTCTGGCCTTGCTCATTCTCCGCTGGCCAAGGCCAGAGCCACGTTTGACCTTGTTGCCCGGAATCTTGACAGCAGGATATCTGCAGGATTAGGTAAGTAACGCTGGGTAAGTGCGGAGCTGCTCTTACATGCGACTTCTCTCGTCGGCCGCTTAGCCACGCCCCCATTGCTGCAATATTATTAATGCTGTCATTAAAAGAAAAAACCACAACCAACTTGTGACCGACTTGTGACTAAAAGACACCATCTTTTGGTGAGTGACCCCTCTCTTCTCTTCTTCTTTGCTCTGGATTATTAGTACTGTACAGGAATATATGTATTGGTTTGGGTGTATATATTTATGTGCACCTATATTTGAGTGTTTCTCATATATTGTGTGTGTATTTGTATGTTTAGCATATATATAGCGTGTATAAAGTATATATGGTGCTGTATTTATATATTTGTGTTATGCATATGTAGTGTATGTGTATACGTCTATGGAGTGGATATATGTGTACTGTGAAGTATTACATGTGAGATGAGGCTTGCAGCGAGGGTTAAGGTATATGAGGGTCCCAATTCTAAGATCACACAGGGGGTCCACTCGGGTCTTGTTACGCCACTGATGAGGAGGAAAAGGAGTTTACCTTGGAGCAGGGTGACCTAAGCATTAATGGAGCATGGCTGTGGAGATGCAAAGGAGGAGTAGACACATGGGCAGCATGGTCCACTATAACCTCCATTGACTGTGCAACAACACCTGATTACTGGACGGCCACCCTATTGGATGCATGCTATAAGGATACCATAACATTCTTAATTCTGCTGGTAAAGTATGAATCAATAATAACAGTGTGCAAGCGCAAATTGGTGCAGTCCCTGTTCCAATCCAACATTAAGAGCTCAGTGGCATCACAGTGAGGAGGAGGAGGAAGTTGCCAATCCTACATGAGAACCAGCACCTGAGTGAGCATGGAACGCCATCTACAATACTTTTAAACTTTCACCACTATAGTACCAGGAGGGAGACTTAGACTTGCATAGTGGAGTTAAAATTCTGGGTGGAAAATGTGGACATGTTGCCAGAGATTGCACTCTATGCCTTGCAGGTGCTTTTCTGCCCTTTGCTGAGTATATTATCAGAGCATGTGTTCAGTTCCGCAAGTGGTATCATCCCTGATAAGAAGATATGGATATCTACAACCAACGTGGACACACATTCATTAAATTGAACCAGACATGGATCCCACAAGACTTGGCTGTGGCAGCGTCTGAATGAGTTGGTAGAGAATGAAATACTGCATTCACTAAATTTTAACCTAAAATTGTCAAATTACGCATTAATGGAATATAAACCTGACATTGCTAAATTGCGCATTATTAGAATTTAAATTTGGAATTGTCCAATTGTGAATTGCCTGAATTTAAAATTGAAATGGTCAAATCCTGCATTACCAGAATTGAAACCTGAAGTGGTCAACTTCTACATTACCTGAATTTAAACTTGAAATTATTAAATTCCACATTACCTGAATTTAAACATGAAATTGTCAAATTCTGAACAACCTGAATTTGTACTTGGAATTGTCAAATTTGGGTACCCATTGATATTTTAATGGGGTTCGTGTTTGGATCCAAGTCTGGGTCCCAAACTAAAATTTTTCCCGGTGTTGGGACCAACTCGTTGAACCCAAATTTTGCCCAACTAATTGCTAGTCACGATAAATATGTTTGATCCGATCCTCTATTTAAATAACAAATTACGCATTTGCATATTACTTTTCTACAAGAAACAGATTAGATTAAAACAAAGGAACAAATATAGGATGGAATACATATGTTAAGAAGATGGCCTACCAGACATTGCTTTCTTTGCTTTGGTCAACCACTACTAAGTTTCCATGAACTTCATCTAAAAGTTCTGGAGCCACCCAGCGTAATGGTATCCAGAGACGATCCGGAGTAATATAGTAGTCCTCCTACAAGCAAATAAAATACCTTTGAGACAACGAAGAAATGTCTTTACATAGTCACCATTTAAAATTATAGTACAAGTGAACACAAAAACATTTTGTAATATATCTTATTAGAGCAAAGTGCTTCCATGTCCAGTCACTTATCTGTGAGAAACATGGATCTGGAAAATTAATTTGAACCTTGTCACTACTAGCCCTCTCAAGTAGGGTATAAAATGTCCTTAATACAATTTGATTTATTATGCAAAATTGTGTTCCTTTAAAAAAAAATTACTTCCAAAGTGATATGAAAATGAGCAGAGAAGAGTAAATTTTTGATTGAGATGAGTTCTATTGTCATTTCTATAATATCTAGAACCTTTTGCTGACATATTAAAGATAACAATTTCATCTTTCAGATTTTCTCATCCGTTCTGTGATATACAAGCAGTTAAAGTAACAAAGTAATAGATGCGAACTGAGCTGCAACTTTCAATCCCATTTAACTGCCAGTATTTCCAGTTTTGTAGCTTGCATGTTTCTAGCTACTATAGAACCAAAGACATGAATGTCTGAAGTGACTCTTCCCATGCAGCCTCTACAAGTGACTCATCTCGGCTATACCTGACTCTTTGTGATAAGATTTTTCATAAGAATGTGAATTTAAGTGAATCTATTTTACATATCCTACATATCTATTTAAAGAGAACCCGTCATGCAAAATAACCCCCCTAAACAATATAAACTATAAACTGCCATTAGAGAGCATTGCCTCTATCCCTTCATTGTCCCTCTACATGCCTGTAAACCTAAGCAATGAGGTCCTAAAGCTATGACCTGTGAAATGTTCAATGAGTCATTAGCATATTCAAGCTGTCCAGCTTATTCATGAGTGGGAGGCACAGCCACACCCCCAGTACATGACTGACAGTTGCTCCATGTAATGGCTGCTCTGCTCCATGTGCTTGCTGGTGGCCACGCCCCCTGCAGCCTGTGTGTGTATAGGAGAGATACAACAGCTCCAAGCAGCCATGTTATAGCAGAACATGTCAGGTACTTGTGTAGCTGATGTCTGTGTCTCTCACATGTCAGTAGGTGCATCACACACACTAGCAATGCTTTACTATACATTACACACAGACATGAGCAGGGGGAGGAGAGGGGAGGGGGAACAGGGGTGACATCACTGCCCCTGACCATGTCACCAGCCTCATTTACATAATAAAGAATAGATGACTTTACAATGATTAATGTATGAATTGACTAGATAAAGGCTGGGATGGGATCCTTGTGAGCTGCTCCAACAGGTAGAGGTGACAGGACTAGTGACAGAGACCTAATGACAGGTGTCCTTTAATATCCTACCTGATGGAGCTTGTTTAATATGGTAAAATCTAGTGACATATTATCTTTAAACCATTACAGTATGGCTGTGCATGGGGATTTTCCTCCTCATTCATTACAATGTGCAAATGGCACATTCGGAAGACCTGTGGCTGTCATGGCAACTGGCCGCCGCCCCCCCCCCCCCCCCCCCAGGCTATGTCACAGGAAGTGGAGATCTTCACCAAGGCCATTACGGGTGTTACTACAATGTCACGTGTCAGTAGGGGTTTAAAACTGTCTTGTTTGATTTAGCTCATTTTTATGTCAGTACTAAGATATTACCCCACTTTCTATGCCACCTTTTTACTGGAATAAGATTAAGGGGAACCTGTCACCACATTTTCACAAACACAGCTAGTGACAGGTTCCCATAGAGCCCTATTAACTAACTGACACCCTTCTTTTAGACACAAATTGTTATCCTTACAGTGAGGGTGTGCCCTACTTGACTGGCCTCCTCATGTCCCATGCTTCTTCTCAGCATGTCATGTGACCAGAGTGTTTTGTAAAAGTATTCAGCCCCCCTTCAACTTTTCTATCATTTGCTACATTTCATGCTTCAAACATAAAGATAAAAAATTGAAATTTTTTGATGAAGAATCAACAAGTGGTACACAATTGTGAAGTAGAATGAAATTTATTGAATATTTTAAACTTTTATAAAAAATAACTGAAAAGTGGGACATGCAATATTATTCGGCCCCTTTACTTTCAGCAAACTCACTCTAGAAGTTCAGTGAGGATCTCTGAATGATTCAATGTTGTCCGAAATGACTGATGATGATAAATATAATCTACTTGTATGTAATCAAGTTTCCGTATAAATACACCTGCTCTGTGATATACTTCTCTGGTTCTGTTTAAATCGTAGAGAGCATCATGGAGACCAAGGAACACACCAGCCAGTTTAAAGCCGAATTTGGATATAAAAAGATTTCACAAATTTTAAAGATCCCAAAAAAGCCCTAAGCAAACGATCATATTGAAACGTAAGGAGTATCAGACCACTGCAAATATACCAAGACACAGCCGTCCCTGTAAACTTTAATCTCAAAAAAGGAGAAGACTGATCAGAGATGCAGCCAAGAGGCCCATGATCACTCTGGATGAACTGCAGAGATCTACAGCTGAGGTGGGAGAGTCTGTCCACAGGGCAACAGTCAGTTGTATACTGCACAAATCTGCCCTTTATGGAAGAGTGGCAAGAAGAAAGCCATTTCTAAAAAGATTCCCATAAAAAGTCTCGTTCAAAAATTTGTCACCTGGGAGACATGTGGAAGAAGGTACTCTGGTCAGATGAAACCAAAATCGAAATCATTGGCCATAATGCTAAACGATACTTTTGACATAAAAGCAACACATTTCATCACCCTTAACACACTTTCTCCACTGTCACACATGGTGGTGTCAGCATCAAGGTTTGGGACAGAGATTTATCTTCCAACAAGACAATGATCCCAAACATAAAGCAAAATCTGCAATGGAATGGTTCACAAATAAGCGTATCCAGGTGTTAGAATGGCCAAGTCAAAGTCCAGACCTGAATCCAGCCGAGAATCTGTGGAAAGAGCTGAAAACTACTGCTCACAACCGCTCTCCATCCATCCTCACTGAGCTCAGGATGTTTTCCAAGGAAGAATGGGCAAGAATTTCAGTCTCTTGATGTGCAGAACTAATAAAGACATACCCCAAGCGACTTTCAGCTGTAATGCAAAAGCTGGTGCTACAAAATATTAACTTAAGGGAGCCGAATAGTATTGCAGGCCCCAATTTATTAGTTTATTATTTTTTACAAAATTGTGTCCCACTTGTTGTTGATTCTTAACCAAAAAATTACAATTGTATGTCTTTATGTTTGAAGCCTGAAATGTTGCAAAGAGTAGAAAAGTTCGAGGGGCCGAATACTTTCGTAAGGCACTGTAAGTTTACAAATTGATTTGTAAACATTGCAGCCATGGAAAGGAACGTTTTTGTAGATTTTGTAGAATTCGATCAAGGGCTGGCTATACGTATCCAATTGTATTTTAACTATTTGTTTCTTCTTATTTTATCCCTTGTATTTTTGGAATCTTTTGTTCTTCCCCAGTCAAGCAGCATTTTTTTTAAGAAATCACCATAATGTTTGATGTATTTTTTTGTTTTGAACTGAAAATTTAATTAGATTTAATAGGAACAGGAAACTTGCATTTTTCCTTTCCCATTGAAAAGTACAGTGTATGCAAAACTGCCCTTTATCATTCAGTACTGCTATGTCTAACAGGGCTGTAATACTGTACTTACTCTCTTTTTCCTATCTTCAATGAAAATCTTCACTCACCTTATAATTGTTGTGAGAAATGCCATAATCTCCAATTCTGACAGTGAGGTCAGATGTGAGAAGACAGTTTCTAAGGGCGAGATCACTGTAAAATAAAATAATAATAGTTAAATCAAATTATAAACAGCACACTGACATTTAACATTTTAAAACATACTGTACAAGTGTATTGAGGACAGCTGATGAGGGATCCGATGCTTTGTCTAAAGCTCTGCCCAAGCATTTTAGCCTCTTTTGATCTTTCTGCCATTTGTAGTGCATTTTTTGCAACCACTCAGGCTCCAGGGTTTGGTAGCGTTTGATACCAACTGCACCCCCTACAACTACACTCCTGACAACTAGGTCAATAGTGTAAAAATAGCAAATGTCCACTTGACGTCATCAATTTAAAGGACTCTAGCAGTCTCTTCAAAATTATGAAAAGTCAAATTACAAGTCTCTTATACGTTCAATGTTATTGCACTGGATGTAATTATTATTTAGACAATATGCAGTTGTTTTTTTGATATTTCGACAGCAATATTTGAGCACTGTATTGTATTGTGGTGTTATTTGGACATTGCCCTGAGCTTTTATCCATGCACTTTAAGGTCATTTGTCAGTTTTTACAGTTTAACCTTCCTACCCACTTAACACTAAGTTGCCCTAGTTCTCACAATTAGGTAAAAAAGACCTAAAACCTGATGTCACGGTACACTAGACAAGGTACATCCTCCATGTCCCATTGTATTTGAAAGAACCCATAATTAGTATAATTTCCATTTCTAAAGGCTTTATTCATGCAACATCCCTAGTTTTCACCATTTAACCAAGTATCAGGACTTTACTGATGTGAGATCTCCAGGCCACTTCCTCTTAGACAGATGCTGGTGAAAGCCAACGTGGGGCTGAGAGACATCAGTATGACACAGAGGAAAACAGGTCCTCTTTCCACTTTATACCCTCACACTACCATATCCTTTGTGCAAATGAACTAACGCTAACACCACTTCTCATCATTCTCTGTTTCATTTATAGCATTTTATCACAAACAAGCCAAAATGCAACCAATGGAACAGATATTCCCTAATGTGCCACTATATACTGATTAATGCACCGTTTACCTGGATTGCCATTTGTCTGTTGTTGTTTAGTGGCTTTTACATAAATAGATGATTAGTCAGTGAGTGAGTTAGCGAGAGTGTGCCTGTGAGGTTAGAGTAACAGACAGGCACACAGCAGCATTAGGAGTTCACTACCACAGACAAAACCCCATAACATAGAGCAGCGATGGCGAACCTATGGCACGCGTGCCAGAGAGGGCACGCAGAGCCCTCACTGCTGGCACGCGCCCCATCCTCCCAACCACTGCCAGGTGCGGACAACCACTGTCCACACCTGGTTGTCATGGCTGTTAGCAGTATCGGAGCTGCGCTCCGATAATGCTAACAGCCATGACAGAGCAGGGCGCTGACACTGCTGTCACTCTGATCACTGCAGCGCACAGGACTGTAAGCATCCCCGCGCTGGCAGCGAAATGATGTCATTACGCTGCCAGCGCTGGGCACCTTACTCCGTGTGCGCTGCAGTGATCAGCCGCATTACTTATCCTGTACTGATCCTGAGTTACATCCTGTATTATACTCCAGAGCTGCACTCACTATTCTGCTGCTGGTGCAGTCACTGTGTACATACATGACATTACTTATCCTGTACTGATCCTGAGTTACATCCTGTATTATACCACAGAGCTGCACTCACTATTCTGATGGTGCAGTCGTTGTGTACATACATGACATTACTTATCCAGTACTGATCCTGAGTTACATCCTCTATTATACTCCAGAGCTGCACTCACTATTCTGCGGATGTATAGTTAGAGTTTATGATAAGAAAACATATTAGTCACTTACAGTCCACGTAGTTTGGATGTTCCCTCAGGATGTTCTTGTACAGTTTCTCAGACTCATGGAACTCACACAGCGCCTCGTACAGTCGGGCAAGGTTATAGTTGGTGGTAACGGAAATGGCGCTGTAGTAATGCTCATCATGTTCTGCTTCTGCTTTGGCTCGATCCAGGGAAGCCAAGAAATATTTCTGTAAAGGCATAAAAAGGATATGTGGTCAGAGGATAGAAGGAGACAGCTGATAGGTGCAGGGATCAAAGGACTGGCCATCAATCAAAATGGGGTACAGTCCTTAAAACAAATCCCCCCTATAATAAACTTGAGCCTCTAGGACAATAGTCACCTTTGCTTCTCCCAGGTTCCCCAGGCGATAGTGAAGAGCCCCCACGTTATTCAGGATCTCAGGGGGAACATCCGCCTGCACCTTCTCCTGAAGGATCCGGGTGGCCGTGCCATAGGCTGAGAGGGCATTCTGAGGGGGTAAACATTACACGGTCAAAATAACACAAGAGAACAAGATACAACACTTAATAATAATTATTTATATAGCGCCTACAGATTACGCAGCGCTGCACAAAGCATGGCAAATTGGTCCCTTTCCCCATGGGGCTCACTATCTAAACAACCTAACAGAATGTTTTGGAGTGTGGGAGGAAACCGGAGGAAAGCCACGCAAACACGTA
This sequence comes from Engystomops pustulosus, assembly GCA_019512145.1. NCBI lineage: Eukaryota > Metazoa > Chordata > Amphibia > Anura > Leptodactylidae > Engystomops > Engystomops pustulosus. Next base: position 87,600,287 of record CM033646.1, on the reverse strand, counting down.
GAGAACATACAAACTTTTTGCAGATGTTAACCTGGGTGGGATTTGAACCCAGGACCCCAGCGCTGTAAGGCGGAAGTGCTACTCACTTAGCCACCGTGCCGCCCTAACACTTGCCCTCTTGTAGAGGTAGCAACCCCCATACCTGGATATCTGTCTGCTCCAGTATCTGAGCGAGCTCGATCCACGCCTCCACATCATCTGGGTATTGTTCTGTAACCTTCTTCAGATGACTCTGCGGAGACAATGAGATGGTGAGAGATGAGGAATTACATGGGATCTGAATAACACTAACCCTATAACAGCATATGGCAGCGATGGCGAACCTATGGCACGCGTGCCAGAGAGGGCACGCAGAGCCCTCACTGCTGGCACGCGCCCCATCCTCCCAACCACTGCCAGGTGCGGACAACCACTGTCCACACCTGGTTGTCATGGCTGTTAGCAGTATTGGAGCTGCGCTCCGATAATGCTAACAGCCATCACAGAGCAGGGCGCTGACACTGCCTGCTGTCACTCTGATCACTGCAGCGCACAGGACGGTAAGCATCCCCGCGCTGGCAGCGAAATGATGTCATTACGCTGCCAGCGCTGGGCACCTTACTCCGTGTGCGCTGCAGTGATCAGCCGGAGGAACGAGTCTGAGGTGAGTGTATTTATTTTTTTAATTCAGCGCATCCATCCTGCCCGCTCCCGCACCTCCCATAAAACTCCGCCCGCAACCGGCGGAAGGGGTTAGTTAAGGAGTATGAAATGATTAGAGGGGTCGTCTGTAATGGCCTGGACAGTATACAACCTCATGTGGCCCCCCCTCAGCCTGTAGCTCTTGTGGAGATCTCGGGCCCTCAGTCCTATTGTTTTCCCTAGGACGGTGTCCGGGTTTCCTTTTTAAGTAATATTGTTGTATTGTCCCCTATGGAGTTGTAATGCGGCTAAACGGAATGGAATTGGCGCTATATAAAGAAAGATTATTTTATATTATATATGATTGCCCCCAGTGAGATGTCGTCTCACCACAACAACACTGGGGCCATAACCGGCAGGCACTGCAAACCAACCAACTAAAGCCATCATAGTGATCATCACATGATTGGAGAGTGCAGAGTGGGCATGTGAATGCACATCTGGTTACCAGCAGCCATCTCTGTCTGTGTCTCCTCCACAGGGCAAAATCACAAAGACTGTTTTAGGGTCCAGTAGCATTTGAATTCTTCATCATCATGTCCGACAAAATTTTTTTGCTAAGAGCAAGCAAAATTTTAAAATGACAACTAATTTCATTAGCTTCATTTACCAAGCATGACAAACAGAAAATATATGTTTTTTACTCAAACTCTTTTTGCATGCATTGCACCAGAAGAAAATTATACAATAATAACAAGTGTGGTACCGAGTCCCTGTTATTTTATATTGATACCTTTTGGCAATGTGGTCTAGATGACAATGCTACTATATGGTGGGAATGTTAAGGCCCTTAAACCCTCCTGTGTGCTTTCCACATATAGGATGGGTCTCGGGTTGTTTCTGTCACTTCCTCTGCCAGATACCTCTCGTTCTCTAGGTACAATTGGGGCCCAAAGAATGACCTATTGTGGCATTTTTTCTCAAAGCCGCTCAAGAGTGGTCATTCCTCGCCTTTGTGGAGTGGGTTCATGAAGGTCTCCATATTTTGCCGCATGGAGAGCTACATGTGCCCTTGTTGTCATGTGGCCTTCTCTTCTTCCTTGGTGTTTTCCTTTAATCCATTAAAATTTTTCGTTACCCCCATATCCTCTCCCCCCTTTTTTTTCCTTTTCCTTCTCTTCCCGCTTTCTCTTATATACCTCCTTTTTACTTGTATCTTTCCTAATATTAGTTATATACATAATTTATGTTCTGATTAATGTACTTACTATCGTATTCTAATGAGACTACAACACCGAGGTGGGGACCGAGTTCATCGATCCCCTATCCGGATGATTTTGCAGTGGCAAGCGTTTTTCCGAATCCTCGGGTTTCGTTCAGCCACGCCCCCGATTTCCGTCACATGCATGCGCCCACAATCCGATCACGTGCGCCAAATCCTGCTGCAATTCAGGTACAATTCCCCGGCGGAAATATTGGGTAACACGTCGGGAAAACGCGATCGGGCCCTAGTAAATACCCCCTATATCAGGCGATGGCCCGACCTATGGCAACGTCTTCCATTGAGAGGGCACGCAAGAGCCTTCTCACTGCTGGCACGCGCCGTCCCGCCCCATCCTCCAACACTGCAGGTGCGGACACCCTGTCCACCAGCTGGTTGTCATGGCTGTTAGCAGTATAGAGCTGCGCTCCGATAATGCTAACAGCCATGACAGAGCAGGGCGCTTGACATCTGCTGTCACTCCGATCACTGCAGCGCACAGGACTGTAAGCATACCCCGCGCTGGCAGACGAAATGATGTCATTACTCTGCCATCGCTGGCACCTTACTCCGTGATCGCTGCAGTTGATCAGCCGGAGGAACGAGTCTAGGTGTAGTGTATTTATTTTTTAATTCAGCGCATCACGCATCCTGCCCCTCCGCACCTCCCATAAAAACTCCGCCCGCAACGCGGGCCGAAACTCACGGCCCAAACTGAGCGCCCCTAACACAAGCCCCCCCCTGCAACGCCCGAACCCCACTGTTAATGCCGCTACCACAAGCAACACCCAACCGCCCCCCCCCCCCCCCCCCACCCCGCCCCCCCCCCCCCCCCCCGGCAGACTCCGCCGTTCTCCACTCCCCTCCCCCCCCCCCCTTTCCCCGCTCACTCCCGGTCACTGCCCCCCATCACCCCCTCCCTGGAACTCATGCCTCCATAACCACACTGAAACGACTACAGATGCTGCACCCCGACCCCCCCCCCACCTGAACAACAGACATCTGAGCCAGAGTAAGTAACACATGTATGTTTATGTAGTGTAATTATGTCTTATTGCATTTTATTATTATATATGTTTATAGTGGCATTTGTATATACCTGCGTGTGAGGCTTATTTTTGCATAACTATTTTTACTTCTGCATTAGGGCCGAAAATCACCGGCCCCAAACTGCGCCCCGCTAACCAACAAGCCCCCCCCACCAGGCTCGCCCCGCCGCGAACCCCAGCTGTTAATGCCGCTACCGCAAGCACCGCCGACCGCACCCCCCCCCCCCCCCACCCCGCCACCCCCCCCCCCCCCCGCAACATCCGCTCTCCCCTCCCCCCCCCCCCTCCCCGCTCACTACGCGCACTCCCCCCTTAATTTTTTTCGTGCGTTTATCAACCCCGCACGCCCACCCCCTCCCTTCTTTTTCCCACCCCTGCTCAAATTTCCCGTTCCCGTCACTTGCCCTTCCCCATCACACCACCTTTCCCCCTTTTGCCAACTCATTGTCCTCATCAACCACCACTGTTTTTGCAACACCCCCCGAACCTTCCAGATGAGCACCTCCGACCACCCCCTTCTCCCTGGAACCAACAGACCTCAAATTCCTTTTGTTTGAAACGCATAGCTATGTTATTTAGTAATATTTTATGTATTTTTTACTGTATTAATAGTTGCTATCATTGCATACTAAGATGATCTTATTGTATTATGTCCGCTTATTTATATATTTATATCGTGTTGGTGAGGGTCTATTTTTGATCACCCCACATATTTTCCTTTCTTTAAGTTTTATTTATTCTCAGGTCGTGTACCTGGGTCAAGCTGGTTATGTGAATATTTTCGCGTGCGCTCCCCCAATATATTTCGTCTTCCTTCTCTATTCTTTGGTTAGGTGCCGGATTCGACCTTTCCTGTCTTCCGTTGCTAGTGTTTGATTAACCCAGACTTGCTAGGTTTATTGTGGTGTTATTATATGCTTTTCTATTAATTAAGAAATTAGTGTTACGCAAATAAATGACAAAGTCCTCGCCACCTCCCACCCATGTGTGTATTTAACGCTACATAACTTCCATTTGTTTCCCCGCACGACGCTGCGCCGGAGTTAGTTTTTTGGGAGTTTGGGGTCGTTTTTTTTTTCTGGCCATTTATGACCGCCGTTGGGTTTTCCACTTCCGCTACCATTTGTTTCGAGAGGTCTGGATAACATTTATATTCCTTTTTATACTCTTTTTATGTGCATTGAAACTGGTTTTTGTGCTATAATTCGTGGCGTTTCTCCTTCAGCTGTGTACTAGCGGCACTCTTTGGCACTTTTCCATCCGAGCTAGGCAGTACTGTTGTATAATTGATTGTCTAATAAGTTTTACTAACCGTCAGTTTTCTTTTTTTAGTTTCTGTTACAAATAGCCGTTGACTGGCAACACACTTTGTTTCCCGAATAATTGCTATATATTACCCGGTTTCTGTTGTGGCTTGCAGTTGGGCACTCGGTCTCTAAAACGGTTCGGCCATCTACTGCCCGCCCTATTTGGGGTTCACCTAGAGAATTTTAGTCTTTCTAGTCCACTGCCCGCCAAAGAGTATCCTTAAGTACCAGCGGGCCCAAAACCGAGCTGCACTGAAGACATATCTACCACTGATAGTGAGCTCCCTCCTCCCAGCTCGTCGTATCGATTAGTATTGCAGCGTCACCTACACGAGTTTTTTCTTAGGTTATTTTCTTTTATGCGCCTTAGTTGCACACACCTTCTGCATCCGCACACGCTTTTCTGCACCTGCTCATTTCTCTTCTATTTTTCTCCCCGGTCTCGGAGGGGCAGCGCTACAGTGACGCCCAGGACTCTTCATGGTCCTGTTACTCTGTTGGTGGGTTTTTGGTATGCCCTTCAGTCATTTCGTCTTTGCTCGACCCCCAGGCACTGAGCTGCGTTTCCCTCTTCTCTTGCTTCCCCTCGTAAATTTATAAACTCTGTTCCAGGGCCGAAAAAACCGGACGCATTTTCGCTCCTACCTGATGCCCCCGGACCTCCAAGTTATAGCAATATGGTGTGCCTGGTTTAGCTATATATATGAAGGCACCATGTATATAATCCTCTGGGGGAAACGGAAATGACAACAGCGAAGTATGGTACTGGCACATTTAGACTTACAGCAACTATTTTTCACCGTACCCTCGTGCTCATAATAAGTGTTTCCCCCTTCACACCCTGTCCATTTGAGATATTTTTAGTGGCCCATCGTTGTGCCCATTAGCTCCCCGACCCTTCCCGGTAACATATTTACTCTCCGTTTCCCTTGCCATGCCCTCCATCTTCAGGTTATGAAGCCCACCCTGGAGTGGCTAGTCATAGGCTTGAACTGTACTGCTAAATGTAAGTTGGGGCCGACAGCACTATTACTTAATAACCACATCTTATTATTCCTCCCAGCCCAGGTACTTTCTATAAAGATCCCGAAATCAGACCTTGCGTGATTTTACTTTTTTTTTTCTCGACATTTTTAACTTTTGTCAATTTTTCCGTCATATGTACCCACTCCAGCCCTGCCTGATACACTTGATCAAGAGGAGAAGCTGGGACGATATCTCACATTCTCTGTTTATTACAACTCCAGCATTGTGATATTAAGTTTAGGAGGACGCCTCTCGTTGTATCATCCACCAACTACTGGCCACACTCAGCTTAGTTGATTTTTTATTAAGTAGGTTTTCGATTTTTTCTTTGCGGCCCGATATATAGTACCCCCCCATCTTATATTCACCCCGCAGTGATACCTTAAGAGGAGTGAGCCTTATATCATCACATCGTATTACACTCAGCAGTGATATAAGACGGCCTTCCCAATTTGCTCTTTTCCACTTTCATTTTGTCTATTCTATACTAGTTTCTTATTACATTCCAGCAGTGATAATTTAGCCAGGATTTTGCGTTTTTTGGTCAATATATCATCATATCTTTTATTTCTTTCCACTCCCATTTCGGTCAGTGTACCTATAATGTTTATGATTTTTGCCTGATGTACTCATCCTACATTTTTCTCTAGTATTTACTGTGATTCATGCATGTGACTTATTTAGAGGAGGAGCCGTATATCATCCATTAATCTTATTATCACTCCAGCACTGGTTTGTCTACAGTGATTTTATAAGAAGGCCGTCCACAATTACTTCCACCATCCTTATTTACACTTCCAGCAGGGACCCCATATAAGATGAGACCCCGCGTGTTTTTTTTTACTAATTACCCGCACACGCTTCATTGTCTGTTATTTACACTCCAGCAGCCAGTAAAAGATTCAGTGTCTTCTGTGGAAGACGACACATCGTTACTACCCTTATTGAAAGTTAAAAAGTCCCCGATTGGACCCAAATGAATGTGAGTTGTACCAATGCGGTGCCGTGGCCGTCGTCGGATGGCTGTACGTCTTTTTCGGAACTTAGTTTTTTAACTCGCACAACTCCATTCTTATGGAATCGCGCCTGTGCAAAATAAACCAGCCACCGATATTAGTAAATGTTGGGTATATGGGGACGCTGATATATCATAATACCTTACTTTCAGTCGACAAATTATGGTTGGATGACCCATTAAGATTATGCAAACGCGTCGGCGCATACTTTCATATAGCATCTTATTATTATTGTACGCGACCTTACAACTTCCGCGTAGTAGGCAATCATATTTCAAGCCCTGCGGTCACCTTAAAATCTTTGTTATGAAGCTCCAGTTTTTTCCCCAGATTTTTAATTTGCAAACACACTCTAGTACCCGGCAACCAAAGACAGGGGCCCGTTTGCGGGCATTGGCGCCCCTCATCCAGAGCCGCACCCAAGGCCCATAATGTCGCGAGACAGTGATCACACAGATGGTTGCAATGTCGCACGAACACCAGGTCATTCCTCGGGCCATCAGCCTCGTAACTCTTCCTTTTTCCCTCCCTCCCCTCTTTTTGATTCCACACCCTGTACTTTGTGTTTGCGGGCGCAATTAACAACAAATTCATAGGATCATTTTGCCCGCCTCAGCCATACTGAAGGTATGAACGTGCCCTCTTTATGATTTCATTTTTAATTGTATTTTTCCTACATTACCAGCTTTTACTGCGTTTAGGACAATAGTGTTTTATCTGTGCAACAGCGACCCCCCCCCACCCAACCCAGTCCACATTAGGAGCTTTGACCTTTCCTCCCCCCCCACTCTTTCCAGTAGTGTAAGAGGATCCCATGCCCTGTAAATTTTATAGCTTTACTGCTACGGGACCACCAGCCTTACCATTCCCTCCCCGGACACCACTTCCCCAGTGGTTGTGTCCGCCTGATGAGCCTCCTTATTATTTCCAGCCCTCTATGGCCAGGGTTTTGGCTGCATCGTGTCACGTCCTTCGTTTTGATTCCGTGTTTATTTGATGTACGCCTTTTTTATGTAAGAGCTATAATGTATTATACAGACTTCCGACTATGCAAATAGAAATAATCAAAACCAACACATCTTTTGTTGGCAGACCATATTCACCTTTATTTATGTAACCTTACCGCCCGCCCAAAGTGGGAATATTGGCGGTTTATCCCTGGTTGACGCACAAAGTGGTAAACTTTGAAGCATCCGCCTTTCATTTTCCCCTTATGCGTTACATATATCTTGATCTCTTTTACTCCTTTAGAACGTACCGCTAAGTATAGCACGGCTCTGCCTCAGCAAGTGTGCTTGCTCCGTGGAGAAAATACAAACTAGACTCGAATAAGCGTCATCTTTTGAATTTACACCACCCTAATAAGTATAAACCCGACACACTATGGGAAAATGAAATGGATTCCTCTTTTCCCCTTTTTTCCCCCCTCCTTTTTTTTTTCTTTTTTTTCCCCTCCTTTTTCCTTGTTTTGAATCCCTTACCTCCTCTGGTTTAGTAACATTTCGTATGATCTTGTTACCTATGGCTATTGTGGTTATCGCATGCCACGGTTGGATGGCACTTCCGGGTCCCCGCAGGCAGCTCACCTTTATTTTCGCTGTCCTTATTTGAACGCTTTTTATCCCTGTTCGGGCCTTTTCTGTTTCGACTTTACGTAACGCGGCACAAGTGCCTGGGACTCATTGCGCAGTGTCATCATGTTCCCCACTTTTGCCTGTGCTCCCCCATCGTACCCCTTTTTCTTTCTTTGCCCGGCTCCCTACCGCGTTAAATAAATCTGATGGCGTCCTATACGGCACTTTGTACTTCCACATACGCGCACCTTCACCACAGTTCTTCTCTCCGTCTTTATCACCCCTGTCTTTTTTTGTTCGCTAATATCCTACCCCATATCTTATTGAGATGTATTTCCAGAGGCGAATTTGGTTGGTCGTTCTGGCACCCCGTAATTAGATATGGCACATCGTGTTATATTATTTGTAAAGCATATATTTGATCACAATTCTGCACCCATCAGAGGGTGCATGAGCTGAGTCCCCATCATATTATTAGGATCGGTTTTCCGCCTAGCACCCACTATTGACTTTTTGCAGCTTACACCCCTGTGGATTCATTTCTTGCTCAAAGCACTCCTTGTCGTTGGATCGGAGCGCAATGGTTTAAATAGAGCCTTCTCCGAATTTGTACTCCGCTGCCCCCGCCTTACCCCCAGCTTTTAGCGCCACTCCAATTACGGACGCTTGATATATTTAAAGTTGATCACCTTATATTATTCCATGTCGTGTACTGGGAAGCTGGATTTTAATACTTTCGCTGTGCGCTCCAAATCATTTGTCTCCTTTATTCTTTGGTTCGGTCCTATCGCAGTGATACCAGATTTGTAGGTTTTATTGTGTTTTAATGCTTTTTCTATAATTAAAACAGTGTACGAAAAAGAAAATAGTTTCGCCATCTTGTGACGCTAATAGCTTTAGTGCACGGAGCTGGGGATATTTGAGTTTTTTTGCTTAATGAGCCGTTGTTTTCATTGCTACCATTTTGAGGTCTGCGTAACCTTTTGATAACTTTTTATTACTCTTTTATGTGATGTAAAATGGTGTAAAAGTAGCGTTTCAGTGGGTATAGGACTGTGTAAATTGATTCTAAACTAAACCGTCAGTTTTCTGGTTAAATAGCCGTACTGGCACTTTGCGATTAGTAATAAGGTTTTGGGTTGCAGTTTGGGCACTCGGTCTCTAAAAGGTTCGCCATCACTGCCCTATATGGTCATATAATAGTTTTACATTTTAATGTAAGTGCAATGTTTTTGATTACATAGTTGTTTGCATACAGTAACTGAGGCCTCATAGGGTCTCTCTGTTTGACATGGGCTGTGTCCGCAAACATCATCGAGAGGTATACCCACTCTATAAGACGGACGCCTCTCGTTGGCACTGATCAAGTCCTGCACGACCTAAAATGATTCTGACTTGTATTGCTACACTTAATTGTATCAACCTTTTCACTTTATGTATGTGAACCTCAATATTCTTTGAATAAACCATATTGAATATAATTACATTAGCTTACATTTTAATGACCCATTTGAGTATGAATTATGCTTATTCCTGAAATACCCCTTTAAAGTTTTGGGGGTTTTACCCAACTAAACTACTGGTCACCATTGGTAGGGGATGAAATGTCCTTTCTAAATTCCCTCTTTTTTGTAAATCTTCCCCAAAGTCCTGCAAATATGACTTTTCACTTCAGTAGCCTCTATATTTGATTCTATTGACCCTTGAATCAAGCCTTTTGTGTCAAATTAAGAATAAGAATCTCATCTTTCAGATCCCTTCCCTTATGAGCTACATAACTGTACATACAGGCAGTTGACAGAACCTGGAGCTTCATCTGCAGCTTGCATTTCCAACTACTGTATGTCTTTAGCAGTCCACATATCTGGTTCTCTATTGTGGAACCGTGGAACCCCCAGTGGCAGGCCACAACTAAATACCCAAACTTGTAAAAAATAAAAAGCCGGTACTTACCTCCCTCGGCGCTACTCTCCAGCCCCCCCCCCCCCAAGGGGCTCCAACTTCATCTTCCTCAGGTGCAGCAGAGACATATCTCTGCCCGGAACCTGAGGAGAAAAGAAGCTGGAGCCACAGGGTGTGGTGTCTCTGCTTTGGACATTTAAATGGGGGGATGGAGCTCTGTTGGGGGCATTTCATTAGGGGTGGAGAGCACTGCTCTGGATGCGTACCATTAGGAGGAGCACTGCTGGGGGCATTATGTGGAGGAGAACTGTTGAGGACATTTTATTAGGGGTGTGGAGCACTTCTAAGGGAATTTCATTAGTGGAGGAGGCACTGCTCAGGGAATTTCATTGGTGGGCAGCACTGCTCACGAAATTTCATTAGTTGGGGCACTGATGGGGGCATGTTATTAAAGGGGAGCACTGCTAGGGGGCATTTCATTGGGGGGAGCACTAACGGGGACATTGTATTAGGGGTGAGGAGCACTGCTGGAAACATTGCATTAGGGTTGGAAAGCACTACTGGAGACATTGCATTGGGCGAGCACTGCTGGGGAGATTGCATTGGGGGGAGCACTGCTGGGGACATTGCATTGGGTGAGCACTGCTGGGGACATTGCAGTGAAAAGTCCAAAGACATTAAAAGAGGGCTACCAAAAAAGGGGCACTATAGAGGGGGAATGCAGGAAATTGGACATTATATGGGTTGGGGTTACATATGAACTATTTGCGGAGCACACAATTTTTGCTTTCCAATGACCAAGGTAAGTTTTAGGTGCAGCCAGTTTCCAGATACAAAAAAGTTGGGGAACACTTTAGAACAGCAAATAGGGCCTTCTGAAATGACACTACCTTTTGCAACCATGGATACAAGAAGAAAATTGGATCGCAGCACTTCCATTAAAAACGAAATCTTTATTCCAATAAGATTAAGAACATCATGTGGAAGGTAGAAAAACGCCGAGTGTAAATTGATTCTAAACTAAACCGTCAGTTTTCTGGTTAAATAGCCGTACTGGCACTTTGCGATAAGTAATAAGGTTTTGGGTTGCAGTTTGGGCACTCGGTCTCTAAAAGGTTCGCCATCACTGACATAGAGAATCAGCTCACATACAAGAGAGGAGAAATATTTATCACCACCATCTCCAGGTGAGGGACCCAAGTACCCAGCCTAGTGGTTGCTGAAACGTAGACAACCCCAGGGTCCAATCACAACAAAAATATTCTCCCTGTGACAGCCATGAGCTCAGAGTCAGACATGTCCTCTCTCCCTCTCCTCACCAATCTGTGACAAGCTGCAAGACAACTGGCTACAGCAACAGCCATCCTACATTGCCCTGTCTTCAGGAAGACAAAATAAGACCCACCTGAGCATATTCCTGAGCTGAAGATAAAACTGATCAGCAAGATTTATCCAAGAATGTTTATGTCAGCATTAAGCAAAGAGGTAATGTAAGTAAATATAATTATTTACTGCATTTTTATTGTTTGCTGCACTTTTATTTTTGGTTCAATGTTCCTTGTAAGTGTTTATGCTTCTAACTTCAAATCCAAAATAAAATCCACAAAGTATACAAAGTGCAACATCCCCCACCGGGGCCTAGCCTTTTTCTTGGGGCCTGGAGACAGCCGGGGCCTGAAATACCTGAGTGGCTGGCGGTTGCGGCCTAGGCACACTAGTGTCACGGTGCTTGGTATGGGGAACCGGAGGGCTGTCCTACAGCCTGGCAGGTCTCCAGTAGGGTGGTGTTGGCAAGAAATGATGAGGGAGAGGCTGCTATAGCGGATCTCCCTGGGGCAACCCTGTGATGTCTAGAGTATGAGTCTCTGTGTGGTGGATAGGGTGCCCGTGATGGTGACAGTCGTAGTAGCAGGGACCAGACGGAGACAGACATTGAACAAAAATAACTTACAGTTCTTTATTGGAACCGACAGGAACAGTAGCAACGTGCCTTGACAAATGGTAGAATGCTGGGGCTGCAGTTGGAGAGGAACCACAGGAATGGATCATCAGCCTGGATGCAATGGCAGGCTGGGAGATAGCTGTGTCCTAGAAGGTTGCTTCAGATATCACCCTTAAAGGTAGGATGATACCCCTTTCTCTCACTAGCTAACTCCTTAGAGCTGCTCAGGCAGTGAGCTGAGCTCTGACTGCACTGGTCTCCTCTCTACTCTATTCTGAGAGAGTGCCCTCTAGAACTTTCCTGACCAGGGGTTTTATTACTCCCACTGGTCAGGTGGTGGTTCCTCCTCCAATCGCATCCAGCTTACAGATACAATACATGAACTGCTGTGATTGGTTAACACAGATTACATCACATTCTACACTTAACTCCTGCCTTACCAGGCAGACTCTACCGCTGCAGTGTTCCCCTGTGTTATGTAGTGACCTGCTGTGGGGTTGATCAGACCCTACACAGGCTACATGGTGGGACGTATTTGCAACAACCCCTCTGCCTTGCATCGACAGGGGTGTTGCAAAAGCATAAATGAAGCAATATATTTTCTTTTGAAGCCCCTGAACATCAACAACATCATAGCCCAGAATATAGTTTACCTGTGTATGTAATTATTTTTATGGAGGTGCATAAGTCCAAGTGTTATCTCATATGCCATTCTCTGGAGCGTGGTGAGGTCACATGTTAAGAGGTCAGGTGTCATGCCATCTGCTTTCCTCTGTGCTCTGAGATACCTCTTCAAATCTCCCTACAGGTAAAAAGGTGCATAAGACGTCAATGTTAAATGTTTGTAAAAATGAAAAGCTCATACAAACCTCTGCAAACCAAACTGTAACCCAACTTTCCAGTGATTGAAGTGTGACTGCACATTATGAGTGATTACTTTTGTACTACTTTTACATGTCTTTCCTTTAAAATGAATGTGTACAGACCTTGTGTATCAAAGCAACAGTTTTGTTCCCCAACATAATTTGCATGCTCTGAGCTGGACAGTACAAGCTCTTCTTTGTAGTAATTAAAAAGTTTTGCGCCATAATGTTTGCACCTTTTTTGTGTTCCTAATGCATGACCTATTTATGCATTTATGAGAGGCTGTAGATTAGGATCAGGAAGTAAAGATTTCCACAAATGTATAAATACCTTTCCTTATAAACAACAGCATCTTTCATAAATAAAACCAGTAAAGCATACAATTAAAAAGTGGAAAATGATGGATTACATTTCTTATAGCATTTAACATACTCAAATATTTTGTTGTTTCTGTATTATGAATGTTTCTGCTCTTTAATCCATACAGAATCTAGTTCCACTTACCAGCTGACAAAACTCCATGATGAGGAGGAAGGGGATGGTTTCTGTGCACAATCCCAGGCATTGTAGGATGTTAGGATGTTGCAGGCTTCTTGAGGAAAAAAAATAACAGTCATCAATAGAATTGTTTTCAGATCGGCCAAATTAATTACAGTGATGTTAGTTGTGTGGTAGATTTTGTGCTTCTCTAATAAACTTTCTTTAAAATATTGTAGCATTATTTTGTATCTATAAACTGGCACTCCCCATTGGTATCATGTCTTTTTGTAGACACTTGTGAGATCTTTTCTGGCACCAGCATTTCTCACTCAGAGGAAAGCTGATGCTTATGCTGGACACATACGAACACACTCTTAGAGGGCTTGTCTGATATTAAAAAGCCCCTAAAAAGTGCACCACGTAATGTAGTGCCACCATTAAAGTGTAGGGACATTTGTTATGTTAATTATGTTTTTTTATGTGATCAGGCAACTGCGTTCATTCTAAATCTTTTTGGAGGCTCTTTTTAGATTGTTTCATACTTCATGAAAATGTGCATCTGTAAGTCTATTAATCTGTTGGCATTGCACTGTTTTCTTCATATTTTGTTTATAAGACATCATTTAGTTGCTTCAACAGTTTTCTATAGGAATCTTTCAGTACCTGCTAAGGTTAAACATTATTAATAGATATATGTAAGGAAAAAAAATTAAGAAGTTGTATGTAATGTACTCATGTAAAATGATTTTCATTACATACAACTAATTTAATTTTTCCTGTTGATCTCAACAATTTCAATTTCTTCAGAATTTTTGAAGAGAAAAACAAGTCTGCAAGGCAGAGATCTAGGTCACAATCCTATTATGGGTAAGAACATCACAGATCAGTGGTTGACTGTGCGTAAGATAATCTTTCACTGAATACATTTTGAAATTGAGAAGATATTTATTATGTATATGTATAACTATTAACTATTTATTCTTAAGGTGCTTATTGCAGAGCAATTTTGCTACGCGTTTCGCACATTGCGTTCTTTCTCAAGCAAGAAAAGAAAGAACGTAATGTTCAAAACGTGTAACAAAGCTGCTTGTTTTTTCACTCTCCAATAAGCACCTTAAGACGGGTTACTTTAACTTAATGGATTTAAAATAAATATTTTGTAAATTTTAAGATATGACGCTGGCTTCCTACCTTCAGATTTTTTGGCATTTTACTTATGGCTTTAATATTAGTTTTGGTTTGTAAAAATTCAGTTTAAGCCTCTTTACTACAATATTGGTGGTATGGTACCTCACAGAGAGTGTCGCACAAGCTCTATGCTTGGGAACCCTGCTAATGTAAAAATACAAGCTTTATGATACATCCATTGTTGTGTGATTTGATGTGGACAGTCATGAAGGTCAGTCAGGTAGACCCTGGGGTAAGGAACATGGGCGGATTAAGACTACCATGGACCCTGGGTTGTATGAATATTATAGCCCTTGCAAGTGTGAATTCACTTCCTACATATGGTACTAGAATGAAGCTTCTTGGGGAACTGAGGATGCATTCCTTCTGCCTGCTTTCAATCTGTGTTTTCAGGACCTTTGGAGGACCTTCAAAGGCCCTGTATACATGTGTATTGAGAGCAGAAAAAGATATTCAGGGATTTCCTAGGTGAAGGCTCTTCTCAGTATCAAATTTGGTGGGTGGGTTTGGTTGGCCATGGGCCCCGTAAAAGGCTTGGGCCCCGGGCTACCACCCCAACCGCCTATGTTATAATCCACTACTGGGAAGGAGTACACTTCATGGCAGGTGGGATCAACTGTTTAATTTAGGTGGCAGCTCCTATTAGAAGAATTTAGTCACTGGGATAAATATTATAGCTTGTGGTGAGATATATGCTGATCAAGAACAGCAGGCCCTTGAGCTTTATGGTTAAGAAATGACAGTTGCTGAATATTTTGTGGATTGGCTCTTGTGAGAAGAAAGAAGGTGACATTTGTTCTTGTGTATTATCATAAAAGTCCAGTTAGTTATATAGTTAAATATATATTTCTGAAGAAAAAGAATTGCCACAAATCATCAGATACCTGTAAGGCTGAGCTTCCGACAGAAACTTCCGTTGTTCTAAAGGGCTGGCATTGACACGTAGTTCCTTAACCACTACCTGCGCAGGAGTGTAGTCTGAGAATATCTCCCCCAAGATTACCTTAATAGGTATTGAAGAAAAAAGCCAGATCAGAAACAGTCGATGAAATAGTCATTTATTGTGTTCTATCTACATAATGCATACCGGCTACTGTATGTAGTCTCGACAACACTTAAGATTATTCCAGAATTAATATGTACATAGGATGGTGAAAGGTTAACTATGCTCTGATTCCCCATGCATATGGTAGCTGATAGAAAACTGGAAACCACTTGACATTTCTGGTGACATCTATGCACAAGACACTATAGTACACTAGTAAGATACTATATTGCTAGAATTCAAGTTAAATGACTTCTACTTTGGGTATCCAAGGAAATACAAATTAAATTTTTATACATATTCCAACCATCTTCTATCTGTGCTTCTTTAAAATGGACATTTTAACTTCACTGAGTAAAAAATGCAAGACATAATTTGTTGGAGGTCTGTAATTGAATGATGCTCCAGTTCAGACAGCGTATGAGACATAAGCATGGTTCATTACACAGCGGCAAAATATCAGCCATGGTCAGCAATATAAAGGGCTTAATACACAGGAGACACTGATGATACATCCTGACCCTCCAAAATATTTAGGCCTAATTCATAATTTGTACATGTAAACTTAAATTGGAAATAAAGAAATATGGGTTAAGCCAGTCAAGTGTTAAAGCAATCATTGTCACACATCTCTATGTGCCCAACCTTTTCTTAGAAATCACAATACAGACTAGATGCCAAATTTAATGCATGAAATGACCATAAATACTCACTTTTCCAAACCAGCCATTGCCAATCTCCTGTAGATAACTGAGGTCCTGTCGGCTGAATCCTGTCTGTTTTACTGCATATGCAGAACATGTAGTTAATAGCAGGCATTTCATTAACATATATGTAAACTGTATACCGTAATCACTAGTCTTTTACACATTCCAACACATCTTTTACACATTATAATATTACAAGCTCATAAACAGCAGATGACAGTCACACAAAACTAAAGATTGCCATACACATTAGCCAGGTGGAGATTTATCATAACATATGATTTTATCATCCGGCCTGGTGTAGAATTGCTCCAGCAATTGTGCCTATTTCAGGGGTTGTATGTTAGATTTCAGGCCCAGATAGATCTGGCCCTAGATTTGAAGATGTGTATCTTATGTATCAGCATAAACCAGCCAATATGTATAGCGTCCCATTGGTAGATGTCAGAAAGGTGAGAATTCACCTGCATGATCACGTTTCATAACTGCATTCAGTACATATGGACTGCACTACTGTTTTATGAGTGTATGGACAGTTTTACAATTAATTGCTGTCCACGCATCAGCATACCTTGTAGTCTTCAGACATCGTGTGCACCAATCATTTCTAATATGGATTACCACCTAGTGGCAGTCTACAATGTCACTGACTAAATCCACCAGATCAATATGCATTTTAATAAAGCATCCAAATAAGCTAATATATTTAACCCTTGAATGACAAAAGCCTGAAAATGGTTTAATGACCAGGTATTTTTTAGTAAATTTGGGGGCAGTGGTCTAAGGGAGATATTTTTTTTGTGCTACAGTGAAAAATGTTAAAGCTTTTTTGGTGACACATTGGACTGGTAAAAAAGGATTTTTTTTTAGTTTTAGTTTCATTTTGGGTTAAAGTTACAAAAAGTGGAAAAAAGCTTTTTTTGTCATATACAGTACATTTTTATTTAAACATACTGTACATATGCACAGTCTCGGGTAAACATGGTATTATGTAAATGTTTTTCATAATGTGGAGATTATTTACTATTTTATATTGTGTGTGTTTGCTTTTGAACATAAGTCAGTTTTGTACATAAGTCAGTTTTCTGACTGACTTTGCACTAGAAATAACGTGCAAACTGCTCGCACATGTATTTATAAGGTGTATATGCCAGTTATGTGTCACAGCTGTGCTGTGTCCAACAGAAAAAATGTGCACCTAAAAGGGTGTGTTAGGGCTTAGTCAGACCGTGCGGCACAATTTTGTCGGCGTGCGCCACAATTCTGCAGCAAGAAAAAAATGCACCAAAAAAATGGTCCCCACTTCCTTAGCAGTGCAGGGGGCACCAGATTCATAAAGAACATGTAACACATTTCCTAAATCAGGTGCACGCTGCACACTTCAGAGGCACATAGTGCCACATGCAGTTTGTACTGTTTATGATGAATGTGGGTCTATACGTCCTGGAGGACATTTTAAGATTTTTTTTGTAGCACCAGCGCCGGGCCCTGTGACCTGGACTATTTTGCAGAGGCCCTGTGCACATTGCAGCAATAGCCCACTGCTAACACCCAGAATCAGCACAAACCTGTGAGTTTTAACCCTTTGACCACAGTTGGTGGAGTATATATGATAGATCCGTGGGGCACAGTGTGGTCAGTTGTGGTATGATCTATATATGATATATGTGGGGGCACAGTGTGGTCAGTTGTGATGTGAGGGGTATATATGATATATATGGGGCACAGTGTGGTCAGTTGTGGTGTGAGGGGTATATATGTGGGGGCACAGTGTGGTCAGTTGTGGTGTGAGGGGAATATAGGTGAGGGAACAGTGTGGTCAGTTGTGGTGTGAGGGGTATATATGATATATGTGGGGGGACTGTGTGGTCAGTTGTGGTGTGAGGGGTATATATGATATATGTGGGGGTACATTGTGGTCATTTGTGGTATGAGGGGTATATATGATATATCTGTGGGGCACAGTGTGGTCAATTGTGGTGTGAGGGATATATATGATATATATGGGGCACAGTGTGGTCAATTGTGGTGTGAGGGGTATAAATGGTATATATGGGGCACAGTGTGGTCAGTTGTGGTTTGAGGGTTACATATGATATATGTGGGGGCACAGTGTGGTCAGTTGTGGTGTGAGGGGTATATATGATATATGTGGGGGCACAGTGTGGTCAGTTGTGGTGTGAGGGTTACATATGATATATGTGGGGGCACAGTGTGGTCAGTTGTGGTGTGAGGGTTACATATGATATATGCGGGGGCACAGTGTGGTCAGTTGTGTATGTGAGGGTCAGGTGTGAGGTGTATATAGGATTATAGTATTGCAGTATTATGTAGTGGTGATAATCATGATGTAATGTTATTATTTGGGCCTCATACATAGGTGTCATTAGTGATATTGCCCTTTGCTGGGTGGTGTTTGTATAATAACAGTATGGTGGTAAAGTTCATCAGTAAGTGGAGTTTATATGTGGTAAATTATTACTGGTCTGTGTATAGAGTCTTGTCTTCATTATCAGGATGTTGGTATTCTCTTTATGTTGTGGTGATGCTATGGGTCGCAGTTTGGAGGGATTATTTGGAAATTGTAGCGCTATTGTTTGGAATATTGGTCTTATCGCAGTTTTGATTGGTAACAGTACAGGCAGTCCCCGACAAGATAGATTCTGCAAGTTTGTTCTTAAGTTGAATTTGTATGTAAGTTGTATACTTTATCATTGTAAACCCAGCTACATTTTTTTTGTCTCTTTGGCAATTGTATTTTAAAAAGGCCACATTTATATGACAGCCCATGGGATGTATATGAGGCCACAAGCTTGCGGTCGTATATATGTCCCCATGTATGTCCCCACATGTGTGGCATCTTTCCTCTCTGTGCACAAGGAAAAGAAGTCCTACCTTCCCAGTTTGTGCAGTGTTCATCCCTCCTCCTCACCAGCACTGGACAGCGGGCATACGTTCATGTGAATGTAGTCTAAGTATCTGGTATCTTGTTACAAATATTGTTTTGAGAGGGGCCCCGCATTGGCTGCCAAGCAGGGGGGGGCCGTTCTAAATGAGGTGCTCCATACTGCTGGGATCCTTAATCTGGCCCTGCAGATACCTGAAGCTATTGCAGGGGCCTCCGTTTGCAGGGCTGCCATAGCAACGATTGCCACGTCATTTAATGGGTTAAACACTCGCGATCGTAGCCCACTCCGACCGCAGGTGTTACCCGGGGATGTACGCGATAGATTAACACTGACATCCCGCGACCCCCGATGCCGGCTCGGCATTGTCTCCGCGCTGTAGCCCTACGGCGCTGAGCGCTAATCACAGGACCCAGTGCCGTAGAGCTATGGTGCGGATCGCTAAGGGGTTAAGAATATATAGGTAATATTTCCATGTAGAGGTAGGTGGGCCCCCAGAGTCTATTTCACTGGTGGGCCCTAGGCCCCCCAGTCCGACCCTGATGAGGAGGGAGAAGGCAGAAGCTGGGGGTCCTACAATGCTTGACTTCAAAGGTCAGAGAGCAATGGGGATGTGTTAAAACAGAGTATTGAAAGGTCAACAATTTTCATTTTTAGGCAGCAATTGTCTGAAGCTGAATCATTGAGGTCTATAGAGTTTTCTTGCCATGATCTTATAGGTTAAATAAGTTGTGACATCATCTATTGTCAGTGATAGATGTACATTATATCTCCCCCAGTATGTTATAATACCTTCCTAGCATAGTCAGCATTAAAGGGGTATTCTCATCTTGGCATTCACATTTAATTAAATTCATTTGCCATATGCAAACATTTCTTCAATTGGATGTTATTAAAAAAAATGTTCCTGTGTGAAGATAATTTATCATAAATGTAGTCATGTAGTCCCTTAGAAACGAGATGGCTTCCCCGGATACGACCACGTCACACTCTGGCAGCGGTGGCCAGACATGCGCTAATGAGCTCTTCCTCACCACCTGGATTCAGCATTCATTACCACAGGGCGGCTGTAGGACATGCAATAACTCCCAGACATTTAATATTCAGAAACTTTTTGTTTCTTTGTGCAATCTCTCCAGCAGACGTGGCCGTAACCAAGGACACAGTCTTGTTTCTAAGGGATCATATGACTACATTTATGATAAATTATCTTCACACAGGAACATTTTTTTTAATAACATCTAATTGAAGAAATGTTTATATATGGCAGATTAATGAAAATAAAAGTGAATGCCCAGATGAGAATACCCCTTTAAGTTTTTTTTAGAAAGTGTACAACAATAGCTCTTCTACATAACAGGATGCACCCAGACTGGCATTCAATTTTCACACCTGGGGTTCCCAAGTCTGACAGTTACCTAATCTTTCTACTTTCAACACATAAACAACTGATTGTTTAATAGCTGCCTTATATATAACACAACTTGTCAAAATACATTTTAAGGAGATAACAATAATTCTTTATTTATATAGCACTCACAGATTACGCAGTGCTACACAGAGCTTGCAAAATCAGTAAAATGTTATTCTCTTTAAGTGTGGATTTAATGTTATGGCTGATCAAATTATTTATTAATAAAACAAAAATAGCTGTGCTAAACAGAGTATTGAATTGTCAACAATTTTCATTTTTAGGCAGCAATTGTCTGAAGCTGAATCATTGAGAGAGTTTTCTTGCCATGATCTTATAGGTTAAATAAGTTGTGACATCATCTATTGTCAGTGATAGATGTACATTATATCTCCCCCAGTATGTTATAATACCTTCCTAGCATAGTCAGCATTAAGTTTTTTTAGAAAGTGTACAACAATAGCTCTTCAAATGTTATTCTCTTTAAGTGTTGATTTTAATGTTATGGCTGATCAAATTATTTATTAATAAAACAAAAATATCTGTGCAAAGAGAAATAGTCATACAGCAGTGCTTTCTTCTGTATACCTGTTTTAGGAGCTTGTGTGTTGGGAACAGGTAAAGACACCTCTGAGAGAGGAAGAATGTAGACATCAGGAATAGACTGGGAAGAGGAGGTCTCTTCGGCAGGTGGAGTGTACTCCCCAGAAAACTCTTCTCCATCTGGATTTTCAAACTCCTGAAGAACATGTTAACAGAGAAAAAAAGAGGAAAGTTTATGTGTTGTAAAACCAAATCTGTCCAAGGAGTTGAGAGACAGAATTGTGACAAGGTACAGATCTGGCCGAGGTTACAAAAGAATTACTGCAGCATTCAAGGCTCCTAAGAGCACAGTGGCCTCCATAATGCTTAAATGGAAGAAGTTTGGGAGGACCACAATTCTTACTCGACCTGGCTGTACATACAAACTAAGCAATTGAGGAACAAGAGTCTTGGTGAGAGAGGTAAATAAGAACCCCAAGATCACTGTGGCTGAGCTCTAGAGATGCAGAAGAGAGATGGGAGCAATTACTGCAGCACTCCACCAGTCGGAGCTTTATGGAGTGTGCCGACAGAAGCCTCTCCTGAGTTCAAGACATATGAAAGCTACATACAGTTTGCTAAAAAAACTAATGAAGGACTCCCAAACTATGATGAATAAGATTATCTGGTCTGATGAAATGAAGATTGAACTTTTTGGTGTTCAAAGTGGTATGTGTTGAGAAACCCAGGCAATGATCATCACCTGCTAAATACAATACCAACAATGAAACATGGTGGTGGGAACATTATGGGGCTCATTTAGTAAGGGCCCCATGGATCACACTTTCATCGGACATCCTGACGATTTCCGTTTTGTGCCGCTGGGACAGGGATTTAAAAGGGGTTTTTGGTGCACGTGATCGGATTTTGTGCAACACAAATCGGGGGGGGGGGGGGGGTCAGGCCGTCGGACGATCCGACGGATTCGGACAAACCGAAGGATTTAACTTGAAAATTGTGTCGCAAGCCATGCACTTACATACACTGGGAAGAAGAAGGTGAACTCCAGCGGACCTGATCGGGGAAGCAACACATGCAGAATATCGGGCTCAGTCCGGATTGGGGATCGCACAGGGACCAGGTAAGTAAATGTGCCCCTATGTGTTTTCTGCTGCAGGGACAGGACAACTGGTTGCAATTGAAGGAAAGATGAATGCAGCCATTTACAGAGAAGTCCTGGATGAAAACCTCTCCCAGAGTGCTCTGGACAGCAGAATGGGCCGAAGGTTCACCTTCCAACAAGAAAACAACAAAGCAATGGCTTCAGAACAACTCTGGAGAGACTTGACAATGGCTGTTCACCGACATTCACCTTCCAACCTGAGGGAATTGGTGAGGATATGCAAAGAAGCATGGCAAAGAATCCCCAAATACCCAAGAAGACTCATGGATGCTTATACTAAATACTGAGTGAAGGGTTGGAATCATTATGACCATGTGATATTTCAGTTTTCTTATTTAATAAATTAGCAAAAATATGTTTTTTTCTGTCAAGATTTGGTGCAGAGTGTACATTAATTAGCAAAAATACTGATGCAAAGAATGAAGAGCCTACAAGATACACTTTTTTTTTGGTCAATTTCACCAGATTTGGAAGTTTTTTTGTAGCTTCCCAGTACACGGCATGCAATATCAATAACAGTCACTAGGAAGTACAATTTATTAAGAAGAAAACAAGCCCTCATACAACTATGAATAAAATAGTTGTGGATTCTTGAAGGAGCAAAAAATGGAAACACAAGATGGAAAAAGTGCATAGGCAGGGGGTTAAACTGAATGTATGGGTGGTCTGTTTGCTCATCTTTAACTCTATCTACATCTACAGGATGCAGAAACAGTTAAATCCTGATCAGTTGCATCCTTAAAATATTGAACTTTAAAGAGAAGCCATCAGGCAAATTAGCCCCCGAAACTAAATATATTTTCATAAACTGCCATTAGAAAGCATTGTCCCTATCTGGGTCATTGTCCCGCTACATGCCTGTAAACTTACTCAATGAGGTCCTAAAGCTGTATGTAAATGACCTGTGAGATGTCCAATGAGTCATTATCATATTCAGCTGTCCAGATTATTCATAAGTGAGAGGCACAGCCACACCCCCCAGTGCTTGACTGACAGCCTATATCAGTGGTGGCGAACCTATGGCACGGGTGCCAGAGGTGGCACTCAGGGCCCTTTCTGTGGGCACCCAGGCCATCACCAGAGAGGACTCCAGGTATCTTCCTACAGTCCCAGACAGCCCAGGACTTGCTGTGCACAGAGCTATTTTAAAGTGCTGACAGTGACAGTTGACAGTGCTAACTGGGACTACTGGAGGAGTGGAAAGGTGTGGACAGATCTGGATTATCATTGTCAGGGCCGGAGCAGGAGCTACAATTCTTCCTGCTTATGGGACCCTGGAGGGAATGTAAAATGATCATCCAATTTTCTTCTATTTTCTGCTTTATTGGTGTCCTCAGGGTGATGGTATCAATGAAAGCTGTGACAGAGAAGGAAGTATAAATCACAAATTAAATTTCTATGTTGGGACTTTGTGATAAATAAGTGGGACTTGGTTGTCGTTTAGGCACCTGGTCTCTAAAAGGTTCGCCACCACTGGCCTATATAATAATGTGAGGTATAATGCTGTAATGGCTCCTCCATGTGCTTCCTGGTGCTGGCGCCCCCTGCAGTCTCTGTGTATATGTGAAAGATACAACAGTTCCAGGCAGTCATGTTATAGCAGAACATGTCAGGTTGTGTAGCTAATGTCTAGGTTTCTCACATGTGTATAGGAGAATAGAGCAAGCCAGCAGATGAAGCACAGACACTAGCAATGCTTTACTATTACACACAGACATGAGCTTGGGGTGGAGAGGGGAGGGGTAACAACAGTGACATCAATGCCTCTGACCATGTGACCAGCCTCATTTACATAATAAAGAAAAGATGATTTTACAATGCTTAATGTATGAATTGACTGGATAAAGGCTGGGATGGATCCTTGTGAGCTGCTCCAACAGGTAGTAGTGACAGCACAAGTGACACAGACCTGATGACAGGTGTCCTTTAAAGGACTTGTATGATGTAGGTTGGATAAAAATGTGGAAGTTGCTGTAAAATCAAGGAGCTATAATCCTGCTGAGAAAAGTGGCGGCTGAAAAAAGTAGTCATGGGAGTCATGGTTGAATTTTGAAAAAATTTTATAAGGTCAATTAGAGAACATTACAATTTTTCAAGGGGTACATTTATCTTTACAGACCATAGGAAAATTAAGTCCAGGGGCCACAACACTTTTATTAAACCCCTGCAGGACATCGTACAGGGAGAACTTTGAAGCTAAGGCAAAATGTTATCAACCCTTTAGCTTTATTGTCAGGGTCTGGGAAGTTAAGCTTCCCTCTCCCCTTCTCCGAATGGAGAAGCATTGCTGTATCTTAGCATTAACGATTGTCAGTTTCAATATAAGATCTGTATTATGTGTGATTTTTAATTTTTTTTTATGTATTCATGCATTTCCTTTAAACTACAACACTAATACTACAAAATGTAGTATTGACCTATTCATGGCTACATGACTCTGTTACATGTCGTGTGACCAGTCTCACCTTGAATCCAACATCACCTCTCTTGCAACAGAGACAGGTTAGGAGCAGGAAGATGAAGGCTAGTAGACCAGAGCAAGAGATAAGTACCACAGCATATGGTGGAGCAAGCGGTGCCCTCTGAGACGAGCCATCTACAAGAACATTAAGGAGAAAAAAGTATTTTTAAAATAACAGTTGAACAGTAATTCAACAATGATGTAATGGACATGATATATCTCCACAGCATCGAAGATACTAGGCATACAATCATGTTGTTTATGTTGCATGGAAATAAATGCTGTATCCTTTTCTTTCCAAAGTAGTATCAGTAGAAATGTGGCAGATATATACGACAAAAGAGCAACAAGAGCCATCTCTTCATAGAGGGACCTATTGCTTGCACATTGTTAACAAGAATTCAGGCATCTACTGTCAAAAATACAGGACCAATATGTCTGCCCAATTTCAAGAACTCTTATCTGAAAGTAGAGAGCTTAAACGGCTGTCCACTTTCAGCAAATAAGTGATATTGTTTGTGTAATGAAAGGATATACAAATTTCTTTCAAATATATACAATATGTAGTTTCTGTTACAATTCCTCATTGTTTTATAGATCTTTGCCCGCCTAGAAAGCTTCTAAGTTCACCTCCAGTGGATAGAAATCTGTCCATAGTCTTGTGATGTCACATATTTGCACAATCAGTTATTTTTATACGGTTCTGATTACTCTCTACAGCTTGTGCACTGGCATGCCCATCACAAGACCAAGGACAGATTTCACACCCTATTCGAATACCCCTAATGTTTTGATAGTGGAGATAGGTACAGGGTTCACACATGCAAACTATCATTGATATGTGAGGATGGGGGACAATAAATGCGAGCACCTCACCTTTATTGTTCCCCATACTAACCATGGGGGTTCCAAACATCTCTATGGTAGCCTGGAGTGTGACCTAGGTCCCGATGTTGCGTCCAGTAGCTACTAGTAAAATCCTACCTCCTACATAATCTTACAGTACAAAAGTCATCTTCTTCATTTGCAAAAATTACAGTTATAATTCAAAGCATAATAAATAGGTCAGTCCAATATTGTAAAAACATAGAAAAAAGTAAAGAAAGTAAAAGAAACAATGACTCACTAACCCCTTCATTGACCAGAGTGTTTAATTCGACATCACTGACTTACCCGTTTGATGCCCAGTCCGTTGTAGCACATATATCACCTTGAATCCCAAACCAGGGAAAGATCCTGCATTCGGTACAAATTACCAACCACCTTCACTCAAAATTAATGTGAAACAAGTCATTGCAACTATCGCCTTATCTACCCTTACTTAACCCCTTAAGGACGCAGGGTTTTTCGGCTCATTTCTCGCTCTCCAACTTCAAAAATCCATAACTTTTTCATTTTTACGTGTACATACCTGTGTGAGGGCTTATTTTGTGCGTAACAAATTTTACTTTCCCGTAATGTTATTTATTTTAACATGCCGTGTACTGCGAAGCTGAAAAAAAATTCCAAATGTGGAAAAATCCAAATAACACATCAGCTTTATTCTATGGTTCGGTGTGATCGCGGTGATACCAAATTTATATAGGTTTTATTGTGTTTTAATACATTTTCAAAAATTAAACGAATGTGTACAAAAAAGAAAATTCCTCATTGTTTTATAGATCTTTGCCCGCCTAGAAAGCTTCTAGGTTCACCTCCAGTGGATAGAAATCTGTCCATGTCTTGTGATGTCACATATTTGCACAATCAGTTATTTTTATACGGTTCTGATTACTCTCTCAGCTTTGCACTGGCATGCCCATCACAAACCAAGACAGATTTCACACCCTATTCGAATACCC
This sequence comes from Engystomops pustulosus, assembly GCA_019512145.1. NCBI lineage: Eukaryota > Metazoa > Chordata > Amphibia > Anura > Leptodactylidae > Engystomops > Engystomops pustulosus. Next base: position 87,573,981 of record CM033646.1, on the reverse strand, counting down.
CTAATGTTTTGATAGTGGAGATAGGTACAGGGTTCACACTGCAAACTATCATTGATATGTAGGATGGGGGACAATAAATGCGAGCACCTCACCTTTATTGTTCCCCATACTAACATGGGGTTCCAAACATCTCTATGGTAGCCTGGAGTGTGACCTAGGTCTCGATGTTGCGTCCAGTAGCTACTAGTAAAATCCTACCTCCTACATAATCTTACAGTACAAAAGTCATCTTATTCATTTGCAAAAATTACAGTTATAATTCAAAGCATAATAATAGGTCAGTCCATATGAAAAAACATTAGAAAAAAGTAAAGAAAGAAGAAAGAAACATGACTCACTAACCCCTTCATTGACCAGAGTGTTTAATTCGAAATCACTGACTTACCCGTTTGATGCCCAGTCCGTTGTAGCACATATATCACCCTGAATCCCAAACCAGGGAAAGATCCTGCATTCGGTACAAATTACCAACCACCTTCCCTCAAATTAATGTGAAACAGTCATTCAACTATCTGCCTTATCTACCCTTACTTAACCCTTAAGGACGCAGGGTTTTCGCTCATTTCTCGCTCTCCAACTTCAAAAATCCATAACTTTTTCATTTTTACGTGACATACCTGTGTGAGGCTTATTTTTGTTCGT